>JAHRHZ010000034.1:33322148-33374938 GCA_024137785.1 Ginglymostoma cirratum | reverse complement strand
ACTCACCTTTACTGGCTCTATCCCCGCCTCTTCGACTTGTCTGCCTCATCTCCACCTATCCTCTCCTCTATCCATCCTCTATCCGCCTCCCCCTCTCTCCCTATTTATTTCAGAACCCTCTTCCCCTCCCCCATTTCTGATGAAGGGTTTAGGCCCGAAACGTCAAGTTTTCCTGCTCCTATGATGCTGCTTGACCTGCTGTGTTCATCCAGCCCCATGCTTGTTATCTCGGATTCTCCAGCATCTGCAGTACCTTTTATCTCTGATAAAACTTTAGAAAGTAGTTGTGTTTAAAGAAAGATAATATCATTGTGCATGCCAGAAGGTTATACACAAGGTTTTAAAGAAAAAACCTAAACGTTTATGAGAAGAGGGAAAAATTGAAAAATTGAACAAAAGCTAGCTGGAGATATTAAAAACAGTATGTTTCAAAAGATTGTTTAAATCTCTTACACTTTTTAAATAAGTGAGCATTTGTCTTGTAGAATGAGCATGGGGAATTAACAAAGGAAAACAAGGACATGGCCGATTCTTTTGACAATTTGCAGCAGGCTTCACTAGAAGAGGATGTTAGTAACATCCCAGAAATAACTGAAAGCAGGAAATGGAAGGGAAGGAAAAGCTGCATAAAATCAATCACCAAAGATGTGATAATGAACAAATTGTTGGAACTGTGAGCTGACAAGTCCCTGGGGCCTGATGGACTTCATCTAGGGTCTTAAAAGAAGTGCCTAGTGTGAGAGTTCATATGGTTTTTTAATTTGCCAAAATTTCTGCTTCAGGCAAAGTTCTATTCAGTTGGAAATTACCAGATGTCACTCCTTTGATTCAAAAAGGAAAAGAGACAGGAAACTAAAGGCAAGTTAGTTTTAACGTGTTGTAGGGACAATATTAGATGTTATTAAAGAATGTTTGTTTGTTTTTTCAAGTACCCTACCAAAATATCAAGGTAGTCAGGTAGAGTCAATGTGGTTTTGTGAAAGGTAATTCCAGTTTACTTTCTCAAAGAGCTCTTGCAGATTAAGTTGGTGGTTGTACCAACAGGAAGCATAGGTCTTTTTGGATTGGCAAAATTTTAGCAGTGGTGTGCCACAGGGTGCTTTGCTGGGGCCTCAAAGTTTAGCAAATTACATAATTTACTTGGATGATGTGACCAAAGGTATTGTCACTAAATTTGCTGGTGACCCGAAGACCGGAAAGTAAGTTGTGTAGAAGATCCTACAGAACGAGGTAGGTTTTTAAAAAAAAAAAAAAAAAATCTGGAATCGAATGTGGGAAAATGTGGATTGTCTACTTCTTTTTGGACAGAATGAAAAAGGCGTATTATTTCAACAGTGAAAGATTGCAAACTTCTGAGAAGCAGAGGGATTTGGGTGTCCTCCATGCATGATTCGCAGAAGATTAGAAAGTACAGTGGATTATAAGGGACCGATTAGAATGGGGATTTGAATACAAAAGTAGGGAGGTTATGCTTCAGTGTATAGGGTGCTGGTGAGACTACATCTGGAGTACTGTGTACCATGTTGCTCACCTTAGTTAAGAGAGGACGTTTTTTAAAAAAACTTCTGAACTGCTTTTAATACCTTTATTAGATTATTACTTGAAATGGATGGCTTGCCTTACGAGGAAAGATTGCCTCATACATCTCAATGAGGAGCCTTGACAGCATGGATATGGAAAGGATCTTTTGACTTGAGAAAGTCTACAGCAAGGGGAATTTTTGACGTGAAGATTTGCTGGTTCAAGACAAAAGGGGAAATTGTTTGTTTCTTAGAGTGTGATGAGACTTCGACACTCTTTCCCTCACAACATGAATAGAAGTAAAGTTTGTGAATATTTTGAATTTTTTTGTAAACAAATGGTTAAAAATTTTATTGTAGATCGGCAGGAACGTGGAGTAACCGCATCCACATCTTATTGAGTGGTAGAGCAAGCTTGCTCTACCATGTTCTCTTTTATGGTCTGTATTAGATCTTCCCAAAATGGTATCACAAGCTGAAAGGTTAAACCCACCTCCCCCCTCCAATCTAGAGAACCACCTCACATTCACCGCTTTTCCTCTTCTCCTTCCCACCGCACCCCCCTCCAAAAAAAAGTGTTCTTAAATGTCACACTAGGTGGGGTTGAGATAATTTTGAAGCATTGAAAAGGGGTCAGAAACAGAAAATAATTGAGAAACATTGCTCTTTATGGTGTAGTAGATTTTTGGTATGCATGCCTCTTAAATCATTAGTGGAGTTGAAAAAAAAATAGTTTTGGGTGCCAAAGTCAATTTTGCACATCAGTATATTATGTTATGCTGTGAGCACAACATTTCATAAATTGTCCACAATAGTAACTAATGAGCATATGAGGTGTTACCCAGAATTGTGCATGATATCAGCCTCTGCTTTCAACACTCGCATTATGAATTTCATATGTTTTTAATAAATCAAGCTAACCTGGTATAAGAGTAATGAAAGCAATCTGTTATACTTTCTGCCAATAAAAATGACAGTCAAGCACTAAATGGTCTTGATTTATGTACTAAAACCTCTTTGAAGATGGATGCATACAAAATGAAGGGAGTGTCTGTACTGTGTTTTATTGATATCCGCTAGTTGTTTGAAGGATGCATCTTTATAACTTTTTTTTTTTGTTTGTTTCTCTCCTCGGAGCACAAATTCACTTTTGATTTTGGGTGTAATTGTGCTGTTTTGCATTCTCTCCGGCTAACCATGGAATATACTATTTGGGCACTGAATAAGAACATTTTCTAAACTTGTGTGCAACAAAACTAAAATTTTCAGCTTTTAATGTAGCCAAAAGTCCGAAATGTAATTGGAGAAAAATCAAATCTAAAGAAACAATTAAGATTGACAGTAACTTGATCAAAGCAGTGTGTTATAAGGAAGGTCTTTTTAGTAATGGAGTGTTTGTAGAGAATTGAAGTGCTTGGAACTTTGACAACTGTGCCATTGACTGTCTATAAAGAATGCAAGAATTGAGGGATGCTGAAGGTTAGGGTTGGAGAAACTCTAGTTCTCACAAGGTTGTAAGGCTGATTAAACCTTAGAGTGGAAAGGGTGTGGTTTTAAACATAACTGGTGTGATGTTAAATTTGTTCTGGGGGCCTGACTCTGTAAATCAGTGAACTTGATGGGCCAAATGGCCTTACTTCCACTCCTATGTCTTATGGTCTAAAGACCAGTGTGGAATTCTTGCTGTCTGTTTATATGATCTACTCTTTAGTGTGTGACTGTAAATTGTTTGACTTCCCATGACTCTAACAGTGAATTTGTGGATTCTCTGGCGCGCGCACACACCCTGCAACTCCTGAGACAGGACAGAAATGACATCACTTCCTTCAGCTCCTGTCCAGTTGCAGCTTAGTCATTCAACAGCAATTGGAAGGATTTGAGCGGGAGAATTATGGATTAGCTCAATTTTAGAAATGAGTAGGCTAATGGGGAGACCTTGAAACATTTAAGGAAGTGATCAAGGCCCTGATCCATGTTTCAATGGCAGAACAACATAGGTTTTTAGCAGAGTTGGATGATATTACAGATGAGTTGATTTTCTTTCTGATGGCAAGGATATGAAGTTTGAGGCTTGGAGCCAATTTGGATTCAGTGGTTGCACATTGAACCCAGACAATCTGTTTGTGACCAGGTGTAGAGATGTAAGTAGTGTTGATGCTGTGGAGCTTGTGACAGGCTGAAGGTAATCATTGTACCTTTTCACTGTTTAACTAAAGGGTGTAGCAACCTATCCAGGATGGAATGTTGGGCTATCAGGCTGTCAATGCATACATTTGATGAACTACATCATGGACAGATGGAGCTGACTATTGAGCATTTATGCATCGCTCAATGTCTTTGGATGATCTTGAAAAGAGAGGATAAAGACTGGGAAAAACACTGGCAAGTCTAGTTCCTTCATCAGCTCTTGAGATAAACAAGTATCTGGGGAAAGAAGCCATTGATGGAAATATTCTGACTACGATTGACTAGCTTAAAAATGGAACTCAACAATGTTAACTCCAGTTTAGTGGGACTAAAGTGGTGAAGGATTGCTAGCAATGTCAAATGCTGATAAGTGGTTAACCTGAAAGATAAGGGATTGTGCATTGTGGCCCAGGTCACTAGTATTATTTGAGACAAAAGCAGAAGTTGCTGGGAAAGCTCAGCGGGTATGGCAGCATCTGTGGAAAAAAAAGTTAATGTTTTAGGTCTGGTGACCCTTCCTCAGAGGAAGGCTGGACCTGAAATGTTAACTGACTTTTCACAGATGCTGCCAGACCCAGTGAGCTTTCCCAGCAACTTCTGTTTTGTTTCTGATTCACAGCTTCTGCAGCTGTTTCGGGTTTTTTTTGTATAACTTGAGACTTTGCTAACAAAACTGTACAGCACAGGAACTGGCCCTTCAGCCCTTGATGTGCCAAGCATATCGCCAAATTAAACTTCTCTTGTGCCTGCCCTTGGTCCATGTCCCTCCTTTCCTTCCATATTCATGTGCTTACCTAAAAGTCATTTTAAATGCCCCAATTATGATGCCTCCACCATCACCCTGGCAGCATTTTCTAGACTCCCACACTGCATATGTTTAAAAAAAAAAACTTGCTCCTCTCTCCTTAAATGCATACCCCCAAGTATTAGACATGTCAGCTCTTGGGAGAAAAGGATTCTGACCTTCAACCCTACTTATGCACCTCATAATTCTGTGGACTTCTTTCAAGTCTTCCCTCTGCTACTCCAGAGAAAACACTGTGAGATTTTCTAGCCTTGCCTTTATAGCTTGTACGTGCTAATCTAGGCAACATCCTGGTAGACTACTTCTGCACCTTCTCCAAAGCATCCACATCCTTCCTGCAATGTGGTGACTGGAAATGAACGCCGTATACTGTGTGGCCTAACCAAAGTCTTTTAAATCTGCAACAGATGTTCTGACTCTTATACACCATTCCCTTACCAATAAAGGCAGGCAAGCATGCCATGTACCGTCTTTGCCACAGTATCTACTTGCAGAGTCACTTTCAGGAAAGAGTCGACTTGAACCCCAAGATCCCTCTGTACATCAATGCTGTTCAAGGTCCTGTCGTTACTTGTATACTTTTCCTTTTGATCTCCCAAGTGCAGCATCTCACACTTACATGGATTAAACTCCACCTAACATTTCTTCACCCATATGTGCAACTGATCTAAGTCTTGTTGTATCCTTTGACAACCTTCTACACTATCCACAACTCCATCGAACTTTGTCATCTACAAACTTACTAACCTTGCTTCAAACTGAATTAAAGCTACAGTCTAGGCAGAAACTTAATTGGAGTGGTTTGAATTTTGAGATGGAAGGAAAATGTAGATGTACTCCGATGGTGACAGCATGACTTTGGAGATTAGGCACTTAATTTGGAGAGGATGTAGATCAAAGGCTTTCTGAGCAAGGGTTGTAGCTTTGAAAGGGTACATTGTTTCTTGAAGCAAAGAATTCTCTTTTTATAGAAGGGACCTGGTAATGGAAGTAGATGAACAATTCTGAATGGAGTTGATAGCAGGAGGTGGATTTCATGAGAAATGAGCTTTAACAGGGAATGAGAGAAGGTAGATGAGAAAGATGCTGGTTCATGGCAGATTAGTGAGCAAGCCAGGGAAACTTGAATAGATTGTCATCAATATAAAGACTAAGATGCCTTTGGGATCCTTGTACATCTTGGAGGTAAATGTGTTAGCTGCAAGAGATGATTAGTTATGGAGCTATGGTGTCTTGACTCTCCAGGATAAACTTGGAATAATGAACAATTTTTTTTGCAGAAATCAAAGCATGATGATACTTTATGTCCAGCTAAATGGGTAGTGGATAGTGATACCAGTTTTGTGCCAAGCACCCTGCAGTTTCTGCTCCTTTTTAGATTTGAAGGTATGCAGATTAGGTGATCATAAGTATGCCAGTGTAAAGCTTTACTAGATGCAAGGATTTTAAAAGAAGTAATTGAGGACATCAACAGGCTAAATGTTGGATTCAAAATATTCTTGTAGCTTGGGATAAATGCTCTAAGTAGGTTTAGAAGGATGGGAATAGTGACAAATAGGAGTAGATGGTCAGAGATGACTATCAATGAGCAAGCTTAGGGAAAGTTTTTATATGGAAGGAAAATATTAAAGGTCAAGCAGGTAGGTCGTAAAATCAGAAGAAAAGGGGACAATATTAGAGGTTGAAATTTAAATCAGCAAGGATGTTATTTTCTGTTCAGAAGCTAAATGAACAATGATATCCTGGAGAAGCTCCATTTAAACAATGCCTATGTTGAACTAATAGTTGCCAGTAAGTGCAGGGTAAACAAGAGATGGGTGTTTTGGTTCCATGTTTCTCTTAGATTTGTATAGTTATATGCAAGGGAAAACAGAAATTGCCTTATGACTTTGAATGTATTTTGCACAAGGTGTTTAAACCAATAACTTCCCTAACAGTGTTTCTGTGCACTATGTAATATGATGCAATATTAGTTATAAATCTTCCCTGTTGGACAGTTAAATACTGAGCTGACTGGGTATCAAGCCATAAAAGGAGATTGTAATTCTTTCAGAGAACTGGTTGTTTCTCTGAACCTGAATTTTCTACTCTCATTTTAACTGTACAGTGTTTCTTCACCATGACATTAAGTTATA
Organism: Ginglymostoma cirratum; assembly: GCA_024137785.1. Lineage (NCBI taxonomy): Eukaryota > Metazoa > Chordata > Chondrichthyes > Orectolobiformes > Ginglymostomatidae > Ginglymostoma > Ginglymostoma cirratum. Next base: position 33,368,291 of record JAHRHZ010000034.1, on the reverse strand, counting down.
CATTTGAAGTTTCTGGTCATCACGAGATTACTTTCTAAAGCCTTTTAAACATTTCTGGCTGTTGTTTGTCAGCAGTTTTTTTGAATTAATTTTGTGAAATCATGAACTTGGAAATTTTGTGCAAAAAAACAAAGGACAATTAATGCCGAAGTCCCCCTCAGCAGCGTAAGTGTTTACTTTGGTGTCTGGTATGCTTTAAGTACTTGTGTATGAAATAAGAAAGGACAGTGAATATCTGTTAATTTCTTATCATATCTGTAGTGTATTTGGATGCTTTGATTTATAATGTGCTGGAACTTCTACAGACACTATTAAAATGCCTTAAATGATGTAATGTTGAACAAGCTTCAAATCTGTTTAAAGTTTTATTTTAATGTTTGTATAAAATGTGTTTTGATTGCCCAACAAATGAATGTGACTTGTCTGTAATGTGTTTTTGACACTTGTGAACAGTATCTACAAGTGTTTGGAGTATTCTTAGTACTCACAAAAGTGATTCTTTTTTTTTTTCTCCCCATGTTGGCTTCATCAGTAAACTGTCCTTAAATTTAACTTTTCTATTTGTAACTCGGAAGATCTCTGGATCCAATGTTTGTCTCTTTTTTTTGTTTTTTTTTTTTTAATTATTCATTTTGTGGGATGTGTGTGTTGCTGACTGGCCAGCATTATTGCCTGTCCCTGGTTGGCCTTGAGAAGATGGTGTGCTGCCTCCTTGAACCACTGAAGTCCATGTGCTGCAGGTAGACCCACAATGACCTTTTTATTGGAGGGAATTCCTAGGATTTTGTTCCAATGACACCTGAAGAACTGTAGTATATTTCCAAGGTCAGGATGGTGAGTGGCTTGGAGTGGAGCTTGCAGGTGGTGGTATCTGCTATCTGCCTTGTCCTTTTAGATGGAAGTGGCCATGGGCTTGAAAAGTGCTGTCTTAGAATCTTTAGTGAATTTTTGCAGTGCATAGATAGTAAACACTGCTGCTTTTGAATATACGTTGTGGAGGAATTGAGTTTTGTGGATGTGATGCTAATCAAGTAGGCTGCTTTGTCCCTGATGATGGTGTCAAGCTTCTGGAGTGTTTGTTTTTGGAGAGAGCACCCATCCAGGCAAGTTGGGACTATTCCTTCACAGTCCTGACTTGTGTCTTCTAAATGATGGACAGGCTTTGGGAATCGGGAGGTGAGTTACTTGCTGCAGTTTTCCTAGCCTCTGACCTACTTTTGTAGCCACTGCGTTAATGTGGCAAGTCCAGTTGCGTTTCTAGTCTGTGGTATCACCAGCATGTTGATAGTGTAGGATTCAGGGATTCAATACCACCATTGAATGTCAAGGGGCAGTAGTTTTTCTCACTGCTGATGGCCTTAGCTTGGCATTTGTATAGCGCACATGTTACTTGCCATTTGTCAGCTTAAGCCTTGATATTATCCAACGCTTGTTGCATTTGAACATGGACTGCTTCAGTACGTGAGGAGTCGCAAATGGGTCTGAACATTATATAATCATCAGCAGACTTTCTCTTTTTTGCCTTTTTTATTATGGAAGGAAGGCCACTGAAGCAGTTGAAGATGGTTGCACCTAGGAGAGTACCTTGAGGAACTGCTACAGAGATGTCCTGGAGCTGAGATGACTAACCTCCAACAACCATGACTATCTTCCTATGTGCCAGGCATGACTCCAACCAATGGACACTTTGCTCCCAATAACCATTGATTCCAGTTTTGCTGGGGCTCCTTCATACCACACTTGGTCAAATGCAGCCTTGATGTCAACGGCTGTCACTCTCACCTGACCTCATCCCACCTCATCTCTGGAATTCGGCTGTCTTGCCTATGGCTTAAACCAAGGTTATAATGAGGATCTGAGTGACCCTGACGGAACCCATACTGGGCATCACTGAGTAGGTGCTGCTTAATAGCACTATTGATGACACCTTCCATCACTTTACTGATGATCAAGTAGTCTGGGGCAGTAATTGATTGATTTGGGTTGTATTTGTCCTGCTTTTTGTGGACAGGACATATGTGGAAAATTTTCCACATTATTGGTGAGATGCCAGTGTCTTAACTGTACTGGAACAACTTGGCTGGACGTGCTGGAGTGTTTTCATAGCCTTTGAAGCATTCAGTGTCTCCAACTTTATTGATATCAGGTGGAGTGAATTGAATTGGCTGAAGACTAGTATCAGTAATGCTTGTGACTGCTGGAGAAGGCCAGAGTGGTGGCTCGTCCACTCTGCAGTCGTCATCTGGAAATGTCACGGATGTTTTAACTTTTATCTCTTACACTGTTTGTGTTGGATACTTCCATCATTGGGATATTTTATGAAGCTGTTGCCTCCAGAGATTTGCCATTCTTGATTGGATGTGGCAGGACTGTAGAGCTTAGATCTGATCTGTTGATGGGATTGCTTAGCTTGGTCTATCACTTGTTACTTATGCTGCTTTGGCGTGCAAGTAGTCCTGTTTGGTAGCTTCACCAGGTTGACACTTCATTTTTAGGTATACCTGATACTGCTGCTGGAATGCTGTCCTGCAGTCTCCATTTGAGCCAGTGTTGATCCTGTTGCTTGATAATAGTTGAGTAGAGGATATGCTGGGCCATGGCACTGCACATTTTTGCTGGAGTACAGTTCTGGTGCTGTTGATGGCCCATAACACCTCCATAGATGCCCAGTCTTGAGTCATTAGGTCTGTACCACTTAGCATTGTGATATTGCCACACAGCACAATGGAAGGTATTCTCAATGTGAAAATGGGCCTTCGTCTCGACAAGGACTGTGAGATATAGTCCCTCTTAGCTATATTGTCATCGTCAGATGCATCTAAAGCAGGCAGATTGGTGAGGTCAGGTAAGTTTGGGAAAGAATCATGCTTTACGGACAAAGTCAGGCTGTCTTTTGAGTTGTCTGTGAGACAGTTCTCCCAATTTTGACTAGCCCCTAGATGTTAATGAGGAGGACTTTGAAGGGTCAACAGGGCTGTTTTTGCTGTTCTCTTTTCCGGTGCTTGGGTCAATTCCAGGTGATGTTAGCTATGTTCTGCACTGGGAACAGCCTGACAGAGACCTCTTTTGTTTCCTGGATGCTTAACATAAGGCTTATTGTTATACATCTGAAAGCATTGACAATGAACTATATATTTGTGCTGTATGTACACACGTTATCTGCATGTTACAACTTGACACTCAAAGTTGGGGTGATCTTGGTTCTGGACTGCAGACCGTACAGTGGGAACAGTTTCTCACCTCTTGTAGAGAAACTCCACTTCAAGAATCTTTATGGGCATGATACAGAATATTGTGACAAGGAATTTGAAGAAGTGGTTTGAGAACACAGCCTTGTTGACTCCAAGTTTGTATTCATGGTGTTAGTTGTGGACCCGTTGGGACCATCCACCCTCCAATTTGGTTGCCTAGGGAAATGAGTCCCAATTCTTCACCTGCTGTTTAATAGCATGCAAACTGGGGTCCCCACCAACGGGTCCACAACTGACACTATGAATGCAAAATTGAAGTCAAACAAGGCCATGTACACTTTCTTTCTCTCTCTTCGTTTGTGGGATGTGGGAATCTCTGGCTGGCCAGCATTTCTTGCCCATCCCTAGTTGTCCTTGAAGGTGGTGGTGAGCTGCCTTCTTGAACTGCTGCAGTCCTCCTGTGGGTTGACCCACAATCCTATTAGGGAGGGAATTCCAGCATTTTTGACCCAGCAACAATGAAGGAACTGCAATATATTTCCAGGTCAGGATGGTGAGTGGCTTGGAGGGGAACTTGGAGGTGGTGGTGCTCCTAATATGTCTGATGCCCTTGTCCTTCTAGATGGAAGTGGTTGTGGGTTTGGAAGGTGCTGTCTGAGGATCTTTGGTGAATTTCTGCAGTGCATCTTGTAGGTAGATAGATAGTAGTAGCAGCAGTGTGTACTGGGCATTGATGATGGAGGGAGTGGATGCTTGTGGATGTAGTGCCAATAGAGTGAGCTGCTTTTTCCTTCACTCAAGAAGCTTGACACCATGTTGTTGGGGCTGCACTCATCCAGGCAAGTGGGGAGTATTCCATCACCCTTCTGACTTGTGCCTTGTAGATGGTGGACAGGCTTTGAGGAGTCAGGAGGCGAGTTACTCGCCATAGTATTCCTAGCTTCTGGCCTGCTCTTGTAGCCAGTGTTTATGTGGTGAGTCCAGCTGAGTCTCTAGTCAATGATAACCCCCAGAATGTTGATAGTGGGGGATTCAGTGATGGTAACACCATTGAATGTCAAGGGATGGTGGTTAGATTGCCTCTTATTGGAGATGGTTATAGTCTGGCATTTGTGTGGTGTGAATGTCACTTGCCATTTTACAGCCCAAGCCTGGATATCGTCCAGATCTTGTTGCATATGAACATGGACTGCTTCAGTATCTGAGGAGTCACGAATGGTGCTGAACATTGTTTAATCATTGGCGAACATTGCCACTTCTGACCTTATGGAAGGAAGGTCATTGGTGAAGCAGCTGATGATAGTTGGGCCCAGGACACTACGCTGAGGAACTCCTGCTGAGATGATTGACTGCTAATAACTGTGACCATCTTCCTATGTGTCAAGTATGGCTCCTACCACTGAAGTATTTGCCCACTTATTCCAGTTTTGCTAAGGCTTTTTGATACCACGCAGTCGAATGCAGCCGTGACATTAAGGGCTGTCACTCTCACCTCACCTCACCTCACCTCTAGAATTCAGCTCATTTGTCCATATTTGAACCAAGGCTATAATGGGATCAGGAGCTACGTGGGTCTGGTGGAACCCAAACTGGGCGTTGCTGAGCAGGTGCTGCTTGATAGCACTGTTGATCACACCTTCCATCACTTTTTACTGATGATCGAGAGGAGACTGATGGGGCGGTAATTGGCTGGGTTGGATTTGTCTGCTTTTTGTGTATAGGACATACTTGGGCACTTTTCCACATTGTCAGGTAGCTACCAGTGTTGTAACTGTACTGGAACAGTTTGGCTAGGGGAGCAACAAGTTCTGGAGCACAAGTCTTCAGTACTATTGCTGGAATGTTGTCAGGGCCGGTAGCCTTTGCAATATTCGGTGTCTCCAACCATTTCTTGATATCATGTGGAGTGAATTGAATTGGCTGGGGACCACTGGAGGAGGTCGAGATGGATCATCCACTCGGCACTCCTGGCTGAATATTGCTGTGGATGCCTTGGCCTTATCTTTTGCACTGATGTGCTGGGCTCTTCCATCATTAAGGATGGGGATATTTGTGGAGCCTCCTCCTTCAGTGAGTTGTTTGATTGTCCACCACCATTCACGACTGGATGTGGCAGGAGTACAGAGCTTAGATTTTGATCTGTTGATTGTGGGATCACTTAGCTCTGTCTATCACTTGCTGTTTGGCATGCAAGTAGCCTGTTTGGCTTCATCAGGTTGATATCTCACCACCTCTTCAAGTATGCCTGGTGCTGCTCCTGGCATGCCCTCCCGCACTGTCCCTTGAACAAAGGTTGATCCCCTGGTTTGATGGTAATGGTTAAGTGGGGGATATGCCAGGCCATGAGGTTACAGACTTGTGCTGGAGTACAATTCTGCATTGCTGCTGCTTTCTGTACTTTTTCTTGAACTCATCATCTTATGAAGATCATGTGTACTGAATCTGCATTGTGACTGCAGGAGGAATCTTTCAGCCATTGGGAGGAGGTGATTCAGTCAGATTTCTCATAATGACCTCCCCTGCTAAGGAAAGAGAACACTCTTTCCAGATAAAGATCCAGATCCAATGAAAACCCACGACCTAAAGAACAGTGGGTGGGGAGCATGCAGAAAATCCAGAGATTGGCTAACAGCCATGATGTGCATAAATTTTTCTCTCGCCACGCCAAGTCTATTTACAGCTGAAATATCCAGGGATCTAATCCACTAACAGGTGCGAATGGAGTGGAGTTATCAAGAACAGGGATGCAGTCAGCACTTGGTAGTATTTTAAAAGATCTCCACAACGAAGAATTAATCCTTGACATGGATGCCCTCCAATACTTCCCCTTGTCATGTTACCCATCTCTACTTGGCACAGCCCCACCCCAATAGGATGTTGAAAAGGCCATCCAGCAACACAGATGGAATCCCTGCTGCAACACCAAAATATGGTTGAGAACCATTCTTGGAAAATATGCATAACCTCATTTCCCTCATTTGGAAGGAGTAGAGCTTCAAGATTCTGTAATTGTTTCCCTTCTCGAACGTGGTCACTAGATCAACTGCAGAGGGATCTCCCTGCTGTCCACCAGCTAGCTGCCACCTTCGAGGGTAATTGTTGATGGACAATAAATGTTGGCCTAGCCAATATAATGTCTCAGAGCGATTCCTTTTTCAAAATGGCTGAAGGATTCACGAAAGAATTATAGGTAGAATTTTCAATGTCTTCCCTAAATAAGTTGCAGTGACGACTGTGACAAATGTTACCATAATGTTGTTAACATCAACTTTTTGCATCCAATTCATGCTCTTTTTAGTTATCCAAATTTTAAATTTGTTGGCTGCCAAATAAAACTTTGAATTGGTCATTCAAACCAAGGAAATAATCAAGATTTTCATTAACTCCTTAGGTCTTGACATGTAACTTTTTTTTATTGCCCATAATTGCTATTTATGATCAGTGATGTGCAGCCCCATGACCTGCTCGTAAGGTTTCTCCAGACTCCTGAAGCCTTTGCACAACATCCTTTACACAGAAATTTAGAATGTAGAATTTACTCCTTCCAGGCTGATACCATGTTTGCACTGAAGGGAAAGCTATGCAGATTGAAGGATATATTGGCATTGAATGAAGGATGAAAAGAGACATGTAATTACACACCACAAATGTGGATCATTTGGGTAGGATGGCTTTTGCGGCTTTTTTTGTCTGGCATTGTCTTCAGCAGATACAAGCAGAGAGACTTGTGCTCTAAAATAATGAGAACTTCAAGGTAATCTGCACTGTCGCTTTTGTAGTCAAAACACCTGTCTGAGATAGTAACAAGAAATCTTGCAAAACAGCCAGCTTGTTTTCAGTACTTATCAAACAATGAGTAAGTTTTATTTGGAAGTCTACTTTTGATGATACTTATGGGATACTGTGTGAAAGTGACTGACGGTGGAAGGTTAGCAATAAGAGGACCTTTTTGGAAACCCACTGTTTGTACACAATTCAATTTTCATGTTTACCTTTTAAATATGAACACTATATATGCACACCTGAAGTATACAGTGAACACTTTCCATGTTTAAACAAGTTCTATAACTTTAGAATCCTATTTGTATTTCTATGGTACAGGCTGTGTGCTATGTATGGTCTGCCCCTTTTGTGCTAGCTAATGATAACTAATCCAGCTTTCCCAAAAGGCACTGGAGACCCACTCCAGAATGTTTGACCTTCACCTGAGTGGAAGTTCTGAATTTTGCAAGATTCAGAAGAAGCACAAATTTGCCCCTTTCCCAGCCCCTGTTCATAACTCCTAAATTAGTTTGCCCATGAAGCTACTGCATGTTCTCCCCCACCACCCCACCTTCAGAAAGATGCTTCTTGATGCCAGTTGAGCTCTTGTTAGTTCATTTTGAATTAAATTGATAGTACCTTAACCTAGAAAAAACAACATGGTTTTACACTTCTGGCACTTTGTCAACGTCATGTCCATTTTCGGTGGTGTTTGACTGAAAACCCATGTAAGTTGGTGAGAATTAAAATATTTGTGTGCCACTCTATGTAGATTGACTGACTGCGGACGTTGACTGAAGAGATGTTTAGATAACACCTTTCAACACTCAACTATGACCATCTAGGACAATACTGCCACCACCTGTTCTTTCCCATTCAGGCCATTCACTATCTAGGCTTGGAAATATTGCTGTTCCTTCTGTGTCACTGGGTAATTATACCATATGGGCCGTAGCAGTTCTAGAAGGCTGCTCACCACCTTCTCAAGTGCAATTAGAGTGGGCAATACATGTTGGCCCACCCAGAAACACCCATTTTCTATGAGTGAAATAAAAGAAAAGCTAGCAATAGTTTTCAATAATCTTAACTTTGCAGAAGATTGGCCGTGGCCAGCCGGAAGTAAAGTTGATTAATCAAATCTGTAGGGAGCAAAGGTATAAGTGGTAGTTTTAGCAACAGATGTGCTGAGAGAGTGCAAGGAACTGCAATGGTATGTAGTCAGAAGCTCTGTAGAGACAGATATGACACTAACACTGCAAATAGCCTGATTTGATCCTCAATTTCAGGAGGTGTGGAATTAAGCTTCTGATGTGGACTGGAAGAAAAAAATTGGTCTTCCCAATATTTAATTAGAGGAAACGTTTCTATTTATCCAGTATGGCATATCAGTAAAGCATTGCAACTTCTTGGAGTGAAATGAACAAGAGGTGGTGAAGAGGAAGATCTGAACATTGCCTGCAGGTGTATGGAAAATCTTGTTGGCCTTTTTCAAATGATGTTGCTAAGATGCAGCATGCTGGTGAGAAATACAGGGACTTGTGATATTGGGCAGAACTTTAAAATCCCTTCTACTTCAAAATTTGCATACCACATTTTCTTAAATGAACATGCTATTAATTTCCAGTGTGTTCAGCTTTTGCTTCTGCAGTTAACACACTGGTATTTGTTAACATTACCATTTAAGTCCAGAAGTTTTTTTGATGTAGGAGTCTGCCACTTTTGAAATGCTTCATTCTTAGTGTGAAGTTGTTTGTTTTGTTAGTCAGTAACTAAATGCCCATCTGTTACAGTGCAAGCTCAGCGCTTTCAGATGTGATTGATTTTCCAAACTTTCTAATGTGTATATAATGTAATCCCTAATGAATTAAAGGAAAACAAACTCAAAGAATATTACAGATTTCCATTAAATACATAAGGAATTTTATCCAAACATTTTACAAGAATACATATCAGTTATGTATAATCGGTAACAAGTTTAGATCTTCGCATTTATTCTGAGTTTTTTTTTAAATTTTAAAAAGACAGTTGAGCACACAAACTAGGAACAGGATAGTTCTGCCATTCAATAAGGTTACGATTGCTTTTTTTTTCTGTGAGCTTTCCTTACTTTTTTCTGGTTACTCCTACATCCACTGACTCCTTTTAGTTAACCATTCTGCATCTGCCTTCAAAATTGAGGCATTGTTGAACTGTAAGCCATTGCCGATAGCAAGCACAGGGCAAAGTGGGACTTGCTAGTTTAAGATTATAAGCAGGTAACTTTGACCTTCCAGTTTAGAGGGTGGAAGATGGGTGGCTGGTCAGCATTGGTGACATCTAGACTCAGCAAGTCTAATACAAAGACTAGATGAGGGCCTTAGCAAGTGAGCTGAGGTATCAGCAAAATTAGATATTTCCACCTTTGTAACATAGGTCACTTTTTTTAGGAGGCAACAACTGTGGTTGGTAGCTCAGCTTGGCCAAATACATAGTTGGATTGAATCTAGTTCAGCATCGGCATTTGCCGGGGGAAGAAGATAGCTCCTGAGCCAGTGAGTTGGAGTTTGTGGTAGAGACAGAAGATAATTACCATGCTTCCCCTTCACATTTAGTTGAAGGAAAGCTTCTGATTGCTCCTCTGACAGAATACTGAGCAATCTGACAAATGGAAAACAGTGGTGGAAATTGACATTTTGGGAGAGTAGATTTGGATAATATCAAGTGTACGTGCAGAACCTGGTTGTATTATGTTTCTCATGGGCATCCTATATTTAAGTGGACTTGGCTACTACTTTTAGGTTACCTCAGCCAAATATCTCTCTGTTCCCAAGGGCTAAATATAATGTGCTACATGCTTGACACCCAAGCAACTTATCCATATTCACGCACTTGCATCCTAAGAGTTTAGCTCCTTCTCTACCCTTGCCCATAGTGTCAACCATGATCATTCATTCAAGTTACAAAGTACCATGATGTCCTATTAAAGGTGCAAAGCAAACTGACACCCTATTCCCACCCATTTTTGTATTGAGCCACATTGTCACCTGTGTCTAAGAAAATGGTCGGTTGACTTTTTTTAATTATTTTTGTTGGGTTCTAAATCGGAAGGAAATCGGCCATCACGCCCTGTTCTGGGCAAGATGCAACTCCAGACGCACACTAATGTAGATGACTCTCAACCTTCCTCTGGGCAATTACGGATGGGCCATAAATGTCAATTTATTATGAGTGGAGTTTTAAAAAGTTTGATCTTCCCTTAAGTTTTTTTTTTCAGCAGTACTAAAGTTTTTTTTGTACTATCAAGCATCTAAATATCATTGAAGCTCATAACATAGAAACATAGCAGGAGGAGACCATTTGGCCCTTCGAGCCTGCACCACCAATCTCACCATCATTGCTGATCATCCAACTCCAATAGTCTAATCCTGCTTTCTCCCCATAACCTTTTTGATCCCATTTGCTCCCAGTGCTTTATCTAGTTGCCTCTTGAATATATTCAGTGTTTTGGCATCAACTACTTCCTGTGGAAATGAATTCCTCAGGCTCACCACTCTTTGGGTGAAGAAATGTCTCCTCATCTCTGTCCTAAATGGTCTACCCCAAATCCTTATGCTGTGACTTGGTTCTGGACACACCGACCATCAGGAGCATCCTCCCTGCATTTATCCTACCCTGTCCAGTCCTGTTGGAATTCTAAGTCTCCAAGATCCCCCTCACTTGTCTGAACTGTAGCAAAAACCTAGTCAACCTCTCCTCGTACGTCTGTCCTGCCATCCCTGGAATCAGCCTGGTAAATCTTCACTGTACTCCTTCGAGAGCAAGGGCATCCATACTGAGCCACAGTGCATCTCCAGGATTTAGCACAGCTGCCTCAGCACCAGACACCTGACTTCGATTTCCACCCTCTGGTGACTGTCTGTGCGGACTTTGCACATTTGGTCCGGTTTCCTCCCACAGTCCAAAGATGTGCCTGCACATTGGTATCTCAGGGTAAATGCAGAGATCCCTGTTTAAGAATACAGGATCAGTTACTAAGAACTCGGGTGAGAAATTTCTTCACCCAGCGTGGTAAGCCTGGTGGAGTTCACTGCCACAGAAAGCAGTTGAGGCCAAAACCTTGACTGTTTTCAAGGAGTTCAAGATCGGCTTTAGAGCGAAAGCCATGGGAGAATATAGGAATTGGGTACAAAGTTGGATGATCCTATTGAGTGATGTGGCAGGCTCTAAGGACTGACTGGTCAACTCCTCCTTTTTTCTGGGTTCCCAGTGGGACAGCAAAGTCCTTTAAAATGACACATGACACTGAGTACTTGGAAGCTGCAGATTATGATGAGCAGCCTGAAGGAATTTGTAATACCCACATGAAACTTCAATCTGGTGTAAATGTTATAGTTGCAGAATCATTTAACTTGTATGAATAGTGATTGCACCTCAACGACGTGTTGCACAGTTTGGCTAAGATGTTATGTGTAAATTCTCACTTCTGCATAATCAGGGAATGTGAAAATTCTAAATTTAAAAACCAAAAGGACTGCAGATGCTGTAAATCAAGAACAAAAACAAAGTTGCTGGAAAAGCTCAGCAGGCCTGGCAGTATCTGTGAAAGCGAGGGGTGGGGGGGAGCGGGGAAGGGCGTGGAAAAATAACGTTTCAGATCCGGTGATCTTTCCTCAGAACTGGGCTGGTCCTGAAATGTTAACATTTTTTTTTTTTTTTGTTGTTTTCCTTTTCACAGATGCTGCCAGACCTGCTGAGCTTTTTCGGCAACTTTTGTTTTTGAATATGAAAATTCTCCCAGTTTAGCTCTGCAGCAGATCATGGACTAAGGTTGCTAAAAATAATTATTCAAATGAGTAAGCCAGTTCCTTAATACTGACTTACTGTCTTGAAACCTTATTTAACAACAAGGTATCTATTAAACTAAATATGGAACATAAAGTAATGTGTTTTTGTTTTTGAAAAGCCTATGATCTATTGGTTATCTAACCAAGGCATTTATTGCACACCAACTTTTAAAGACTGACTGTCTAGTCAGAATGTTAGGTAAGTATTAATGGCGTCAGGTGATGAGAATTCAGAAGAAAAATATTGTATTGTCCTTGTTATATCACTGCCCTAGTTAAGGGGTCTCTTATGGCACAGTGGTAATGTCCCTACCTTTTGAGCCAGAAGGTTTGGGTTCAAGCCCTACCTGCCCCGGATGTTTTACAATATATCTGAACAGCTTGATTAGAAATACCAGTATTGTCCTCTGTTTATGAGGGAATCATGCAGTTCAGTGGGAGTATCCCTATCTTTGAGCCAGGATTCCCAGGTTCCAGTTGCATGCGTTCCATAGGTTTGCAATAATATTTCTGAACAGGATGACTAATTAACCAAGTCAATGCAACCTGTCCCTATCTTTTAACCCTTTATCACTATGGTACTGAGTCCACTGATGTCAGTGGACTAGTAATCCACAGATTAATGCTCAGGTGACATGGGTTCAGACCCCACCAAGGCAGATGTGAAATTTAAATTCATTTCAAACAAAAATATCAGAGCTACTTCAGGCAGTCTTTTGGCACAGTGATAATGTCCCTCCCTCTGAGTCAGGAGGCCTGGGTTCAAGTCCCACCTGCTCCAGACGTGTGTCGTAACAACACATCTGAACGGGCTAATTTTAAAAATATCTGCAGTGCCCTTGTTAGGATGTGAAGCACAGGTGATTTGGTGTGGGAGGGGGTGCAAAAATGTGTCATTTTATATCTAGAAATGGTCTTGCGCACAATCTTAAGGCTCTACTGATTAAACTTGGAAAAGATTAAAAATTCTCAAGAATGGACTCCGAGTACCTAATCAAAGTGATTAATGCCAAATGTGAAATATGTGTTCAGGGAACGTGGCCATCTCCTATTGTAAGGCTTCCATTGGAACATGCTTTGAATGAAGGCATTGTCATTGGTCTAATAGTGTGGAATACAAATATTTTCACTTACACTTTATGAAGTTGTAACAAAATTTAGTCTTTCTACAGCAAAACATGGTAAGTGCAAGAACGGTGATTGGTCCATTACTTTATTGACAATGGACAGGGACAAAATTAAGTTTGACTCATGGAAGGAAAATTTATTGATGGCAAGTTCAGAGACATGTGAAAACATGAACATTGTGATCTTAAAATTTATTTTGCTGAAAGGACTTTCTTGTACCTGGATGGGTTCATGAAGAATAGGAAGGGTTGAGAGGGATATGGTCCAACTGTTGGTAAATGGGACTAGGTCAGTTTAGGATATGTTTGGCATGGACGTGTGGGAATGAAGGGTTTTTTCTTTTCTGTACTGTATGTCTCTCTGACTCTAAGAAGTTGTTCAAAGTAAGGACAAGCTTAGCCAGGTAGAAAAGGGTGTTTGCAAATAGGGCCAGTTCAGGACTTTTTTCCAGGAAGAAATTTTCTGTCCTTTTTTTAAAGGTATGTTGACCCCTACATTGGCCAGCCCTGTATATTTGTTTCTATATATGATGGCAAATAAACCCATGCATGGTTTTTGTACAATCTGTATATTTGGCAAAAATACTGTAGCATTATGAATGTCCTGTACTTGTAGCTTGTAGGTTATTTTACCTGTCATGTAGTTTCGATTCTTTTATTAACTATAATAACACCAATTCTTTTGCTGACAATGTTGCGCAAACATCTTGCAAGCAAATGAATATTGACTTTGGGTTTCTCTTTCTCCTGGCAGGATGCATGGCAACTGGCTGGGGGCAGTGGTAGCGCCTGTTTATTATGCTCTGTCCATCACAGGTGTGCAGCAGGCAAGGAATTGGACCAGCTGGACTTTTCCTGCCTGCCATTTCAATACAGTAATATGTTGCTGGATTATTTTATACTGAATCAATTTTTAAAGAAGCTTTGAATTCATCTATTCACAAGTTTCTCTGAATTAATCTCATTCCCATTTGTTTGTCAGGTAGTTAGAAGTATCCTGAATGACAAAATTTGTGTAATTGCCAAGGAATTTGCTCTGGAATTTTATGGCTAAGGTCTCTTCCCCCTCTCCCTCTTTTTTTGCTGGATGTCAAGGTAATAGGTAAATCTTGAGGTATAAATCAATTGTTCTACCATTCAATTAGATCACCAGACTCATGAGGTGAGTTGTCCACTCCTGTTCCTAATGTGTTGTATTTAAAAAAAGAATTGTGCAATTGAGTTATGTCAGAGCTTTATTTCTATCTTTAGAGGGTGATATGGTAGTTGAGTGGTTATGTTAGCAGATCAGTGAACCTGATTAGTTAAGTATGCAGGAGCAAATTACTGCAGATGCTGGAACATGAACAAAAAGTGCTGAAGATCACAGATCACAGCTCTGAAGAGTCATGCAGACTCAACATTAGCTTGCTTTCTCTCCACGAATGCTGCCTGACCTGCTGTGGTCACCAGCATTTGTTTGTTTCTAGTTGCATCTTGCATCATGTGAGTTTTCAATGTTTTTAATTTGCTGTTTTTAAAACTGACCTTTTTCATCGCTGCTGTGAAGTGACAAGAAAATGACTACATAAGGCAGGATATGTCACTTCAGTTGTTAGCAAGTGAAAGACTGCAAGCTGGTAGAATTCCATGTAAACATATTCAACCAAGAGATTCATGAACTGCTTCTTTCCCATTGTTATTCGACTCATGAACAGACCGCTCCTATATTTAGAGTAGATCTTACTCTCCAGCTGTAATGCTATAATCCTACATTGTGATGCACTCAAAGGGATGATTTTGTCTCGTTAGCATGCATAACGATACTTTTCACTGAATCTCGGTACATGTGACAATAATAAATCAAATCAAATCAAATCAAATGTGTTTGGCTTTTCACTGCCTTCAGAGGCCAAGCAAGGTGTTTGGTCACATCAAACAGAACAAAAATCCTCACCTTCACAGGGTAGGTAGGACGATTAACCAAGTGAATGCATTTTGAAAGACTGGCCAAGTCATATACTCAAGGCTATCTCTAGCAATTTGCATCTATCGATCAAATTATTGGTTGTAATGCTAATTGTCACTCATACACTGTTCAGAACTGGACACCATTCCCAAAAGTTGTCATGCAAAAGACTTTTGCACGTTTCTGTTTAATTCTATGTAAACATGATTCAAACTTAATGTTTTAAGTGTGTTAGGTAATTCACCCTGTGATAAGCTAAGTAATACTTTTCCCCATGAAAGTCAATTTTGTAATAAGTTGATGGAAACTTGTTAATTGCATAGAGGCGCTGTATTAACTGGCTTAGCTGGTATAACCATCCTGTTTGCGAAATTATGTTTAAAATGTTGCTTTATTAAATTTCCCTTGTACAGAATTGTGACCTGGAAGAGTATTTTTTTTTTATTTAAATGTCTTTCATGCCTAAGTTTAACTCTTGTCAAATGGAAGTTTTTTTTTTTTTTGTTGCGTCTGTCTGCACTGAAATGTCACTTACTAAGTGTCTGATTAAATTTCAGAAAAACAACTTTCCTTCTGCTCTTTGCAGTCTCTTGACTCCATTTTTGTACGTTTTGTATTTGGTTCCATTGTGTTTTTTTTTATTCCATGTCGTGCTTTCATTGCTCACCTGTTGAATTAGTAGTGTGAATAATGCAATACAAAAACTCTTAAGTGAATCTTTCAAAATACTACATTTTAGAGTAACCTAGATTGTAGGTAAGTGCTGTACAAAAAAACTGAAGTACTATGCATTCATGACCTTTTAAAATCACAGATACAGAATTCATTTCTCAGACAGTTTTTTTTTAGAATTTTCTGCATAACCCTCATTTTTCTTTGTCGATGACAGACTTTGCAGTGTATGTTGGCCTCCCTTCAGTCAGAGCTTGACATGCAAAGGTTCTTGATGAAAATCGAGATATCTCAGCGAGTTAGTATTTCATTTCCTTTTTTAATTTTGTTTCTTTTTGCTTACAGTTGAAGCAAGTGTGCTTGCATCTCCTAACAGATTAAAATTGCCAAACAATTGCATTTTGGGTTGGAACTGCCTGCATGGTTGATTTTAGAGGCTAATGACTGTAAGCACCACAGGGTTGCCTTAATATCAGGCAATTTAATTTACAGCCTCCAATGTCAAGATTTGTTTGCTAAATGAATTGGAACACTTCAGTTTTTTAAAACTGGACCTGTAAAGATAAAACAGTAATTTTGGGACTAACTTGCATGGGTTGGCAGTTTTGGATTTGTACCTAGTGAATTCTCAAATTCCGGTTGGGCTGTCAGGATAGCATTCCATGAGGACCAGGCATTACCCTGAGTGGTGGACTGAAAAGATAGGAAGGAATTGTCTGATGCTGGTAGAACACCAGCATCAAAGGTCTGGAGGAATTTCACCACCTACATTTTGTCATTTGGGCAATGGCATGGGAGAGAGAATCCGAACGTATTTTTCGAAACAAAACTTGGAATGTGGTTTCTGACTGCATCTCTATGTATTTACTTTGTAGTTCCAAATTCATAATGCAAAACTAGAGTTTTCTATGTTTTCTTAGTCCTAACTAATTTAACATACATGGATGATATGACTCATGAGTGATCTGATCTGATCTGATTTGATTTTATTTGTGTCAAGACGCATGTGAGAGTTAAGAATGCTTGTTTCTTTTGGGGATTGATTTTGAGTGACAAGATTTGTTTTAAGAGCTGTTTGCTGCCTTTTTTTTCAATAGCTCTTGTTTCTTGGCAGTGTACTATAGGCAGGTCAGTTGAATTATTGTTCTGCTACCCTCAATTCTTTTATACAGGTGACAATTAGAACTTGCAGTTATTATTTGAATCAGCATGATCGTCTTTCAGAGTCATTTCCTTTCTTTTAAAAGTACTTCCTAAGCTCAAACAGTAGTTGAGGGTTCTACTAATATTGGATGGATGAGTGACAACAGTTTGTGACATGCTAGACAAGATATTTTTAATTGATTTTTCCCATTCCCAGTTTATGTTGGCTGTAATTTATGTGCGTCCAACAGCAACAGTCCTCATTGATCTCCTTGTATAGGAAATGATAAAACAGTCAACTTTCTAAAGCCAACTATGGTTGTAATGAATGCAAGACTGCAATTGTCAACTCTGAATTATATGCTGAATAAATACCGTTGCTCGGAATTTCTATTCTGGGTCTCCCTACTACAATTTCAGCAAAGAAAACTGGACATAGTAATGAATGCACTGCTAAGCACCGGTAGGGATCAAACCCACAATTTCTGGTTTACAAGACCAACATCTTAACACTTGGCCACTGTGCCCAACCCAAAACGTCAACTTTCCTGCTCCTCTGCTGCCTTACCTGCTGTGTTCCTCCAGCTCTGCACTGTGTCTCTGACTCCAGCAAGTGCGGCTCTTGCTATCTCCTGGAGAAAGTAATGGTTGTTTATGCCAAACTGGCAATTTAATAGGGCTTGAGTACTGCCCTTTATTAGCTTGTGATTTGAGACTGATGTCTTGAAGTTTATTAGCTACAACATGCATTTCTAATATACCCCTTTCCTATCACAGAACTGTATATCATCTGGTTCTGTGCTTACAGCTATTACTAGATATTCATAACAGACTGAACATGCCACACTGACTGCATTGCAGTTACAGAATAACTGAGCAAGGCAGGTATCCTTTTAAATGAGAACACGATGACAAGTTGTGATATCGTGACTGAGTAAAGTATACACTGCTTATCCAGTTGTGAATCTATGCAACGACAATCATTTGCACTGAAGGCATGGTAAGAGATGGAGAGAATTACCCTTCAGAAGGCTTATCCACCTAGGAATAACCTATAAAGCTCTAGTTGGGTAACAATAGTGAAAATATAATTGAGCTAATGGTTTAAGATTCCATCAATTAATTAAAAATGAGAGATAATCTGATTGTCTATGCATTTGCTAAATAACACATTGGTTTCCATAAGTGCCAGCCCAGGTTATGGTGATGTTTGTTTACTAAATGACAGGGAATTTAAAATGTGAAACATGCAGGCCTTTGATATAGTTCCTTTTGGCATAGTCTTAGCTCTTGTATAGAAGTACGTAGAAGTTGAACACAAACCAGCCAATTGTTGTCATCTGTGTATAAAAGGTACAATCAAATTGGCCAATTTGTATTTACCCTCATTAATCCTACAACCATATGATGTCCCTTTCCTCCAACTATATAGTCGGACGTAATTCTTGTAATTTTTTTTATTTCAGCCATGCTTTGAGGCAGTAGGGAAGTGTGGTTTACTGAAAATAGAGGGATAAAATAATAGCTAAGGCTAATCGCACTACATACGCACTGTCTGTCGAGCAGCTTTTAAAGTGCTATTAAGAGATGTCCAGATGTAGTAGTTAACCTTTCCCTTCTTTGCGGTTCAGTTTCTTTTGCTGAAAACAGCAGGAAAACTAATAGTCTTGTGATTGTAGAAATGTCTCTTGTTGTCATTTTAGTTTTGCTGTCTGAAATAACTCCATGAAGGCTGGCATCCCAATATCTATTCATCCTTTACTTACACATGCATTGTACGTGACACTGACCCTGCTAGCTCAGAGTGGGCTCCTAGAATGGACAGAACCTCTGGCACTCCTGTTTATATCTGTCAGCCAGGACTCCATGATTGGACCAGGTTAATACCCCCTACCAGGATACATGTATTCTATGTGGTCCATCTGGCTGACCTCGTTCCAATCACTACACTATCCCTTTTGCCGAGCTCTATGGATTCTTCATAGATCATAATTTTCTTTTTCCTTTTATTCATTTATGGGATGAGGGCATTGCTGGCTAGGCAACATTTTATTGCCCATCCCTAATTGACCAGACGTAGTTCAGAGTCAACCATATTACTGTGGGTCTGGAGTCGCATGTCGGCCAGACCAGGTTAAGTATGTCAATTTCGGTCCTTAAAGGATATTAGTGAACCAGATGGGTTTTTCCTGACAATCAGCAATGGATTCACAGTCATCATTAGATTGCTAATTCCAAATATTTAGTGAATTCCCATTTCACCATATGCTATGGTGGGATTCGAACCTGTGCCCCAGAATGTTATCTGGGTCACTGGATTAACAGTCCAGTGATATACCACTAGGTCATCGCCTTTATCCAACATGGGTCTATACTTCCCTGTAAGACTAATGTCTAAACATATTCCCCATTATGTATAGCATTCATCTTTCACTCATGAGACCACTCATCCCAGTAAAGGGGAAGGGAATTTGGTTTTTAAGTAATGTTACTTCTGGGATTTGCTATTGCAGGCTTTAGTTTTAAGGTCTGAACTCTGCTGCGTTCCTTGCCAAAGTTGGTGGCTGGCTGTTGTGAAAACGTATCTGTTCAAAAAATGATATTCCGATTGTAATGGGGGTAAAAAAAAAGTGTGGCTGAAGTTTGATTAACATGAAATGCTGTTACTTCTAACAGTGCATGGTATTCCGAGGTTGTGCTTGTCTTGTTTTCAGGTTTGTAACCTGAGTTTTGGTTACACAAAGTTGTGGTTTGACTCGTATAGTAATGTAAAAAATCCGTGTTTATCTTCTTCCAGAGTAGAAGCCCAAAGCATTTAAGAAGCTCCCAGTCTGGTCTCAGGGACCAGGCTGAACATCTCTCTGTCACCTCAGCAGATTCCTTCGAGGCAATGGCAGAACCAGAAGCGTCTCTCACCTTTAACAGAGGGACCCGTTTGCGGGCAAGTTTACCAGTTGTTCGATCAACTAACCAGACAAAGGACAGATCATTGGGTAAGGTTTGCTTATACTTCAAGCATGTCGTACGCTGTGTATTGCATTTTAATTTGCCGTTCCACCTATGATGAATTATGTACTACTTCGTTTTGACAGCTGAAAATGTTGTTTTTGCATGTTCACAATGATTCTTTGGTTTAAACCTGATTTGATGTAACAATGGAATGATGTATTACTGATTCTACACGTGTTGGCGGAAAATGCTATCTGGGTGTAATTCAGATTCTGGACCCTAATGTGGATGAATATTGGTGTAGGAATGTCTACGTCATCTTTACTACAAATCAAGGTTCTGTAATGTCACTGTTCTGTTTAAGCAGTACTTCAGCATTTATTTTCACAAACAATATTTTTGTGTGCTTTTACAAAGTTAGTGAGGCCTTTCAAGGTGTTTGAGAGGGCCATTAGCAGAATAAAACCTGGCTTGTTTTTATGTGAATCTTGAACAATTGTATTACCACAATTTAAAATGGATATATCTGTTGTAATTAACATTGAAAAGTTTGAAGTCCATTTTTTACAAAAAATCTAATTCGAGACTGAATAATTGCTGTGACCTGCAAAATTATTTTAACATTAGTCCTTGCGGGATCAGCTATATTTCTACAGATTGTCCACTGCAGTGACTGAAAGTAATCATAGAATCATCATAGAATCCCTACAGCGTAGGAACAGGCCCTTCAGCCCAACAACCAAGAAAAATGTCAATGATTATATGCTGTAGTAATGAGCTTTGAAGGTATTGCCTGTTCTGTTGTCATTAAAACTAACTATATTTGTAGTAGTTAATAAAAGAGCAAATCATCTCTTGTGGTAGCAATGCATTGGATCCAAACTATTGAATACAAATTTGGAAAGCAGGTAGTAATGAGTTGTGAATTTTTATAGCAAGTTTTTTTGGAATCCAGTTTGACTTTTCATACTGTGCTATACTGTTACTCTCTTCAAGCTATTCCATGCCTTAAATTTACACTCCACTTTTTAACATGGATGTCATTTTAATTGATTTTTTTTTTTTTTTTAACCCCAATGAGTCTGTCTGCCTTCTGAAAAATCTAGTGTTGGGTTTTACACTAACACTGATACAAGGTAGAACTTTTTTGATATTGTCAGATGTCATTGGAGAGCTAAAAACAGCAAACCTTGACAACTGGTAAGTAAATAGCTGATCCCTTCGTCATGCCTTTGACTTTCATTCCTTGAGTTTTGTTGTACTAAATCTCTTCTTTCAACTTTTCATCAAAAACCTGTTTGTTCAGAATTTAATACCCTGTCCTGTGGTGAAATTGAAGTAGGAGAGATCATTTAATGAGACAGGACGGTTCTGGGTGGGATCCTGCCATCTTCTCACCTGTATCCTGATTTTAATTCAAAAGGTTAATAATTCCATCTGAATAAGGAGTAAATTTGCAGGTAGATTATCATGAAATGCTATTACTTTGACTGTGTATGATGTTTGGAGGTTATGTTTGTCTTGTTTCCAAGTTTTGTAATCTGAAGTATGGTTACACAAACATGGTGATGAATTGGATAGTCATGTAAAAACCCTTGTTTTTCTTGTTGCAGACTAGAGGCCACTTAATGTGGCGTGCCTAGCTTGAAAGAGGCATGCAGGGCTCTTGCCAACTCCAGCCAGTAGGTGATACTCCTGTTGTCACAATTAAATGCAGCCTTTTATTGCAAAATATGAGGAGGCTTAATAACATGACACCAGTTATCTCCTGTTAAAGAAACACTATGTAGATAAATGGTGTTCTAAGAACTTTCCAAACGATTCATGGCAATGATACTCAAGCTAAGATTTAAATGTTTGAATTTTCCTTTTATCAGTAATGTGCTAAACTCACTTCATTTGAAATCCTTCTAGCTAATGCAGTGAAATTTGAAGTTTAAAATTTAAAATGGATCTGAAATGAGCTTTGCAGATATTGTGTTAACCCATAAGGCATTTTCCAACTTTTAATTGGGTGGTTAGCTTCATGTTTCATTAGAGGCAGTCAGCATTGAAAAGTCAACAGATACTTTCCAGATGGGATCATTCAAGTGAATTGCTTTGAATCCAACAACTCTGAAGTGTGTGAGAAATATCCAATTTCAGGATGTTTGTTTTCTCACACAAGATCATTTGATTTAAACTGAAATGTTGCTTTTAACCCAAACTCTCCTGGAATTCTAACCTTTTTGAAGTATTGAAGAATTTGAGGTCTGAGGAGCTGGGCAGCAAGAAGATTTGAGACCAGAGCAGATCACTGATGATCTTCTTTAAAAATGCAGGACACGCTTGACTAACTCACTGACAATTGTTCCTTTCCTCTTTTTTTTCTCTTCCTCTGAACTCTCATTCTCCCTGCCCCAGCCCCCAACTTCCCACTCCCTCTCCAACTACTGAACAACTCCCATCACCAGCCCCTCTGCAGAACGAGCTTGCAGCCATGGATGAGGGAAAAGTACTTTCATGTCTAGAAAATGCAGTCTTAATTGTTGCCTGTCTTTAGGTTACACCGTTACATCAAGATTATATATTTTGAAATCAACAGGAGTTAATTGTGGCTTTCACCCTTGGGATACTATTTGGTATAATGTACAATTTGGCCTGGGAAAGGATTGAGGTAAAACTATCAAATGTCCCTATACAGATGAGAAACACAATTTCTGGTCCCAGTTAGAATGGAGAACTCAAAGCATTTCTTGAAAGTGTTGAGGTTGAGGGTGCGCACATATCTAATTACTAGGATACTAATTAATACATGAAGTTGATTTTAAAATATGCTGTATGAATTCTCTTTTTCTTGAACTGGTTAGTTTAGGTGGCTATAATATTGTCATTTTTGGGGCCTGGATTTCTGATATTTTTAAAAAAACGTGTGAGAGACAGGATTTCATTCTTAACAGATTCTGAGTGAAATGTGTTTAGCCTTGGCTTGGTTCCTAGGGCATGTGGTCTAATTCGGATTTGACACTAATTCAATGTTTCTGAATTATTGGTTTTCTCACTGGGGGATGAACTCATGACATTTTTCCTAAAATTAAAATAAATTCTCTTTTTATGTAAGTATGAAGTGATGTCTTAAAACACATTTTTAAAAGTTTGGGACTAATGTAGATTTTCCTCAACAGCAACAACTTGTATTCATTCAGCATATTTAATGTAGTCAAATGTCCCGAGATGATTCATAGCATTATCAAATATTATTTGAAAGTAAAACGGTATCCATGGTGTGGTAGTTGAAGTGGGCCTGATTTGTGACATGCTGTTTTTAATTGCTTCCAGGTGACAGTCTAATATTTTCTTATGACTTCATCTGTTTCTATTTACTGTTGTTGAAATGTCAACATCTATGAGCAGGAAACTGTGATGGGAATATTTGATTGTCTATTATAAAGATAATCATCATACATCAATAAGGAAAATGAAAATAAATGCTGAGCCATCTTTTAAAATTTTTCAGCCTGAGTCTCAATTTAAGATCCAAATATTTGATCAAAGAGTTAGGTTTTGAGGAATGTATTAAAGGGGAAAGGAGATGACTTAGTGATTAGTGATTAGTGATTAGTACATCCAACCCATGTTTCAGACATTTGTCATCTAAACATACATTTTCATAATGTGTTAGGAATGGGAGGTCAAATCTTTCTGATAATTAAAATCGAAACTCGAACTGCAACCCACACCTCCCCCAATTTGTAATGGTGGGACTAGAGGTCCCTTCTAATCTTAAACCCAAAACACCCAGAGAAGCTCACCCTACCTTGCATAACCTCTTAAACTGTTAGAGAAGAGGAGGTTAAATGAAAGAAAATACCTGGTATTCACTTTAAGTAACAAGTAGTAACTTATTTATTTAATCCTAATAGTGAACTAACTGGCAGAATTACCAACAAACCAAACAATTCCCCCTTAACTACTAACTATTCCCTAACTTAACTAAGTTCTACTGGTATGCTGTTCCAATGAATACAAGCCCCACTTATACAAACCCAAGTAGTAAGAAAATAAATTAAAACTTAGTGTCTCAAAGTGTACATGCCTTCCTTCTAATGTTCTCAAGTCACAAACTCCTTTCTTCCATGGATCTGGCCGTCAGGGAAGTTTTTTTCTCTAAGGATTCTCAGCTCGAAGATAGATGCTGCTCTCTTAGATCTTAACGATTTCTTGTGAGAGCTAAATGTTTATTTCCCAGATGGCAGCTTGCTCTCTCACCAATTTTTAAAAAAAACTCCTTTTTTATATACCTTGGATGACATATCAATTTTCTTACAATAGCATTGGTGCAACGTTGTCAAAACAATCCGATTTAGATTCAATTTGCTTTCAGTTGCTAAGTGCTTGTTTTAAATTAGTTGGCTGATTCCAGCTAGTTGCCAAAACATGAAAACAAGCCTAAGGTTTCCGATGACACAACCGATTGATACATGTTTCAATTTCAGAACTGTCTGCTGAGACACATTTCTGTATAAATCTAAGCTTGGAAAAGTATTTAACCTTTTAAAGGAGCCATGCACTCTTTCTTTTTTCCCTTTTTTTTAATAACCAATTCTAGTTTACTGCCTTTCCAAGTCATGAGTACTGTACACAACACTGTAACAACTGGAGCAATTCATATTGGGATACTCAGCTTGTAACTTATAGAATTCATTATAAGGCAATACATTGGAATTGCATAAATACCTGCACATGGATATCTTCTCTAATTGAAGTTATTTTTGCCAATGTTAAACAGTTAGATGGTCCTACAAAATGCAAATGTATATTTTTAACACTTCAAAAAAAAAACAAATTTAAGAAATTCTTCTATTAAGTAATAGAATGACTTGAGAGTGACAAAGTAAGCTTTTGAGGTTTTAATTTGCTGTAATAAATTTTACATGTCTAAACAACACCAGAACAAATGACCGCGGCATTGATTTCCTGTGTCCTCCACTTCATTACACCATTTCAAAGGATTAGAAAATATAGGAAGAAAACAGTAGACATAGGTGTTTGTTGAATGTAAACTTATAACCGTAGTAAGATAGTTAAAATGAGCCCGCATAATGGCATGTTGGTTTTTTTTAAAGAGCCCTTCAGGCAATGTTTTCTCATCTCTAAATTTTTTTTATTATTCATGAAACCTCAAATCTACAAACAGAAACTAGTGATATAATTACTTTATTTGCTCTTATGTGCTATGATAACACACATTATGCATCAATAAGGATAATTAAAAATGGCTACGGAGATAGTAGGAACTGCCGATGCTGGAGATAACACAGTGTAGATCTGGATAAACACAGCAGGCTGAGGAGCAGGAAATGTGACATTTCGATGCTGCTTGGCCTGCTGTGTTCATCCAGCTCTACACTGTGTTAATTTAAAAATGGCCCAGTTTCTCTCTCCTTTATTTAGCCTGAATCTCAAAATTTAACTTATTCATACGTGGAATGTGGGCTTTGCTGTCTAGGCCTGCATTTATTACTTAATTGCCCATGTGAAGATAATGGTGAGGTGATGCCATGATCCACTGCAGAATATTTTGTGTAGGTACACTCGCAACTGCTGGGGTGGGGGGTTGGTGGTGGTGGTGGGAGTTCCAGGACTTTTGAGCCAGTGACGGTGAAGGGATGGGAATATTGTTCCAAGTCAGGATGGTGAGTGGTTTGGATGGGAGCTTGCAGGTGGTGGTGGTCTCCTATATCTGCTGCCCTTGTCCTTCTAGAAGATAGTGGCTCTGGGTTTGGAAGGTGCTGCCTGAGGAGCATTGGTGAGTTGTTGCATTATATCTCCTAGATGGACATGCTGCTGCTACTGTCTGTCACTGGTGGAGGGAGTGAATGTTTTTGATTTTGCATGTGCCAATCAAGCAGGCTGCTTTGTCCTCGATGGTGTCAAGCTTTGAGTGTTGCTGAAACTACACTTATCCAGTCAAGTGGGGATTATTCCATCACACTCCTGACTTGTGTCTTGTAAATGGCGGACAAGCTTTGGTGAGTCAAAGGTGAACTATATAGTATTGGATTCCTAGTGTCTAAACTGCTGTTGAAGCCATAATATGTATGTGGCAAAATCCAGCTTGGTCGTGAGTCTATAGTAACCCCCGCAAAATTGGGGTTTTAGTGACAAATGATGAGACAACGGTTAGATTTTTTTGTTTGGGAGATGGTCATTGTCTGGCTCTCGTTTGTTTAAAGATATATTGATTGACATTTTTCAGCCCAAGCCAGAATATTGTCCAAGTCTTGCTGCATTTGAATATGGATTGCTTTAGTATCTGAGTTGCAAGTGAAAATTATACAATCCATCAACTAACATCCCACTTCTAACCTTAGAATAGGAAGAAAGTTTACTGAACGTGATTGGGACTGGAACACTACCCTGAGGAACTTCTGCAGTCATGTTAGAGTTGAGGTTACCAGCTTCCAACTAATACAACCATCTTCCTTTTTTGTGCTAGGTACTCTTTTTTTTAAAATCCGTGTTTCCGGTTGACTTCAGTTTTGATTGGATGCTTTACGTCACACTTGGTCAAATATGCCCTTGATGACAAGGACAGACACTATCACCTCACATCCGGAGTTCAGCTCTTTAGTCCATGTTTGAACCAAGGCATAATGAGGTTAAAAGCCAGAGGCTCTGGCAGTATCCAACTGGAGTATCACTGAACGTGCAACAGAGTCCAAGGCTTTATGAGCTCCAAGAAGGCCTGGTTACTGCTGCTGTTTGCATTTCTTTGTAAGACTTGTCTTGATCATTTCCTCAGTGCTAATTAATGGACAGAATTCACGTTGTAATTTCAGTCAGAGCTTTTCAGCCTCTGGTTGAAGGTGATTTGCGGAGGATTTTTGTATGACCTTCCATTTTGCAGGAAACTGGAACCCCCTCTGTGTTACTACAATCAGGTTTTGTCTTATTTCTCAAAGTTATGTTGTACTTTTTCCAGATATGAATTCATGCAAACGTTGTGTAGGGATTCCACCTAATCAATGGCCTTGTTATTTCTAAGCTCTCAGATGGTCTTTTCAACCTCATTAGACTGGGATTGAGAACGTCCTCAAAAGTGCTTCTTCCAGCAAGTGCTGACTGCTTCTCTATCCTTGATGAGCTCCACTGTTTTTGTTTCTTGGCTGTCAATGGGACAGGTTCTTATTTGCTTAGATCATGATGGTCTCGAGTGCAGAAGAATCCACACATAACACGGCTGTTGGCAAGTTGCTCAATTTCCTGTATTCTTTGCGTGCACGATCTATTCTTTAGGTTATGGATTTTTAAGTCCATCTTGCACCCTAAACATGAAGTAAGTAGCATAACAGACAAACAATGGTTGAAATCCCCACGGAACAAATATCCCAAGAACTTGTTTTAGCAATCACCCAGAAGCCATTGATGCCAAGTAATCAAATCTCATTAAGGAATTATGCTTTACTTTGAATAGCCTTGCATTAAAACTGCTTTAAAAGCTGCTCCGTTATATCCTGTTCATAACTGGCTGCTCACATTCAGGTGGTTCACCACCTTCTTTTCCTTTTTCAACTGCACTGCAGTGCTTACTCATTAACAGAAAACAGTTTTCACGAACAGCATCACCAAGCCAGTACTCCCACTCGGGGTTTTTTTCCAGAGCTCTAATTTGTCCAGTTGAGTGCTCTCATTTTTGCTCCCCTATTGCTAGGCAGAATTACACTGAATTCCCTTCCTAATGGCATTGTTTGTCGACTGCAGTGGTTCAAGAGGGCAGCTCAGCACCACTATCTCAACAGCAACTAGGGATGGGCAAGAAATGCTCAGAGTCAAGAGACCCAAAGTCTGAGTCCCACCTGTTCCAGAGGTCTGTAATAACATCCCTGAGCAGGTGTTGTGTTTTGAATCCAGACTCATTTGCTGATTGCTTGAATCAGTTTACAGTGGAACTGGAGAACCATCATGAATTGGTCAGAATAGCCAGATTACAGATGAAATTTTAGCTGCAACTCATTTTTCCAAGTAATAAAACCCATATGAAATCAAGAAGTAAACAACGTATGTGGAAGAAAGACTTGTATTTATAATGCTTTTCATGGCCAGTAAGAATGTTAAGTTGTTGAGCCAAGAAATGGAAAAAGACTCGAGCCTTAATAGAATTAGTGACAAAAGCTAATACAGAGCTGTGATAAACTAAACCAATACAAAGTTAAACTGCATAGCCCTTCCAATATTTTCTAACTATTTCTTTATTCATTCACGGGGTGAAGGAATTGTTGGCTAGGCAGCATTTATTGCCCAGAGGGCAGTTCAGAGTCAACAACATAGCTGTGGGTCTGGAGTCACATGTAGGACAGACCAGGTAAGGATGGCAGTTTCTTTTCCTAAAGGACATTAGTGAACCAGATGGGTTTTTCCAACAATCAACCAATGGATCTTTGGTCATCCTTAGACTCTCAATTCCAGATACTTAAATTCAAATTCCACTATCTGCTGTGATGTTACCTGGGTTTCTAGATTAACAGTCCAGCGATAATACCACGAGGCCATTCTTCCCCCATTTTGGCTATGATCAAATTGCATGGTTCCCTTGTCAGATCATACCTTTGAATACAGTGTCTTCCTTGAGATTGTGCTGAAACACAAGGGAGATGTTTAAGTATGAGAGATGTTGTGGAGAAGCGCTATGAGGCTGATCTATACTGTCAGGAGCCTGGCTTTTGAGGAAGCGCATGAGTAAAAGTTTTTTAGTTGGAAAGATTGTGGAGATCCTCTTGAAAGGGAAACAAATCTAAGGTTTAAGTTTTGACTCTCTCTCAATCTTTTCTGGCATGAGTGTGTTCAATGCCCATCCCTAATTGCTTATGAACTGAATGACTTCCTAGGCCATCTAAGGGGACGTTTAAGAATCAACCATTCTATAATAGATCCAGAGTGGCAGTTAGGCCAGATTGGGTAAAAGTGGTGGTTTTCCTTTCTCAAAAGGCATTAGTAAAGCTGCTGTTATTTTTACGACGCATAATAATCAGCTTCATGGTCACCGTTACTGATGCTAGCTTACAATTTCAGATTTCCTTTATTTAATATTGCTCCAGGTGTCACAGTGGAATTTGGAACTCATATCCCCCAGATTATTAGCCTCCACCTCTGAATTATTAGTCCAGTGACAGGAATACTACTCCACCAAATTGCCTTCTAAGAAGTACAAGACAAGAGGACACAAGTTTTAAATAATTAACCTCTAAGCTATTATTAGGTAATTCTTTCTGAATACTGATCAAACACTAAGTAATTGGACTTCCAGACATTGTTGTGGAGGTGAATAAACTAAAACAGTTGAATGGCAGAGGTAGTGGTAGGAAATCTGATTTTGTACTACTGGATTTCTTTTTGGATTAATTCAGTGTGTAAGCATCATTGGCAAGGACAGCATTTGCTTATTAAGAGAATTGAAACTTCTAGAATAGGAGTGTCCGAGTCGACTTGGTTAAAATATTGGCTTAAGGAAAGGAAACAGTGAGTTGTGGCAACCTGTTTGTTTTTTTTTCAGTCTAGAGGATAGTGAATGGTTATGTTTCCCAAGATGTAGTGATAATAGCATGTAATTGAAAACACAAATAATTGTACATTGGAGAAAAACTTCAAGATTTGATGACCTGTTTAAACTTGGAAGCATTGCAGACAGTGAGGGTGATGCTGATTCATTGTAATAGCAATTGGAATTTAATAGAGGTGTGAGGTAATGCATTTTGAAAGAGGGAATAAATAAGTAGAGGTAATATAGACTTATTGATGCAATTCTAATATGTATGCAGGAACAGAGGCACCTAGGCTTTCGTGTGCATAGATCACTGAAGATGGCAGTACATATTGAAAGGGTGGTTGACAAAACGTAGGATCCTGAACTCCATAAATAATGGTCTCTGAAGTTATGTTGCTCCTGTGTAAAGCTTTGGTTAAGCCACAACTAGAATTTTGCATCCTCATCCTAATCCCAATCCTTTCTGATCACACACTTACAAAAGAGTATGACTGACTTTCTGACCAATTGCCTTTTTAAGCAAATGGTGTTGAAATGTCTCTTGAGCAATTTCAGTTCTGGTAGTGAAGGTGCCCAGAATTTGCCATTGGGTAGTGAGATCCTGGTGTTTGACTTAGGATTGATGAAAAATGCATGGATTATATTTTCAAGTCAGAACGGTGTGTGAGCTGGAAGGAAATCTGGTGATGTATGAAAACCAACATCTTTTAAGAATGAGCCCAGCAAATCAGTCAGTTTAATATCTGTGGTAGGGACTTTTTTTAAGAAACAATTAATGACAAAATTGATAGTCATAAGGACAAATACCAGTTAATTACTGGAAAGCCGCCTTGAATTTCTTAAGGTAATATCATGCTTAACTTGCTGAAGGTTTGTTGTAGAAATGGGCTGATGTGCTCTGGGGTTCCAACATGCATTTTACACAGCACCACATCACAGATATGTGAATAATTTGATTTTGAATAAAAAGGGCAGTAGCAACATGGATGCAAAATTAGCTGAATGACCAGAAACACAATACTGGTTAATGGGTGCTTTTCACAGAATCCCTACAGTATGGAAACAGGCCCTTTGACCCAACAAGTCCACGTCAAACTGGAGGAAATTTTGCAGTAAAGTACCCCAAATGCCCCTTGCTCTGCCAAATAATATATTAATAAACAGACTAGTGTACAACAGGGCACAATTTCAAAAAATTTATGACTGATACAAAACTTGGAAGCATTGTGAACTCCGAGAAGCAAATAGGCAGTCATTTGATTAACTTGACATTGTGGCTGATGAAGTTCAATACAAAGTAGTGTGAAATGCTTTATTTTGGTTGAAGGAAAGTGGAGGGGCTGTATAAAAGTAAAGAGTGCAGTTCTAAAAGCAGGTCAGGAACACTGTGGCCTGGTTGTACATGTAGATAAGCCATTAAATGCAGAAGGACCAGTTGAAAGTCATTAATAAAGTACATGTTATTGTAGGGTTAATGGACATGGAGGTTATGAGGAACTGATGTAAAACACTAAGCCTCTTCAGCATTATGCCCAGTTCTGGTTACCATACTTTGTAAAGCAGTGAAGGAATTGGAGAAAGTGCAAAATCAATCCCAAAAAGTGATTCCAACGATTAGGAATTTTGTTCTGAAAATAGATGGAAGATGTTAGGGTATTTTCCTTGGAGGAAAGAAGGCAGAGAGAAGGTTAGATAAAGGTATTAAAAAATCATTAAGGGGCTTGGACAGAAAAGATGGAGGTGTCACTGTCAGACTGATGCTAAAAGTACAATTTCTGCTCGAGTGCAGATGCATGCATATCTGCACACAAGTACAAATTGCGCCTTTAGCATCGCAGTAAAAATAAATGTGGACTTCAAATATCAAGGAGAAATTATTAACTTCTCATTGGGGAAGGTCAATGCAAGAGCTTTGGTGTTTCATAGATATTTCTCACCACTTATTTGGATAATATGCAGGGTCAGACTAACCTCCGCTGCATTTAGATGTGGACTGCTTCATTATCGGAGGAGTTCTAAAAGAAAACTCTGCAAACTGTGAACATCCCCTTCTGACCTTTATGATGGATAGATAAGTTAATTTAGGCCACTGGAGTATTTTTGTTTTTTTTTTTTTTTTTACTGAATTGCACACGATAATTAATGTACTGACTTTTTTTTTCCTTTTTGAGAAGCCTGCCTAAAGCCAGAGACTGTTGCTTTTTAATTCACAGCAAATTCATGCTTGCACATCGAACAAGTTGTTCTTATTGACAGGGAGGAATTAATTTGCATTTTGGTATTATCATGTATGTAATAATGAAGGTTTTAAAGATGACTGGGGAGAGGAAGACTCCTTAAGTTCGAGGATTTCCGTGTCTTGAAGTGGTGTTAGTAAAGTCACATTGAAGAACTAACTAAAGTGACAGAATGGAGCTTGGTCCACTAAATTGGATTAGAAACTTTCATATCCTTTCATACAAATTTGAAACTTGCCACTGTCAGACATGTGGCAAGTACATTAGTTCCTTCCATGTGGAAGGTGAAATTGCACAACAGAGTCTGAAAGGAAAATTTAGTCGCCAAGACCACCCAGGTGATAGGAACAATGGCCTATAAATTCTAGGGTGATGCACCCATGTTTTGGGCACTTGATGAATTCCCTAGCTTCCAATGTGGTGGGCAGGAAATACATTCCTTTTTGGCTGGCAAGATTTTGCCATCATACTGAACCATGCTTCTCCAATAGCAGATATATTCAAAGTATCAAATGCCATGTACATGGGACCTATTCTGCTTTTGGTATGTTCCTCCCAGCCTCTGACTCATTCCTTGTTGAACTTGCACAGTGACATCTGGTGTTCCTCTGCAGGAATGATCATCATTAGAGATATTTAAAGTGTGCACAATTGGAAGATTTAGTTGTCTTGTCATTTTTGAGCTGCTGGTTAATTTCTGGGCATCTGATGGTGTTTTGTCATTCTAGAAAGTTCAATTTGTCTTCACTGTTGAATTGTTGATTGCTGGATTGTAAACACTTTGGGCTCGTGGGTGGTCTCATTAAGCTGTCTTCAGGGCGCAATGACAAGCAGGCAACAGTAAAGAAGCGAGCAGATGCAGCTGCCATGAGGGAGAAGGCACAGGCAATTGTGCAGGAGACCCATTCACAGCAACAATCTGGGGAACACTTCCTGCATTAATTTTGTTCAGGCACGAATGACCAAGGTGCATCTCCTGTGGAAAGGTCACACTTCTGAGATTAGGCCTCAGTACTCCTGCGGTTTTGCTTGAAAGCAGTATGCAGGAGTGAGGTGGCACTTTGTAATCTCTTGTCAACAGTAATCCCCCTGAACCTTAACACTCTCACTATAAAACTATCTGGAACATTTTCATTGAACAATGGTCTCTGTGCTTGTAAGATATCTGGATACAAGTAGGAAATGAGTTTCTCCATTTTCTGCAAGAAAGTTCACTGGGCAGGCTGGCCAGTGCACCTAACAATATTTCTTGATTAAATGCCTGTAAGTTGGCTTCAGTAGGCTGCACTCTTGAAATTGGCACTTGAGTCCTCTGCAGCAAAGGTTGCAAAACTCCACTAACAAATTGGCACCAATTCATTCTGTACCACTGGCATAACTCGTAGGCAAATCCCTGGTGACTCACCATGGAAATACTAAATCGGATAAAGATTATTTACCAAAATTAAAGCTCTCTTCTTGCTATATGGATGCTGCTTGACTCAGACTATTTCACAAGATTTCAATTTTTATTTCCAATATTACAGCTATTGGCGTTTGTTTTAATACCAATTGATCTCACCTAAAGTAAACTGTGTTTTGGTAACTTTTTTAATAGTCACTCGACCATCGTGCATGCGATAGAAAGGGTCCTTTTCTCATGTGCCAGATACCTCTGCCATCTACACAAGTTTGAATTATAACTGCTGTCACCTATAATTTGTTATATCACTACGCCTCAAGTTTCCAAACTACTGAGGAAGATGCTACAAAATTCAAGAGGGCATTGATAATTTGAAAACTCTCATCTCCTTGGAAAACAAGTGGGCCAGGGCAACAGACATCCATTGTACAGATAAACAAACAGCTAAAATCATGGGTTAACATGGATGTTGAAATAGACACACTGCTCTGGGATTGATTTCTAAGCACAACCAGAACAATTTACAAGTTTGATACCTGGACTGCAAGGTAATGTTCATCAGGGAGGAAGGGCCACTGGACCTGAAACGTTAACTCTCTGATTTCTGTGCACAGATGCTGCCAGACTAGCTGAGCTTTATTCAGCAACTTCCATTTTGTTTCTGATTTACAGTATCTGCAGTTCTTTTGGGTTTTTGTTGATCTAATTAGAGTTATTTAAGATTTGTCACAATGATGATCAAAGTAGACTGGACTGTTGAGTTTTTTTGATCACTTGATATACCGGAGTCTTTCATGGGCTGAAATAGTTTTTAAAAGGGACAAAACACCAACTTAAAATGATCACCACAGTTGTCTGACCCCACAGGTCAGCCAAGCTTCATGAAACCAGTCTGAACTGAAATCAGCACATTATTCAAAGACACTGAAGCTAATCATCTTGGTCAGGAATGAGAAGGGCCTCATCTGCTATTGATTTACCCCTTAATAGGTGTTGTCATATATTGGAAATTATAAGTGAGGTTCTATTAGCAAACCTTTAAAGAACGTCCACAGATGGAATGCACAAAACAAGCTTTATTTCAAGGAACTGCTTTTGGCACAGCATGCAAGTTTTTTTTTTTTTTTTTTTTTTTTGGTGATTGAGGAACTGAAGCTCTTGCACTCATGACAAGTCAGATTCAAAAGAAACATCAGAAAAATGAGAACTTAAAGGATAACTAACACTTATGAATGATGATGATGATCCAAAATGCTGAAGAAACTTTTATAGTTTTCAGGTTAGAAACTGACATCTCCAGGACGCTGTAAGGATTTTAAACTGTACATTCCTTTAATCTTCCTTCTGTACTGGGCACTATCCCTTTTTAATGGTGCATCTGCATTTGTATATGTGGCATGATTTTTTTTTTCCTGTGTTAGCAGATATTATAAAGCTTTTTCTTTCTTCAAGAAAACCTTGTAATAGACTCCTTACCACTGCTGAACAATTTAATTATTATGTTTTAATTGTGGAGAGAGAGGCATAAGCCTTTGTTCCATCTCACCAAAGGAAAAAGGGGGAAGCCAGTTCACTCCCCCTCATCCAGTTGTAATGGGATATGGCAGACATAGAGAAAATGTTTCTGCTTGTGGGGGAGCCCATGCTAGGAATCAAGATGGCAGTCAATGAATCCAGGAAGGAAATCAGGAGTGACTCCTTTTATTCAGAGATAAAAGGAAAAATAAAAAGTACCTGGTTTGCTTCAGGACGTGGTCGAGCAGTTTGGGTTTAGGCCCGAAACGTCAAGTTTTCCTGCTCCTATGATGCTGCTTGACCTGCTGTGTTCATCCAGCCCCATGCTTGTTATCTCCTTTTATTCAGAGTGTGGGTTGAATGTGGAACCTACTAATCTCTAAGATAGTTAAGGCAAATAGTATGAATGCACTTGAGGGGAAGCTAGATAGACAAAAGGGAGAAACAAACTGGAGAGTATGTTGATGGAGTTAGCTGAAGCAGGTTGGGAAGAAGCTGATGTGGATGATTTAAAACTAGCAAAGACTAATTGGACTAAATGGCCTGATTCTGTGTAGTTAAATTCCTCTTTTGAACTGAACATTACCAGTTATTATTTAGTTGAACAATATTGTAGGTTATTTATTTGAAGACTGTATACATTGTTAACTGGGAGGCTACGTACACATGTCTGTCCTCAAACACTGCTGTATTGAGTGCAGAGTCATGGCACTGCTACATCACATCCTCACTTGGTGGTAGCTGTCACAATGGTGCAGCTAAATTCAATCTTCAAAAAAATCTCCATTGGCACCTTTTTTGTATGAGCTGGCCAAATGTTAGGTCACCGTAGTTCTGTCACAGTTCTCTATTTTGGGTGGGATCTGAAGGGCTTTAAGACACTTTTTTCTTTGCCTGGTGAAGGAAAATCACTATGCAGTCTCAAGTAGAAACTTAAGCAAGACAAATCTTATTGCAACATTGGGACTCAAGTTAGAGACTGAGGAAACCTACATTTTCAGAGCTGTTCTGCCCTTCTCCACCCAGCTCCTTATGACATTGTCAGATTGGGTGTGGAATTACAGAAAAGTTAATTGTTACATGATGCAGAAGAAAATTATGCAATCACTTGATTTAATAGCAACTAAACCAGTTTACTAGTTGAACAAAATAAATGGATCTAGAATTTATAAGCACAAAATACTGTGAATGCAAGATAAACAAGTTGACTCTAGCAGAATATCATACAGTTTCAGGTCAGACCGGTTCTGAGTCTATTATGTGTGATGGTTGGCTAGAAACCACAGGGTGGCATGTTGGCTCAGTGGTTAGCATTGCTGCCTCACAGTGCCAGGGACCTAGGTTTGATTCCAGCCTTGACCAACTGTCTATGTGAAGTTCGCACATTTTCATATCTGTATGGGTTAGGTGGATTAGCCAAGGGTATTGCAGGGTTACAGGACTAGGGTGGGTGTGGGTGGGATGTTATTTGGAGGATTGAATGGCCTGCTTCCACACTGTCGGAATTCTGTGACTTTTAAATCGCTGATCGTTTGTAGTTGACTGCCACCAATTGTCCTTCCTATGCTTCAGTATAAGGGGCTGTTCAGTTGTCGATGTTTGGAGGGTGGATCATGTATACATCTCCTGCAGAAGAGGCTCTTGTCATTGATTTAATGTACCTTACACCAACTCTTAGGCATACTCATAAGCAATAGTTAATAAGACAGTTGCATCTCAAACAAGAGACTGCATGTCAGAGCAGTCTGACTGAACTACTTACCCAATTTATCAGAATGGACAACTTCAGTAGAGCTCGCGAATTTGTATTTTCATTTGTTTCATATCGCATTCAACTTGAAATGTTAACTCAATTTCCCTTTTCACAGATGCTGCTGAACTTGCTGAGTATTTCCAGCATCTTGTTTCACTTGAGGGTTTCTTGTGTAAAAGTCATCGGGGAAGGAAATTAAAATAGTCTTTGGATTTACAGCATGTATCTAAGCCAGACTTGTGTTTGTGACTTCTAGGGGGAGACAGCTGCCACCTGCCAGATCTCAGTGAATGCATGTAGCATTTTAGACAAGGACAGTTTCCTTGTCACCATCATAGCCGCATGCTACTTGGACAGCTACTTAAAGCAGGATTCTTCGCTTCTCTTCCCTCACTTTAGCAAAGGATATTAAAGCCAAATATTGAGCTTAAACTGTAGCTGAGAAAAAAAGTTGGAATTTAGAATTTTTTTTCTTTTCGTGCAGTTTAATGTTTCAAGCTCCATGACTGAACCGTCAGTGTGCGGAATATTTACTTTTACTGCTAATTACTTGTAACAGTACTGGAATTCCAGGATTAAAATGTACCTAGTTGTGACTCAAAATTTACATGATTTATTCCTTTTTGTTTGTTTGTTTGTTTTTAGGTGTGTTGTATCTTCAGTACGGAGATGAAGTGACACAGTTTGCAATGCCAAATGAAATTACAACTATGGATACAGTTCATGCTCTCTTTGTACGTGCCTTCCCTAAGCAGCTCACAATGAAGATGTTGGAATCTCAAAATGTAGCTGTATATATTAAAGATGAGGCCAGAAATGTATTCTACGAACTGTCTGATTTAAGGTAAGCAAATGGTGCCAAATGTTTTTGTTTGCAGAGGATGCAACCTGTACACATCCAGATGTGTCGCAGTCTTTAAAGTCTTCTACCCAGGCTGTGAAAGAGGCGTCAGAATATTAGCAAAAGCATCTTTATTATGTCACTGGAATTCAGTTATCTAGCTTACCATTATTAAAGTTTTGCTGTGCGTGCATAAAGTCTATGGTATTTCTTGGTACACGGGAATTTTATTTTAATCAAACTGGTCTGACCTATTTTTAGAAACTTCAACTGAAGTTCATGGAGTTATAACAGCATAATTTAAAGAATTAATACCAAAGTCTGTTTGCACTTAATTGTAACGAAGTACCCCACTTCTGCACTAAGCTGCAAAGTGTATTTTTTTTTTTTTTTTTTGAAAGTGTTAACCTTCTGTGGAGTCTGTAGATTTAAGACACTAAACTGGAATCAACTGATTTTGGTATAATTTGATAATTTAATAATTTGAGGTTGAATATGGAGTATGAGATTTGTGGCAGTAGTTTAGATTTGGAATTGTTGAAGCCTTTAGTCAGCTTTGCCATGAAGTCTTGGTGAGGCAATAATTTGCAAATTTTTAAACATTATCAATATAAATGTCTCAATCTTTTGGAGTTCCTATGGCATCATTGATCATGTTTGTTTAGGATTGTCAGTAAACAATTGAATTAAACAAAACTTCTTTCCTCATCTTTTAAATTGATTTTTTGTACTATTTTTAGTCACAGTTCAGGTCTCTTGCAGTCAGAAACTGGAGAAGTTATAGTTGGGGTGGGGGGG
This sequence comes from Ginglymostoma cirratum, assembly GCA_024137785.1. Lineage (NCBI taxonomy): Eukaryota > Metazoa > Chordata > Chondrichthyes > Orectolobiformes > Ginglymostomatidae > Ginglymostoma > Ginglymostoma cirratum. Next base: position 33,330,607 of record JAHRHZ010000034.1, on the reverse strand, counting down.
GAGCGGGTGGGCGGAAAGTGTTGCGGATGAGTTAAACACATTTTGGTTCTGTGATCACCAAAGGAGTTCAAAAATAACATCCCAAAAACGTTGAGGATGAATGAATGCTTTATTATTACACATATCTAGGCGATACAGGGAAAAGTATTCTGTCGCCACAATCGGGTACAAAAGAAAACTTAGAGTTCACCTTCATTGGCCGGGGTCCCATTTACTTCCTCACTACTTGCAATCCCAGGCCCCAGACACCTCTTCACGTGAAGCAGTGATTTACCTACACTTCACTCAACCTGTATTTGCTGCTCAAAATGTGACCTCTACATTGAGGAGACTAAATGCGGACTGGGTGACCACTTCACAGAACACCTATGTTTCTGTCTGCAAAAATGACCCTGAGCTTCCTGTCGCTTGCCACTTCAACGGACTACCATGTTCCTTGGCCAACACTTTCTATCATGGTATTGCAACAGGGCTTCTGTGAAGCCAGTGCAAGCTGAAAGAACAGCATCTCACTTTCTACTTGGGGACCTTAAAGTTTTCATGACTCTGTCATAGAGAAGTACATCAGAGAAACAGACCCTTTTATTTTGTTCCAACTCGTCCATGCTGACCAGATATCCTAAATTAATCTAGTCCCGTTTGGCCCATATCCCTCTTAAACCCTTCACATTCATATACTCCTTCAGATGCCTTTTTAAATGTTGTAATTGCACCAGCCTCCCCTACTTCCTCTAGCAGCTCATTCCATATACACACCACCCTTTGTGGAAAAAGTTGCCCCTTAAGTCCCTTTTTTAAATCTTTTCCCCCTCATCTTAAATCTGTGCAATCTAGTTTTAGACTCCCCTACCCCGGGGAAAAGACATTGGCTATTCATGCCCCTCATGATCTTAAAGGTTTATAAGGTCACCCTTCAGTCTCTGACCCTGCAGGGAAAGAAAACCCCGGCCTATTCAGCCTCTCCTTTTTTCTTTTTTTTAATAGCTCAAACTCTCCAACCCTGGCAATATCCTTGTAAGACTTTTTACAAGCCTTTCAAGTTTAACAACATCTCCCCTGTTGTACGGAGACCAGAATTACATGCAGTATTCCAAAAGTGGCCTAACAATGTCCTGTACAGCCGCACCATGATCTCCCAATTCCTATGCTAAATGCACTGGCCAATAAAGGCGAGCATACCAAATGCTGCCTTCAGTACCCTGTCTACCTGTGCCTCCACTTCCAAAGAACTGTGAACCTCCACTCCAAGGTTTTTGTTTGACAATGCTCAGCAGGACCCTAGTATTACATGCAGAAGGCCTGCCTGTTTTGCCTTACCAAAATGCAGCACCTCACATTTAGCACCTAACTTCCTCATCTTTTGGACTGTGGGAGGAAACCAGAGCACCTGGTGGAAACTCACACCAACACTGGGAGAACGTGCTAAGTCTACACAGTTACCCGAGTGGAATCAAACCAGAGTCCCTGGCTCTGAGGCAGCAGTGCTAACCACTGAGCAGCACGGTGGCTCAATTTCTGCTCTTGATTTATTAACCACCTGATCTCATACCAAATCTGACCTGGAGCTTGCACGTGTTGCTGAATCCCAAACATCTTTGACAGCTTTCATGATCAGAATGCTCTTCTTCAGTAGTTATCCACATTTGACTTCTGTCTGTTCAGCATTGCCACCATGATGCATGTCACTATTGAAACCTTCAATTTTTTACTTTTTGCAGAAAGCTTCATTGCATTATCAACCCGATACCCTCCTCTCCTGCCTCTGCTCAACACCTTCATTCCTGTGTGTGAGAGATTGTAACTTTGCTGAACCACTGGTGTTTGCACTCTGCTCAAATGGGTTTTTCAAAAGCTCGCTAAGCTTTTGCTTCACTTAAAAGAATGGAGCTAAAGGGAAATTTCTTTCCCCTGCATTTTATTCACTGCTTTGTAAAGATGTGTGGAGTGCTCTGTTGATGAGAGTTGTTTTTGTAAAAGTTCCATTAAGATGTAAATAGGCTTTCTGACCGCCATCATGTCAAAGTCACTGTGTGTATGTGGACATGGGGTGAGAGACCAAACTCTCTATAAATGGAGCTTTGATGAATGCTTGTGCACTATTGTGAACTGCAGAGTAAACGAATAAAACCCCATGTAAACAAACGGAAGTCAGAAACTCGAGATTCACCCTAGAGTACATACTTTAACACTCTAAGCCTCCTTATATTCGACTGATTTCAACAGTTTGTTTTAAGTAGAAACCCTTTCAAACATCACTTCCAGATGGTCCTGGAATCTGGGCAAACAGTGGAAATTCCAGCTGAAGTATATAGCTTTTAACGTAGCACAGACTAAGTTGTATACATGTGTGCTGTTACTAACAAACCATTCATATGGTGTTAATGTTACAGACACAGCAGGTTATAAATAATTTTCCATCTGATGGAAACCATTTTTGAACATCTACCTAATATTTTAGAGGCACTCATTGGTTAATAGTTTAATGAATAGGAAAATCCATCAAATCTCACTGTTTGGAAATATGCTGGACCCAAAATTTACAGGATTTTTGTGTGGAGTTTGGAAATTTGTGTTGAGGGTTAAAATCTCTAAATTTGCAGATGATGCTGAGCTAGGGAGAATAGGAAATTGTGGCAATGATGCGGAATGACCTCTGACTTGGCCTATTTGACCAACTTGTCAGACCCCTGACAGCTGAATTTCAATGAAATGTGGGATAATGCATTTTGGTTTAAGAAAAACATGGAGATGATACAGGCTGAACGGTACAAATTTGAGGGGAGGGCAGGAGCAGAGGGACCATGGGGTTCATATGCGTGATTCTCTGAAGGTGGTCAGGTAAATTGAAACAGTTAAGATGCCTTGTAGGATCCTTGGGTTTATAAATACAATATAGAGTATAAAAGCTAGGATGAGGCCACGCCCCTACAAATCATTGGTCAGGCAACATTGGAAGTATTGTGACAACACCATGTGGAGCTGGAGGAACACAGTAGGCCAGGCAGCAACAGAGGAGCAGGAAAGTTGACGTTTCAGGTCATGACCCTTCAGACCCTGGGAGAGGGAGGCTCTGATGTGGGGAAAGGCTGATTGTAGTGCCGATGCATTGCTGAGAGCATGTATTTGAGGATCCGTAGACAAGAAGGATCCTGACCCAAAATGTCAACTTTTTTGCTCCTGTGCTGCCTGGCCTGCTGTGTTTCTCCAGCTTCACATTGAGTTCTCTCTGACTCCAGCATCTGCAGTTCTTGCTATCTCATTGGGAGTATTGTTTAGTTCTGGGTATCTTATTTAAAAAAGGATATTAAAGCCGTAGACAGAATGGAAAGGTGGTGTACTGGAATGATGCCAGTAATAAGGGATTTTAGATACAAGGAAAATTTAGAGAAATGGGGTGGCTTCTCCTTGGAGCAGAAAAGATTTGAGATAACCTTATTGTGGTGCTCAATTATGAACAAATTTGACAAGGTAAAGAAGAATGTTCTGTTTCCACTCATTTTGGTATGTGAATAACCAGTGGTCAATTTCAAGATGTTAGCAAGAGAGCTAGGAGGGAGATGAGGAGAAATTTCTTTGCTCAGTCATTAGGATTTGCAATTCACTACTTGGGAGAGTGATGGAGGTAAATGCCATAGGAGGTCTCAAGACCTGTGTACATATATTTGAAAGTGGTGGATTTAGAGGGCAACAGAGAGAAGAATGGAGATTGGAACGAGCTGGGTAGTTCTTTCAGGAGCTGGCACAATCATGAATGGGTCGAATGGCCTCCCTCTATAGTACAAGTTCTGTGATTTTGGGTAAAATACATTGGATGCTTTCAGACTTTTGTGGTGCGTCTTTGTGGACACAAACACACCCACTCATGATCAGCTAATTCTAAAATGCTTTGTCGGTGACTTTCTGGGTATCTTATTGAAACAGCTGCCATCTGCTTTCTCCCATTTAAAGAGCTGTACAAAGGAAGAATTGACAAACATGACAAAAGATTTGAATTTTTACATTCCCCAATTGCTAAGCTAGGGAATATATCATGAGTTACTGAATTCCACAAGTCAGGTGTATCTGTGACTGTAGGAATTTTTCAGATTATTCTGTTCTGTTTAATACTGATTTTGCTGTGTGATAACAAAGTGGAGTGTAAAATAAAAATATGCATATCAGTTGCTTTTATGAATTGATAAAACCCAGAACTAAGTAACACACAGCAGTGTGTTACGTGACCTTTGGTTCCTATGTGCCAAGTTGTTGATCAAACTTGGTAAATTAAGACCAGCCGTAGCTCTTAAAATCTCCTCACACCCTTGCCTTAAAGAAAGAAAAGAAATTGATTATAGCCTCAAGCTGTTCCTGTGCGCTTCCTGACCTCTTAAATATGAACAATGGAAGAGTTGTGATCATATGTTCCTGCTTAGAGATTTGTTCCTGATGCAAGAGGAAAAACTACCTGTAGGGGAAAGCAAAAAAGTGCATTCAATTGGTTTCTTATATATTCGCACTCCTTGCTTGTCTGTCCCTACATCCCCAGAGTCACTGATCCTCTTCTGCTCTTCCACCCTTTCATCCTTTCAAAACGCCACTTCAACTGCTGAACTACTCCAATTAGTCCCTCACCTCTTCCATTGCCATAAAATCAACACTACAGGTTACTTCGGCTGTCCATTGCCACGTTCCCACCTGCCAATGCTTTCCCCTTTTTAACTTCAGAATCCGCAGGACTCCAAGTTTGGGAATGACTAGTTCATCATTTGTCTGATCATTCATCATTAGAATTTGTTCAACTTTGGCAGGCGTTACAGTGACTTGCTTTCCTTCATGAAATGACTCCTCTGTAGTAGCACAAACTACTGCATTCCACTATATTTGATTACCTGTCCTTGATCATGTTCTCAAAAACAAGTAATATAAACATCTGTTTAAGATTCTATCAACGTTTTTTGTCACAGATGACTTGAAATTGCTACTATCCTTCTGTGTACCTTTTTGAACTTGAGTGGAAAAGTAATGTAGCAAATTATTTAATTACTTTCAAGGTACATCAAAGTGTAAATTATTATTGTTAATGAAGTCATAGAAAAGGAAAACTATTTGGCCCAACTAAATTCATTCATTTATGAAGGTCCTGGGTTTCTTGGTGTGTTATCAAAATTGACATCACTAGTTAGACATGTTGTGTATGCTAGTCATGCTGAATAAAGAATATTGTGATATCAAGCTTTTTAACCTTTTACTAGTGTATAGTGTAAGTCCCCTTTTTAATTTTTACCCTCCAATTACCTTATATCCTGTCTCTTTGCTAGGTTCAGCCCAAGTTCTTTATCATTTTTTTTTTTTGTTATCTCGGTGTTTGGACATGAGGACATGGGGTACTTGATGGCATAGCTCTAATATTTGCATGTTCTCTTGCATTTCTGAGCAGCTGGAAGAACAACACCTAAACCTCTGCTTAGGCACTTTACAGCCCTTGGGATTCAACATTTGAGTTTCACAATTTTAGAGCATGAACATTCTCTTATTTATCTGTTGTCTATTCCTACTACCCTAGGTACCATTATGCAATGGGTTGCTTTCAGTGCACCCAATTGATTTTTAAAATAAATACTCATAGGCCCCATTACTATCTGCCTGGTTTCTTCACTGGTTGACTGTCAACAATCCATTTGTCTGCCTACAATTTCTTCTAGCCCTGACCCTCTCACCCCTTCCCAATCTGTCTCCCATACCACCGTTTTCTAGTTGCTTCAGATCTGAAGGAGGACTAAAATATTCATTGTTTTTTCCTTCACAATGACTGCTAGATCTGCTGACTTTCCCCAGCAATTGCTATTTTTATTTGTTTCAGATTTCCAGCATGTGCAGTTGTTTTGTTTTATTATAATGGAAGATATTTTTTACACCTGTTCTATAGAACAAGCAAAATGTATAAAAGTTTAAAAATCCAGGAAAATTAGTAGTGACTTCAAAGTTTAGGCAATCTTACCTTTTTATCAACCTGTTAAGAGATGTAATTATACATGTCCAGAACAGAACCAGAGTTAGGGGCACTATCACTGCTCTACAAGATCCTTCAAAGCCCGAGAAGCTCTTCCTTGTGCTGCAACCTTCCTATCATCTCTGAAATTCATATGCTTGTCATTGTCCAACTAATCCCTGACTCTGCATGTTTTGAAGGTCAAACTTATTCCATGACTCCTTGTGTAATTTCATGGTAGGTTAAATGATGCAACATGATGATTTACATATAGTGCACTGTCTGTTTTTCTTCAGTTTCTCTATTGTGCTATTCTGCCCACAGCTCAGACCAAAGCAGCAATCGATTAGAGGAGGTCTGCATCAAAAACAAATGAGAGAATTGCTTTTAAAAAATCACCATTGAGAAACCATTTAAGCGCTGAAAATCAGGTCTAAATGACCAATTAGGAGAATCTATAAATGAAAGGAATGAATCATATTGCACACTAACTGCCTTTTGTCATCTTTGTTTTCCCCTTGGCAACTAAATCCTTTAAAATGCCCAAAGTAATATTTAATTACCCCATATTAAATATTTCGTCACAACAACATTGTTATAATTACACGTGGAATTCTTTCATTTATTTTTAGTATCCTCTAGTTTTCAGCTTGAGGCGCAGTCTTTGAATAAGAAAATCTGGACTTTATTAAGTGCAATTTTTTTTGCATTTGAATCTCTGGACCTCCCAGTAAAATGGAAAACTGTGAAGTGGTTTCTTTGAAACCAATGTGAAATATGAATGTATTTTCTGTTTAGTTCACATTGTTTCTTTGCTTGGTATCCAATTGTCTTGGTTTGTTCTTAAGTTCATTAAGCTTATGCAGTTCTGTTAAAAGGAATACAACTTGTGAAACAAATTCCTTCACTGAAGCCGAGCACGTCGCTTTCCCACTTGCCCATTTTCATTCTGCAGCACTCGATAGAAACTGCATAAAACATGAAATTGGGAATTATTTTTGAGGAAGCGTTTGATTAAGAATAGCTTGGTTTAAATTGTGTGTTTTTATTTAAAAATGAAAGATGTCAGTGATCCCACACTTGGGTACCCCATTCTTAGTGATGTTTGAAAACATCCAGTTTTTTTTTTAATTGCTCCTCTTCACTCCCCTACACAGTTCCTAGATCTTTTCTTTTAATCATTCATGGGATGAGGGGTTCACTGGCTAGATCAGCATTTATTGCCCATCCTAGAAGGTAGTTAAGAGTCAGCCACACTGTTTTGGGTCTGGCATCACAGGCAGTGCAAACCAGGTAAGAATGGCATTTATCTTCTCTAAAGGACATTTGTGAACCTCCAACAATTGACAATGGATTCATAGTCCTCATTAGACTCTTAATTCCAGATTTCTATTGAATTCGGATTCCGCCATCTGCCGTGGTAAGATTCGAACTTGGATCCCCAGAACATTACCTGGGTCTCTGGAGTAACAGTCTGGTGATTTAATGCCGCTGGGCCATCCCTAACCCTAGATCATGTGGAATACTTAACTCATTTTTCTGTGTTCACAGTATTGACAAACTTTGTTTGCACTGCAGTCTTGCCAAACTCCAAGATTGCCAGGAGAATGTTATAAAGCCAGAGGACTACCTCCTACCCTCAGCATGTATTGCTAAGCCTAGTCACCCTCTGCTCTGGTGCAGCCATTTTTCCAACCTTCATCCAAACCTTCTAAACACCTAGAATAACTTCCAAAGAGTCTTCCTGTTTCATTCATTTCATTTCATTTCCTCTTCCTCTTGCTTATCTGCAAATCCTTCAGCTCCTCACCATAATACTGGCAAAATCCAGAAACTACACAAGTTGTATCAAAGTTTAGGATGTTGAACTCCAGTTTCTTGACCACTAAATAAACTTTTTTTCTGATGCATTTTGCGTGTCATCTTGTGTACTCTGTATTTCTAATTTACACGGTTAACTATGTAGATACAGAAATGTATGCTAATAATGAAAGTTATTGCATTCTTTTTCCAGAAAAGAGATTGGATAATTTGGACATAAAACTGGCTGATTGGGCAATTCACTGTCATACCTTTTTTTAACATGTACATGTGAACATACAAATTAGCAGCAAGTGTTGGTCACTTGGCCCTTCTAGATAACTCTCTACTCTTTAAGGTCATGGTTGATCTGATGACCTCAACTTCACTTTCTTGCCTATGTTCAGTATCCTTTGATTTAACTAGGAAATCAATCTACGTCTGCCTTTAAAATATTCAGTCACCCAATTCCACTAATCGCTGGAAAGAGAAATCCTGGTCTCTGATCCCTCAAACAAATTCTCCTCTGTATTAAATGAGATTTCACTTAGTTTTAAATTCTCCCCTAGTTCTGGCTTCTCAGATGGGGAATTATTCTTTCAGAATCTACAATGTGAAGTCTCATCAGGATCTTGGATAACAAGCATGGGGCTGGATGAACACAGCAGGTCAAGCAGCATCATAGGAGCAG
>JAHRHZ010000034.1:33289408-33321748 GCA_024137785.1 Ginglymostoma cirratum | reverse complement strand
AGCCAAATGGACTTTCTGTGCACTGCTTCATGTGCATCTGTTATTCCTTTAAATAAGGCAACAAAATCGTATGCATTACTCCTAGTTGTTTTCATTGTCCTGTACAACATCCTACTTCTCTATTCTCCTTTGAAATAAATGCCAACATTTACATTTGCCTTCCAAATCACTTGCTGCATCTGCATGCTCACATTTTATGATTCATCTGCTGGGATGTCTAGATCCCTTTGCACCTCAGTTCTACAGTATCTTCAGATTTAAATGTACTGTTTTTTTTTTCTATTCTTGCCAAAGTGTGCAAGTTCATATTTCCCACACAAAATTTGATCAAATCTTTCCTCACTTTTACCTTTCTCTCTTGCCTTGTAAACTCCTGATGTGTTCTTCGCAACTTTCTTTTCTACTTTTTGTCATCAGCAAGTCATCCAGTCCCTTTATCCAAGTTGTTATGTTGATTTGTAAATTGTTGAATACTCTGCCTGTGGCATTCCACTCATGTTGCATCTTGCCAACCAGAAAATTAATGATTTATTTCGATTCTTGTTAGCTAATGAATCTTCTCTCCATGGTAACGTGTTACCCTCCTATATCAAAAGCTCCTTTTATTTTGATTAGTAACCTCTGGTATCTTGCTCCATTTTCTTTTCACAAAACCAGTAGAAAACCCTTCTCTTATGTTCTTGTATAGTTGAGCTAACTTTAAGTCAAATGAATACTCTTCAATGAATGTAAGGTAGAGATTCACTTTTGCTACTATAATATAAACTGTGAAATCCAAGACTGTCCATTAAGATTTCTAAATTAAGTTGCCAAATGTTATGAAGAAAGTGTAGGAAGATTATCAGAAAGCTGTCTAATTTACCATAAAATGACACCACGTTACTCAACAGCCCAGTATGAAACCAATTCCAATTGCTAGACACCTTGAAATACATCGTTTTATGAAAAATAGTGTCTTAATCATAATTTGAGTCCTTAAATAGTCACAATTTTAAGCTGTCAATTTTTAGTGACGAAGCCCTAAATATTTCTACATTACCTATGTGAAAAATGTCTGGATTTTGAAAGAATAGGCATATTTGAACAGATTTAATGTCCTTTGCTTTGAATGTCACCTCATTGGACACTAAGACTCTGCTCCTGAAATTGAACTGATGAGTGCAAAGGTTTCACATTGCACTTGAGAAATAATCTATTGTCTCAGTGATTTTTGAGTGAAATAATTACCATCGAACTGAGGAATGACTGTCTCATAATCTGATCTAGGTACATCGGAATATGTTACCCTTTGAACATGCATTGGAGATTTTGTACTTTAACATAACCAATTGTGTTGTGAGGTAATTGTGTGGTGAGGTAATTGCACTTGCTTCATTCTGTTTTGGGCCTGGCTAAACTGGAAACTATCTGAATTTCACTAGACCTTAACACTTGTGCGTCAGTTTGATCTCCATATAAGTATACTGCGGTTTTGCTGATGAACAGAGATTTGAATTGGATCTGACTATGGATAGTTTCGGAGACTATGTGCAGTATAGTTCCCTGACAGTGTTTGGAACTAAACTGAAAGGGCTAGTTTTGCCAGCTCCAACTTGGACCCAGGCCAGTGTAATAATGGATTGATCTCCAATATTGGTCACTCAATTTTATTTTAATTACCAACATTAATAAGGTAGTTTTGATTTGCGTTTTCTTTGGATTGAGATAGTGAAATGGAAGGATTGGTGGATGATGCTGATTGTAAACAAAATAGAACTCTTAAGAACTAAAAGCTACAACCTAGGAGATACTTGTTTGAAAAGTAAAACATTTCTATAAACCATACTATTGAACATTTAAGATGAAAAGAGCAGCAAGAAAAATACACAAACTATACAAGAATTCTTCAGATGAATGGCACAATTAAATGTGAATAAGGTGTTTGAAACAACACTATTAGAAAAAAGAAAAGGCAGAGCTCAAAAGAATAGGAATCTGTTCAAACTAGTTTGTAAGGATACAAGTATCAAAAAGACACTGGATATTGAACAAAAACAAGTGTCTTGCATAGCACTTCTTTAATGTAATAAAACATCCCATGATGCCCCTCAGCCGTATTGTAAAACAAAGCACAACATTGCCTGAGGTATATGACATTGGTCATATGATCAAAGGCTTGAGCAAAAAGGCATTTGTAAGAAGTATTTTAAAGAAGACAGGTATAGGGAGGGAATTCCAGAGCTTAGTGCATGATCAACTGAAGGAACGGCTGCCAATGGTGGAGCAGTTACATTGGAAATGAACAAGGGGCTAGAGTTAAGAGTGCAGCTATCTTGGAGAATATGGAGTTTGGATGAGAATGCAGAGATTGGGACAAGCAAGGCCATGGTGGGATTTGAAAATGAGAATAAGAATTTTAAAATAAAGACATCACTAAAGTCACAAAGGAACCGGACTTGCAGGGTGTTAAAATACTAGGGGCAGAGTTCTGAATGATTTCAAGTTTGAGGGTAAAATATGGAATGTCAGCCAGTGTTGGAATAGCTGAGTGTAGAGGTAACTGTTGTTAAAACTATATATAATTTTGATGCTACAGATAACCAGATGGATTTTGGTTGGCTGTGAAGATGATTCTTGCTTTTAAGAAAGGTCAGTCACTTTGAACAGTGACTTAAATATGTCCTTTCCAATAAGGCATGTGACTTCAGTCAGATATCTGTCAGGATACCATGGTGCTAATGGATGGAACGTTTTTATACTACTGGGTTTATAACAGCTCAGAGGTCATTGGAATTGCTCTTGTGTCAGAAATATCCAAAGTTTAGTTTATAAGACAAGATCCTGCCTCATAGCAGGAAAATAGACTTATCAGTCTCAGGGCAATCAGTTTATTTCCCTGTATAAATTTTCATGGGTTTGGCCGTTTTTGGCTGGATCTGCATTCATTGCCTTTCGCTAATTGTCCCTTGAACTCAGTGGCTTGCTTGGGTTATTTCAGAGGGTTTTTCGGTTTTGGATCTAGAGTGGTATGCAAAGCCAGACCAGGTAAGGACAGTAGTATTCCTTCCTTTAAAGGACATTAGCAAACCAAATTTGGGTATTTACATGATCATTATTAGACAACTTTTATTTCAAATCGTGAAGGCCATAACTTTATTTTGTTCTGTATTTTTGATTGTGGATTGAGATGGGAAAAGAAAGTGACCTAACACTCGTCGTAAATGTTGTTCAAATTTTTACTAAAGTAGTGGGGGAAGGACTGCAGATGGTGCTGAAGTCAGCAGGTGTATACAATCAGAGGTTTGGCAGGTGAGATGTAGCTGATTGATCTGTGTTATGGTGACTAGTTTTCAAAAATAAAGGCCTTCTGCCTGCCAATGACTATGTATTGACTCCCAGGTAGTTGAATCACTGGAGTATGAACGTTTGTGCAGAAGGCATCTGGGGGAATAAAATGTTCCATTCATCCTTAAAAGATAACACCTCCAACTCGAAGGAAGCCAGTTTATTTCTCCTCACCAGTTTCTGTAAGCTGTGACTTTTCACCAATAAATCAGACATTATAATAGTGAAGTAATAAAGCAGTTGCTTGGTGCTTCCTGCAAGCAGGTGAAATTAATTGGAGAAGGAATAAAAGACTATGATGTTAAATAAGCCAATTAATTAAAATATAATTTCTCGAAGGGATGTACTACCCTGTTTTCTGAAGACCTGCTATCCAAGTTCTGCAGTAAATCACTCCAGGTGTAAAAGTAAAACCAAGAACAGTGAATGTTGAAGATCTGAAACAAAACCAGAAATTGCTGGGGAAACTCAGCACATCCGACAGCATCTGTGGAGATAAAGCAGAGCTGATGCTTCGAGTCCAGTGACCCTCCTTTCTAGTTCTGAAGAAGAGTCACTGAACTCAAAATGTTTTAACTCTGCTTTCTCTCCACAGATGCTGCCAGACTAGAGTTTCTCCAGCAGTTTCTGCTTTTGTTTCAAATTGTAGGTCTTGACTGAAATTCAAAGTCACCAATTCATGCAAACAGGTCCAGTAGCTTTCTAAGATTATCCACCCACTTCATAAAGGGATATTTTCTTATCCGAACAACGGATGAGTAGACAATGGCAGTGAAAATCAAAGGGAGCAAAATACAGCAGCACCATCCAGAAGGTCTTGTAAAGCACGTTCATGACTTCAAAATCAGTCAGAACTCCTTTTTTCCCTTTCTTCTGTCAACTTGCCATGAGATTTGTGCTGGCTGGTCCATCAAGGGCAGATTAGCTAACATCATCCAACCATTTGCCAGCCCTGAGCCTAGAATGTCTCAACTCAAACATCTGCAGCATTCTTAGGTCAATAATTAACCTATAGTTACCTTTCCAGGCTAGTTCCCATAAACAAACATTGGTTTGTTTGCTCTGCTTTTAAAACAAGTCACTGCTCAAAGTTTGAAGTTCAATTTTCATTTGCAAACCAAAAATGATGAAAATGAAGCTCTCAACAATAGGTTGCAAGTGGGCAAAGATCTCTTAAATGGAGACCAATGTGGAAATGTGAGATTTTTTTGGGGGAGAAAGTATGGTTCTTAATTATTCTATCTAAATGTTGAGAGGTTGCAGAGGTGTGGGTGTCTTAGAAAGTTTAATGAGCAAGTACAGAGAATAATCAGGAAAACTAATCAAATGACATATTTTATTGTGCCAGGAGTTCAATGCAAAGATAGGGAGGTTATGCTTCAATTGGACAATCAGTTGTCATTGGTGATCCCTTGTAGACGATGGTGACTCTCTTCCACTCTCAGGGTGATTCATAAGTGGCTATATGGGCTGATGTGACTACCATTGGCTCTCTCAGACTAAGAACAGAAGGTGGTCATGGGAAGAGGTGGGTGGAGTGTTGGTGTGGCAGCACGCTCGTTTTGCTGTTTTCACCTGGCTTCCACTTCCCGACTAGGCATGCCTTGAGGTGCTCCATGCCTTCCTGGATGCTGTTCCTCCACTTTGAACAGTCTTAGGCCAGTTATTCCTAGGTGTCTATGGGCATGCTGAACTTCGCCAGGCCTTGAGGGTATCGCTGAAGTGCTTCCTCTTGTCCACCTGGGGCTTGCCTGCTGTTTTGAAGCTGGGAGTAGAAAACCTACTTGGGGAGTCTCCTGTTGGTCTTGCAGACCATTTGCCCAGCCCATCATAGCTGATCAAGGGTGGTCAGTGCCTTGATGCTGGGATTTTTTTTATAAACAGGGCAGCGTGAGACTGTACTTAATGTGTGCAGTATGGATGCCTGTACTTGCAGGTGTTGGAAGCTATTCAGAGAAGGTTTACAAAGACTATTACCGGGAATGAGGAGACTGTGCATATTTCATGAGGAAGGACTAGACAGGCCTGACTCCTCCTGGAGTTCAAGGTTGAAGGTGTCTTAATCAAAAAGTAGATCGAGGGGACTTGACCAGGTGAATGTGGGAAAGATGTTTTCTCTTGGAGAATCGAGAGCTAGATGTACATGAGATGCTATTGGACTGCATAGACCTGAGAGGATCTCAGTTTCATGGCCTGATAAGTATTCCAGGATTTTTAGGGAGAAGGAGAGACAGCAAGTCTTTTTGGTTCACCATGAGAGAATGTGTGTGAAAATTCTCAGATTGACATGACCAAGTTTAAGAGGATTTAAAGAGTTTATAGACATGCTCACCGAGCCAGTGGGTTTGGTTGCGAACGTTTTGTCACCCTGCTAGTTAATGGCATCGGTGTGCCTCTGGTGAAGCATCAGTGTTCTGTTCCACTTGTTATTTATTTGCCGTGGTTTGCTGGGGTTGTTGGTGTTACTTCCAGTTCTCTCTCTCTGTGGTTTGTACACAATATCTAGTTCAACATGTTTGTTGATGGAGTTCCAGTTTAAAAACCAGACCTCCAGGAATTCCCTGGTGTGTCTCTGTTTGGCATGTGCGATTTATGGATGTGTCGTCACAGTCGAATTCGTGTCTGTCATTGCCCGTGTGTAGGGAGACAAGTGAGAATTGGTTGTGTCTCTTGGTGACTAGTTGGTGTTCATGTATCCTTTTTTTTTATTGTCAGTTTTCTTCCGGTTTGGCCTATGTAATGTTTCACACAGTCCTTGCATGGTATTTTGTATATTACACCAGTTTTGCTGGTTTTGGGAATGGGATCCTTTACATTTGTCAGTAGCTATTATAGGGTGGTTGTTGGTTTGTGGGCTACTCTGATACCCAGGGGTCTGAGTACTCTTGTGGTCATCTCTGAAATAAGGGTGACAACGTTTGCAGTTGAAGCCGCCGGCTTGATGAGCATGTCTACAGTCTTATCCACACACCAAGCTACAAATCTTCTCCAACTTTAAGGATTTAAAAAGACTGGAAAATCTGTCTAGCTTTAGCTAAGACTTGGTGAAGTCTTAAAATTTTCACTATGAAAGCTAGCTTTGAATTTGAGTTGCTGGGCTGAGAAAGGAAAATTGGAAAATGTCCTTGAAATTTAAGAATCATTTTGTTCCCAGAGACGAGACTGTACACTTGCAGGAAAGAGTAAAGTAAAACTGCTGCAGCAGATTTTTGGTTAGTTTCAATGTTAAAAGTAGGATAGTTCCTGTAGTTTAGAATGCAAAGTTGCTTGCTACCATGTTTAGTTAATGTTGCCTTAAGTTTGCTTTTTACAGTAAACATCTTTTAAGGTGATATGTTTTCTCCTTTCAGCTTTTCAGTGGCAGTTCAAATTTCTTTAAAAGTTAGTGGTTTGCTTGGTAATCAGAACTGTAAGCAGTCTGAGTGATGGAGACAATGAGAGTGGAGCCCCAGTTCAAAGTTCAGTAGCATGATGAGATTGAGTGTATTGGGAAAATACAGAAACAAAGGGTTGGGTGAACACATTCAGTTTGAGATGGTGGCAAGGGAAAGGAATGGTGCAATCAGTGTAGGGATCAGAATTTGTGTAAATAGTTACACTACATTTAGCACACTTTTATGTTCAGGTAAACAGTGTCAAATCTATCCCAAATACTTTGTACTAATTTGCAAAAAAAAAATCAGATTAGTATTTACATTTAAATATCGCAACATCTGGTAACATGAGACTGTAGCTAGAATTACAATTATAAGCAAGAACCACTGAGATTATTTGGTTCATTTTCGTTAGTGCACCTAAAAAAAGTATGACATTCCTGTAACCATTCAAGATAAATCAAATGCCAAAAATATTCAAAGTGTGGCCTAAAAGCTGCATACAAAAGGAGTATACCTCTTAGTCAAACTTTTGCAATTTTGCCTACATTAAAACAGATAATTGCTTTATTGGCTATCGACCATTTTCGGATTGTCCCAAAGACAGTACATAAACAGCAAGATTGCCTTCTATGTAGGAGACTGAAATGGTGCATATGAACACATCACAGTAAATTTTTCCACTGTTGCCTGGGCCCTCTGAGAAATTGTGTTGGTCATCACTATCTTGCACGTTGAGTCATGGTATCGAATAGGTCAAGAAACCACAGACAACTGTGGAAACATCTGTAAGCTGGCTGGCTTTTCTTTTGTTGTTAAGGGTGATTGTGGACTCTTACCCAGATTTTGGGGAGGAATATCTTCAATGATTCTAAAAGTGAGAAAAGAAGACAAGGGTTAGAATAGTTAGGTGGTTTTTGACTGAGCAGACTCAATGGGCTGAAGGGCCTTTCTGCATGTATAAACCTCAATAACTCTGGCTCTTCGGATTTGATTTTCTCCCAAAGTCATTTTCATATTGTTTCCCAATATGCTGATAATTAAATATCTAATACCTTTTTGAGTGAACGGCTGAGTCTGATTTGTTTACGCATTACTTCTGTTGGAAACTCCCATACAGTTACTAATGAGCTGGAGCTCTTCAATGTTCCTGTGCAAATTAGAAGGCAGGTAAAGGCTGCTAAGTTTGGGTCTAGCTCTAATTTCTTTGTCTGCAGCTGAATTTTTTAATTATGCAAATTAATTTAAAATAAAATTTTGCAGCCGCAGCTGAAACTTGACAGCCCACATGGTTCAAATGTGACTTTTGCTCAATGCTTCACCTTACTAATTTCACCTCACCACGTTTACTTGCAGAATCTTGCAAGATTGTTTTGTCTGTGCTTATTCAGTTCATCCATAACAATTTCTCAAAAGTGGCATCTGCCTTTGATTTCCTGCCAGAATATAGTTTTATTTGTGCTTTTGATGTGTTAATGTATGTACTTTCAGGATTGGGTTTTCACTATTACAGTAGGCAACTGCATGTTCTGACTGGCAGATAATTGAGAGCAATCCTATAATTCAGCATGAAGGGTAGAGAAGGAATGTGCTTTCCAACCCTGTAATTTTGCATTTCACTTGCTTTTCAAGTAATTACTGCTGAAAGTTCAACCCACCTTTTAAAAAGGGATTCATTCATTCAGATAAAGTACAGTGGCAAATGCACAAGCAGGCATGTTGGACTTCAAGGCAGATTTCTGTTTAAAGCTTTAAAGTGTTTCCCAGATGTCCGCTTGAGTTGACTGTATTGTGGCAAATTTGGTAAGTTTTTAAATACATCTAAAATTGTTTTTGGGTTGCTTTAAGCTGCACTAGTTGATGTTTACAGCAACACAACTAAACGCTCTCGTGTGTACTTAATAGCTATATACATAATGTAGCTGTGAGACTCCCTGCAAAGCAGTTGTGTTTGAAGATGTGCTTGATGTCCTCTACCACAGAATTTTTATACCTTTTATAACTTCATATTGTTGGTATTTAATTTGCTTCCTCCAGAACTTTCCTTTTCATGTTATATGGGGTAACATTTACTGTTACAAATGATTGGAAAGATGATGAGCATTAGAGACATGGCTGCAGGATGACTTGAATTGGGACTTGAATGTTGAAGGGTAAATGTCCTTTTGAAAGGAAAGATGCTGGGTAAAATCGAGGGATAGCTCTGATATTTTCTAACTGTATTAGTGCAATTGAGAAGGATGACCCAAGTTCAGGAAGCCAGGATGTAGAAACAGTTAGGGTTGAGATGATTAATGATAAAGACAAGAAATCCATTGAGAATGCTGTACGGACCCTTAACAGTAACCACATGGTAGAATGGTGTATAAAGGAAGAAATAATGGCAGCTTGTCAGAACTGTACAGTGATAATCATAGGGGATATTATTTTACATATGAAGAGTAAAAATCACATGGCCAAAGGTAGCCTAGATGGGGAGCTCATAAAATGTTTTCAGGATTGGTTTATGGCACAGCATATTCTGGCGCCAACCAGAGAGCAGGCTGGACTAGACCTGATGTTAATGAGATATTAGAACAGCTTTACTTAATACTGAAGGCATTAAGGCCCTAAGCAGCGACAATCATAATATCATTTGAATTTTACATTTAGCTTGAGATAACAAACAGTGGGTACAAGACTAGTATTTTAAATTTAAATAGGGGCAATTACAGTGTGAAATCAGAACTTGCTGAAATGAACTGGCAAATTAAGTGACAGACAGATCAACAGTGGTACATTGGCTGACGTTTCAGGAGATAATTCAGAATACACCAAATAGATGCACTGCAATGAGGAATAAAAATTCTAACATTACCTTTCATTCTTAGTTAACTTAAAAAAAAATGAAGATAATATTGAACTTAAGGAAAATATCTTGTGCAAAGATGATTGGGCAGGTCTGAGGATTGAATAGGCTTTTTAAAAATAAGCAAAGAATGACTATTGAAGTGAGTGTGATCCTGTAGCAAGTGAGTCTGGGGATTAATAATGAAAATAAAATGGCAGATGAACTGAACAGATGTTTTGCATTGGTCTTGAATATAGAAAATACAAGTAACAACACAAGTAGCTGTAAATCGGGAACCAAATGGAGGGCAAAATTCATTAAAATCCATCACCAAGGAAGTGGTACTAAGCAACTTATTGAAGCTGTGTCTGATAAGAATCCTGGTCCTGATGAACATCATCCTAAGGTCTTAAAAGAAGTGGCTGATGAGGCAATTTATCTATTGGTTTTAATTTGACAAAATTCTCTAGATTTGAGGCAGTTTGCATTGGATTAGAAAATAGCAAATGGATTCTTTTGTTAAAGAGGAATGGAGACAAAACTGGAAATTACAGGCCAGCTAATTTAATGTCTCTACCATAACGCAGATTTAGTAAGCTATTATCCTATTCATTCTAACATGGCACTTAGAGAAATTGAGTCTGATTTCACAAATCCATGTTGATTCTGCTTAAAGGGAAATTGTTAAACCAATTTATTGTATTCAATTATTCAAAGAACTGCAATTACAACACTTTAAAAGGCATCTAGGTGGGTACATGAATAAGAAGGGTTTAGTGGAATATGGGCGAAATGTAGGCAAATGGGATGAGATCAGTTTAGGATATCTAGTCGGCATAGATGAATTGGACCAAAGAGTTTGTTTCCATGCTATTGTATGTGCGACTCTAAAATGCTGTGGCTTAAGGGGAAGCATAGTTTTATTATACTGACATTTCTAGTAGTCATTTGACAAGTTTAACATCAAATGTTATTGCAGGAAATGAAAGTTTATGGTTTTGGGGGTGACCTTGAAATAGCTAGAAGGTTGGCCAGCTAACAGGGAACAGTAGACAGAAATGGGCCTTTTTTTTTTTTCTGGTTGCAAGATGTAACCAGGCTGTGCCATAGGGATCTATGCTGTGCCTCATTTTTTTACAATTGATATGAATGACTTAGATGAAAGTACTGAGGGTATGATTGCTAAATATCCTGATGACACAGGTAGAAAAGTAAGTTGTGAAGATGTAAGGAGAATGTATAGGGACATAATAGGTGAGGTTAATAGGTAAAGATGTAGCAAATAATAGAATGTTGGAATTGTGAAATTGTCCACTTTTTAACAGGAAGAATAAAAAATAAGCATGGTAACGAAATGGTGAGAGATTGCCGTCTTCTGAGCAAGGTGGTCTGAGTCCTAGCATTTGAATGGTATGCAGGTTTGGCAAATAGTAAGGAAAGCTAGTGGGATGTTATGGTTTGTTACAGCAAGAATTAAATACAAACGTGGGGAGGTTATTCTTTTATATGGAACATTGAGGCCATGTTTGGATTGTTTTGTACAGTATTGGTGTTCTTCTTAATGGAGGGATGCAAATGTGTTAAAGTAGTTCAGAGAAGACTTACTAGACTAATATCTGGAATGGACATACTATCTTATGAGGAAAAGGTGGAAAGATTTGTATAAGCTGGAATCCAGAACTGTAAGAGGTGACTTTATAGGAATATAAGATACTGAAGAGTGTTGACAGGGAGCACTTGGAAAGGATGTCTCCTCTTGTGGAAGAGTTTATAATTGTGGGTCACCAATTTTAAGAGGTGAGGAAGAATTATTTCAGAGGGCCATGGGACTCTCTTTGGAACCCTTTTTCTGAAAAGGCAGCGAAGCAGGATCCTCTGATTTTTGACGGAGAGGCTCATGGATTCTTGATGAGCAAGAGGCTAAAGTTATCTGGGACAGGCAGCATTGTGGAGTAATCGGGTCGGTTACAATCTTGATTGGTGGAGCAGGCTCGAGGGACTGAGTAACCTGCTTCTACTTTTAACTCTTGTGTTCATAATTGGGTAAGGATGTGAATTTTCTTTTGCTGTTTAGCTTTCACTTGCTTACAGTTGACTGCCTCAAAATCTTTCACCAGTCATTTTTCATTAAGTGGTGCACTGCCAGTGTTGATGTAGAAGCCTAAAGGTTAGTAACGGTGACCTTAGGCTGGTGCAATGAACTTGAAATGAATACAACAGCAGCGATGGAGATCGATAGCTCGTTGATGAATGCTGTAAAGTGACATGCAAGACAATACTAGTGTTGTACAGTGTCAATGTAAGTGTGCTTGTGGCTCTGCAAAAACAGTCACCCCATGATTGGTCAAATATTTGCCATTCTTCATAATATTGAAGTTCTTTTTTATAGGTGTTTCTTTTGGATACATTTTGATAATTCTTCCATTTTTATCTACTTACCCTAACTGGTAGATTTATTATATAATGTATAATGGGTGGTGTGTGGTTGACTGGGGCAGTTTGTGAGATCACCTGTTTCTGTTCAATGAATACTTATTGTTGAAGTTAATGTGCATTTCCACTCAACTATCCAAATCTTATTGGTTTTCTGGTGCTGTCTTGTGCCATTGTGTTGTGGAGGTGAGAGTGCCATTTTTGAGCATTTAAACAATGGTAACTTTAGTGCAATCGTTTGAGTAGCAATACGTCTTCCCGTGATTGCTGTCTATTTATTGCAGACATTGGAAGCTAGTCAGGAATGACTTGACGTGTTAAGTCTTTGTTTATTTATAATGACCATGTGACCTGGTGGGTGGAGAACTGTACTAAATAGAATCTTTTTACCTACAGCTAGAGTGGTTGTGAATTTCTAACAAAGTATTTTTTAGTGAGGTTTGCTATTGTGGTGTCCATGTTGCATTGAAATTGAGTTCAAGGTTTTTGAAACAATGGCAGAAATTAATCTGCTGTCATCCTCCATAACAATTGGTGTGTTTGATTCCAGGAGCATTCAAGATCGTGCACTTTTAAAAGTTTACCACAAGGATCCTGCCCATATTTCTTTGAATCATTCTTCAGGGGCTGTAAATGGAGATGTAAGGGTAAGTGCAATTGTGGTTATATAACTACTGTGTTTGTGTGCATGAGAGAGAAATATTTGCTTAAACTTCCTGACTGATCTCATTGGGATGTTTGTGTGAAGTTCAGTTGGCTACAAGTTCACAAAGATTTGTATTTGTGTATAAATGGTTGACTGGGCAATGCAAAAATATAACTTTACAGCTTTGGTCTTTCTCCATCCTGTGGATATTGTTAAGTCGGCTCCCACTGCATCTGTTTCCACTTTTGTGATAATGATAACTTTTTTTTTGTGAGCAAACTGGTTTGTAAACTACCCCTTTTTAACTGGTGGAGCTATTACATAGAGACATGTCCTTTTTAGTCTCTGCCATTTTTAACGTAAAGTTTCCTTGAGTGTTTTTTTGTTTTGAATGCTACTGATT
The DNA here is from genome assembly GCA_024137785.1 of Ginglymostoma cirratum. Classification (NCBI taxonomy): domain Eukaryota; kingdom Metazoa; phylum Chordata; class Chondrichthyes; order Orectolobiformes; family Ginglymostomatidae; genus Ginglymostoma; species Ginglymostoma cirratum. The sequence continues at coordinate 33,308,738 of JAHRHZ010000034.1, read as the reverse complement.
TTAAACCAATGCCAAGTCCTGTGAATCATAGCATTACAAAGCACTATATAAACTTGTTGGCAGGTCAGCCACCTGTTCAATGTGAAGGAAAGTGGGAGGTTTGAATTGTTCTAGACTAGGTGGAGCAAATAACATTAGCTGTCTCCACCCAATTGTAACCTTAAGGAGAATTTTCACTAAATGTTTCTAAAATTTGGTAATATCACTGTTAATAAAACTATAGTTAATGTAGGTGGCACATAATATATCTTCAGGCACTGTGTAATACTGCCAGGGTGCAGTTTTAGTTGGCGATGTATTAATTAGATGTATCTTATCTGCCTAATTTGTGTGAAAACTCAGCTGCGTTTTGTAATGTGTGTATGTGAACTTGTCAATATATTTCTCTCCATACAAAAATGAACTACGGTTGAATTTTGTTAAAATGAGTTAGCAAATTATATTTAATTAACATGCAGTGCCAGAGGCTCATTTTATATATCCAGCAGCAGTGTATGCAGGTTTTCTTTCCATCAGAATCCAAAGTGATTACATCAGTATGTATTGAGTTCACAAATGCCCTTGTGTTCTCCGATATTGCATGTACTGATACTCCTTGCCAGATAGAAACATGTGGAGCAGTCAGAGCTCGTTGGCTTTTTAAAATTTATATTCAGCAATAGATTTTAGGTGTGGTCTTGCAGCTATTTCAAGACCATAGACATATTATTTCTTCTTGCTCCATGTTTGTATTCCTATGTGGTAAGAGCAGTGAACTGTTTTCATCAGCTGGCTTCAGAGGTGAGTTTTACTGCATGTTTGCCACAACCTTGATTTTGTGTTTTCTGAAAGGAACATTCCAGAAGTTTATAGTTGGAACCTGCTCCTTTGCAATCTGGTTTTGAGAGAACAGACACTTTTTTTTTATTATTTTACATCTGCAGCCCATTTTAAAATGAAGATTTAGTAACCAGAAGAGCTAGTCAGTAAAGGTATGTGCGATTATGAAATTGAGTTGGCAGTTGTCGAAAATGGAATTCATGTTTGTTGTGTTTTGAGGGGGTGGCAAGGTTAAATCTGTTTGAATGACGGTCTGTGTTCGCATTGGCTCAGTGGTAGCAGTGGATTGTTGCTGTATCTGCACAAGAGTCTGGAGAAATCAAAGTGATCACAAATGTCTTTGATCTAGGCTGATTTGTCAAGGTATCTGTGTGTGGTTCTGAAAACTGAAATCTTTGCCTTGGGGACTTGAATTAAAACTTAAAAATAATTCAAGTTGTTAGTAATATTCAGCTGGTAAAGATGTTGTTTTGATTTTTGTTGCAAGATTGTATCTAAGGCATTTGCATTAACATTGTATCAGTTCTGTTATAGATCATGTGGTCAGTTGATGAAGCTGAACTAAATGAGATGAGAAAGTAAAAGTACTTTTGTGCTTTTTTGAAATGTTCCATATTTATCTTTTTGGAGGACTCACAACGTGTCCCCACTTTAAAAAGTCATATTAACATTCTAACGTTGGCAGGACTTCTGATTTGACAGACATTCTATGCTAGACTAATGATTTTCTTTCTCTTATTAATACTCCGTCACTTTTCAGCCCTTTTCAAATACATTAACTCTCTCACTCCTAGTTGTGCGTGCTTGCTTCCCTCAAGTGGCCATTTTTGTATTTGGACCTTGGTAATGAATATTAACTAAGATCCAGCGTGTTTAGTTCTCTTGCTCTGTTATTCAAAATCCTTGCATTTGCACAAGTGTCTATGACCTGGTAAAACATCGTGAGATGCTTCACAGAAGCAACAGCAAATTGTATTTGACAGTGGCAGACTAAAATCCAATCACAGCAATCTTGCAGCGACTGAGTTTTAGTAGCTCAGCATAAATCAACACAAGAACGTCCCTGGTCCACGTGATTCAGCTGTGATCCTTCTAAACTTGCAAAGTCATTGAGGGAGACCTGACACCAGTCTGTTCTTCAGAGTAGGATTATTCTTGATCATGCTGATCTTTTTCATGAGGAAATTTCAAGTAAAAGCTGTTGTCATTCAGTGGGAATAGGTTCTAGTTGGCAATTTAAGCCCAGTCTTTTTCAGAATTTGAGTAAATTTAGATGTTCATGCTACTGTGTGTATGTTTACTTTGGTATGTGATATATTTAAAATTAAAACTTTTTTCACCAGTTAATAACTGACTGGTAAGCCAATCTGTAGTGAAAAGGAAAAGCAAAATGCAATTGCTGTTCAAAATCTGAAAATAAAATGGAAACTTGAAGTTCAAGGTCTAGCAGTGTCTTCTGTCTCCAGAGTTGAGGGTTGTGACCTTTCGTAAGTGTGGGAAACGAGAAAGGTAATAATTTTTTGAAGGAGGTGAAATGGGAAATGGAAGGGAGAAAACAAAGGAAATTTGGCATTCATAAAGACGATGGGAGATATCTGTCAACTGAGTTAGATCTCATCTTTCAGTGTGGCACTCCTACTGCCCTTTGGACTCAAAACTGAATTCAGCAGTTTCAGGCCATAATCCATGCATGACTACCACCGTCATTTTGTTTCCTTGTCTTTGAAAATGTCAACCTTGATTATATTTGTTTTACTTTCAGATGTCACTTTTAACTCCTAGATCTGTTGCTCTTATTTCCTTATCAAATTACTATTTCCCCTTGACTCTGCCCTGCCAGCTGTTTTTTATCATTTAATATTTCATACCTCAGGTTCTGCCTTATGAGACTTTCCTTATTTCATTTTCACCCTCCTTCATATCACCCAGCTTTTCCAAGTTCTTATGAGCAATCATGAGATCAAAAGCTCCCTTGATTTTTCTCCACCCCTCACCCCCCCCACTAAGCAACTGATATTGCCAGACGTCAAGTATTTGAACATATTTTCTATTTTCATACAATACAGTAAAGTGTCGGGTTTTAAAGACCAATGATGAATTCAATAAGATTAGAGAAACTTGGCAGGAGTGGTGGTGTACTGCGATTCCCACATCCTGCAGTCAATGAAATGCACTGCAATCCTAGACAACCATATTTGCATTAAATTTCTGCAGCTTGTGTAATTTTTTGCTCAGAGTTGCTGGTGTAGCTGGTCATTAGGTAGGGCTAGAGTTACTGGAAAGCTTTCTTCCAGGAGGCAGTCGGGTTAGTCAGATTTTTGAGTTGGTCAGTGGTGAGTGATGGGCCATGCAGATATGGGAAACCTGTACACAATGAGGAGCCTCCAGTCACAATTTTATCCAATATGCACAGTGCTTGCTAGTTTCATGAATGAGAAGATCTGTCAGATGGAAAGAGGACCGACCAAAGCAAGAAGGTAAAAGACACAGTGCAATGGTGGGTTGGGGGGAAACTGAAAAGAAATGCAGCAGTGTTAGGAGACATCTTGGTCAAGGAGATGAATACTGTTCTCTGCAGAAGTAACTAACTTGTCCAAAGTTGATTTCCTGTCCAGTCACAAAATTAAGTGCAACTCCTTGAGGGTGAAGAGGAACTTGGATCCTCCCTGTCCCATTCCAGTTGTGGTCCATTTGGGGAGCCTTGACATATGTAGAACTAGCAATGATGCTCTGGTTGAGAATTTGAGGAGGTGGGATCCAAATCTGAAATGTAGACCATCAAAGATTGTTTGTGGTTATTAGTGGAGCCATGTATCAATTGGCACATCTAATGAAGATTAGGAATTAAATTGGAAGCCCAAGGAGGAGTGTGAAGTTGTATCAATTTGGGGGGTACTGGAAAGATTGAAATATTCCAGTTAAACCAGGCTGAGGTCAAGAGTCCAAGCCAATCACGCAACTAGGGTTGTTCACAAGTCTTTTAAGGAATCTGGGGAAGGCCTCAAGTGAAGGGTATTTTGAAATCCAGAGGAGGTCCAGGCACCTGAATTCTTTAGTGTTGACACTGATGATGAGCAGGACAGGATAGGAAAGGGGTAAGGACTTAAGAAATAAAATGAAATTCAAGCTCTTAGTCCAGAGGATAGTGGGTGCTCCCTCAGTTTTGTTTTTATTTGTTAATGGGATATGGATTCACTGGCATTTATTGCCCATGCCTAACTTTCCAGAGAGGAGTTAAGTCAATCACATTCCTATGGATCTGGATACCTGACACGTAGAAGATTGACCTCCAACAACAAAGACTATCATCTCAGCTCCAGGACATCTCTGTAGGAGTTCCTCAGGGTAGTGTCTTTGCCCAGCCATCTTCAGCTGCTTCATCAATGACCTTCCCTCCGTCATAAGTGGGGATATTTACTGTGCAATGTTCAGCACCATTTCAGGACGACTCAGATACTGAAGCAGTCCATGTTCAAATGCCACAAGATCTGGACAATATCCAGGCTCTGGCTGACGTCAAGTGATTTTCATGCCACACAAATGCCAGGCTATGACCATCGCCAATAAAAGGCAATCTAACCACCGTCCCTTGACATTCAATGGTGTTACCAACACTGAATCCCCCACTATCAACATTCTGGGGGTTATCATTGACCAGAAATTCAACTGGACTCGCCACATAAACACTGGCTACAAGAGCAGACTAGAAGCTAGGAATACTGCGACGAGTAACTCATCTCCTGACTCCTCAAAGCCTATCCATCATCTACAAGGCACAAGTCAGGAGGGTGATAGAATAATCCCCATTTGCCTGGATGAGTGCAGCCCCAACAACACTCAAGCTTGACATCATGCAGGACAAAGCAGCCTGCTTGATTGGCACTACATCCATAAGCATCCACACACAGAAAGACAAGGGCAGCAGACATATGGGAACACCACCGCCTCCAAGCCACTCACCATCCTGACTTGGAAATATATTGCTGTTCTTTCACTTGCTGGGGTCAAAATGCTGGAATTCCCTACCTAATGGCATTGTGGTCCAACCTAGAGTTGGTGGACTGCAGCAGTTCAAGGCGGCGGCTCGGCTCCACTTTCTCAAGGGCAACAAGGGATAGGCAAGAAATGCTGGCTGGCCAGCGATGCCCACATCCCACAAAACTTTGCCATGTACCCACTGCCTCCAACTAATACATTTTAAGGCTGAAATAGACAGAATTTTGGCCTTTCAGGGAATTGAGGCCTATATGGAGCTGGTAAGAACGTGGTGTTGGAGTATGTAGTTAACGATAATTATTGAGTATTGGAGATTTGGTGTCATATGGGTCTTCTCCTCCATCTATTAGTGTTCTGTTTTTTTTTTTTAAAGGCACAATTCTGTTATAAGCTAGTAGGTTTAATCAGCAGCTGATTGTTGGTGTAATCATGTTATGAGATATTTCATCCTGGCTAATTTCCCTTCCCTATTCCTCATCTCTTCATGCCCAATAGAATTTGGTTTTTGGTATAGATGATATTGCTGTTTCCTCAAAATCCCATCAAAGCCTAGTTGTCTTTTTGTGATCCCCTAAGTTATAGTGTTACGATTGCTACTCAGTGAATAAACTTCTGGAAAACATGCTTGAAGAAAATCAACTAATAATTGAGCAACATTATTGTAAGTTAAACTGAAACTGTACAAGTTGTGTTTTGCGTATCAGATTTTCATTTCTCCAGTAAATGTTGGAAGGTCATAGCAACTCTTTCGCAGCGGGACCATGAGGACATCTGACTAAATGAAGTCAAGAGTACCAGGAAAGTAAATCCTGAACCTGGGCAATGAGGAAGAAGATATTGCAGATGTATCCGTATTGCCCCTGTTTATTTCCACAGAGGGATTTCTTCAAGAAAATTGCACTTTTGCTTCTAAATCCAACAATGATGTAAATTATCTGTCTCCGATTGCATATCTTGTCATCATGGTGAAAATAGCGTGTTTTTTTTTTTTTTTGTTTTGTGGGTCTTGTTTTCACTACTTTTCTCCTCCCCAGAGGTTGATGCTTTTATTTTCCTGGAGGCATTTGTCAATAAACCATCTTTATTAAACAATCTTATTAAACACTCTCTTATTCCAAAATAACCACGCTAAACTTCAGCCTGAAATGGTCCTTGGGCTGCTGCATGTTACGTTGTTGTTCGTAAGGAACTAGAGACTAATTATTGTACAGATGTACATCCAGGTGCCACATTGCTACGCTGCAGTTGGGTGCCAAGCAACAATGTATCAGTCCACATTGAAGAGCTGTGAGCAATACAATAAATGAAGCTCCAGTAATTTTTGAGGCTAAGCCTGTGATTCTAGTTTCCGTAAAATAATGATTTGTTGCTTATCTGATGCACTTGTTGTTTAATTTATTTAAGGTTACTGAAACCAATTTATAATTTTTATAAATGCCAGCATTTTGACCCAGCAACAATGAAGGAACTGCAATATATTTCCAAGTCAGGATGGTGAGTGGCTTGGAGGGTAACTTGGAGGTGGTGGTGCTCCTAATATGTCTGATGCCCTTGTCCTTCTAGATGGAAGTGGTTGTGGGTTTGGAAGGTGCTGTCTGAGGATCTTTGGTGAATTTCTGCAGTGCATCTTGTAGATAGTACACGCTGCTGTTACTGAGCATCAGTGGTGGAGGCAGTAGATGTTTGTAGATGTGCCAATCAAGCGGGGTGCTATGTCCTGGATAGTATTGAGCTGCTTGTGTTCTTGGAGATGCACCCATCCAGGCAAGTGGGGAGTATTCCGCCACACTCCTGACTTGTGCCTTTGTAGATGGCGGACAGGCTTTGAGGAGTCAGATGAGTTACTTGCACAGTATTCCTAGCTTCTGGCCTGCTCTTGTAGCCACTGTTTATGTGGTGAGTCCAGTTGAGTCTCTAGTCAATGATAACCCCCAGAATGTTGATAGTGGGGGATTCAGTGATGGTAACACCATTGAATGTCAAGGGATGGTGGTTATAGTCTGGCATTTGTGGCATGAATATCACTTGCCATTTTGCAGCCCAAGCCTGGATATTGTCCAGATCTTGTTGCATGTGAACGTGGACTGCTTCAGTATCTGAGGAGTCACGAATGGTGCTGAACATTGTGTAGTCATCGCATGTAGTTGACTAGTTAGCCCTAAGACTCTACCCAGAGGAACTGTTGCAGAGATGTCCTGGAGCAGAGACAACTGATCTGTAACAACCACGGCCATTTTCTTATGTGCCGGGTATGTCTCCAATCGGTGGAAAGTTCGCCGCTGATACCCATTGTTCCCAGTTTTGCTTGAGCTCCTTGATGCCACACATGGTCGAACATAGCTTTGGTGTCAAGGGCTGCCAGTCTCCCCTCACCTGGAATTCCGTGCTTTTGTCCATGTTTGAACCAAGGTTGTAATGACGTCAGGAGCTGAGTGGCCCTGGTGGAACCACAACTGGGCATTACTGAGCAGGTGCCGCTTGATAGCACTGATAACACCTTGCATCACTTTTTATTGATGATCCAGGGTAGACTGATGGGGTGGTAATTGGCTGGGTTGGATTTGTCCTGCTTCTTGTGTACAGGACATACCTTAGCAATTTTCCACATTGTCAGGTAGATACCAGTGTTGTAACTATTGGAAGAGCTTGGCTAGGGGAGTGGCAAGTTCTGGAGCATAAGTCTTCATTACTATTGCTGGAATGTTGTCAGGGCCCACAGCTTTTGCACTATCCAGCATCTCCCAACTATGTTTTGATATCAAATGGAGTGATTCGAACTGCTGATGACTGGTATCTGCAATGTTGGGGACCATTGGAAGAGGCCAAGATGGATCTTCCACTTGACAATTCTGGCTGAATATTACTGTAAATGTCTCAGCCTTATCTTTTCACTGTGCTGTGCACTTCTGTCATTGAGGATGGTGTATTTGTGGAGCTGCCTCCTCCAGTGAGTTGTTTTGATTGTCCACCATCATTCACGACTGGGTGAGGCAGAACTACAGAGCTTAGATCTGACCTGTTGGTTGTGCGATTGTTTAGCTCTGTCTGTTACATGCTGCTTATGCTTTTTGGCATACACGTGGTCCTGTTTGGTAGCTTCACCAGGTTGACACCACCTCTTCAAATGTGCCTGGTGCTGCTCCTGGCATGCCCTCCTGCACACTCTCTCTCTATTGAACCAGGGTTGATCCTCTGGCTTGTTGGTAATGGTTGAGTGGGAATATGTCAGGCCATGAGGTTACAGATTGTCCTGGAGTGCAATTCTGCTGCTGTTGATGGTCCACAATGCCCATGGATGCCTGATTTTGAGTTGCTAGACCTGTTTGACATTAACTCATTTAGTACAGTGATAATATCACACAACACAGTGGAGGTTATTCTGATTGTAAAGGCAGGATTTTTGTCTCCACAAGGACTGCAATGGTGACTCTTGGTGATACTGTCATGGGCACATGCATCTTCAGCTGGCAGATTCTTAAGGATGAGGTTAGATATGTTTTACCCTCTTGTTGGTTCTCTCACCACCTGCTGCTAGACTAGGACTGCAGTGTCCTTTTACCCGACCAGCTCGATCAGTAGTACTGCTGCTGAGCCACTCTTGGTGGTGGACATTGAAATCCTCCACCCAGTGTACATTGTGTCCTTGCCTCTATCAGTGCTTCCTTCAAGTGTTGTTCAACATGGAGTACTGATTCATCAGCCAAAGGAGGATGGTATGTGGTAATGAGGAATTTTTTTGTCCATGTTAAACCTGAAGTCTTGAGAGTTCATGGGGTCCAGAGTCAATGTTGAGGACTCCATGGGCAACTCCCTCCTGACCGTATGCCACTGTGCCGCCACCTCTGCTGGGTCTGTCTTGCTGGTGGGATAGACCGTTGCCAGAGATGGAGGTGGTGATGGGGGTTTCTGAGACATTGCCTGTAAGGTATAAGTCCATGAGTATGACTGTCAGGCTGTTGCTTGATTAGTCTTTGAGACAGCTCCCCCAATTTTGGCATAGTCCCTAGGTGTTAGTGAGGAGGACTCTGCAGATTTGATTGGGTACTGGCCTCTGCTGCATATTCGTACCACCTTTGGAAACCACTTTGTTTTCTTTTCTCTTGGAGTCAGACTCACTTGCAGCACAGCAGGAGGCCATTCATCCAATTGTGTCTGCTGATTCTTCATAGAGCAATCTGGTCATTTCCATTCACCTGTCTGATCTCCATAGCCCTGTGCATATGTTTCTTTTATGTTTCCAGTTTTTTTGAAATTGTTGATTTTTGTTTCTGCTCCCACCAGCCCTGGGAGGATAGACCGAGCTCAACATTGTGTTTTTCTAAGTGCTCCTCCTGATTTTTCACTTTCCCAAGTTAGATTTATAGTATACTATAGGTCTTCTCTAGTTTGAAAAACAAAGCAGGAATAGACCGTTTTTTTTTTTAATCCTGTTGAATTGCCTCTGCGATTTAATTATATCATGGCTGATCGTCTACCTCCATTCCACTTTACTGCACAAACGCCGCATCCACAATGTTACAAGTATCTAGAAATATGTTAAATGTCTGTCTAGATCATGCTGTGAGATTGAGGCAGATATTTCAAAGATTTCCCACTCCAAGTGAAGAAATTCCTCTTCATCTCAGTTGTTTGGCTATATTTTGGGACTACGTCCTCTGGTTGTGGGTTCATCAATCAGGTGAAAGTTCTTATCCACATCACCTTTCACACCCTGTGGGAATTTTGCGACTTTCAGTGAGATCACCTCCCATTTCTCAAAACTCTAGCAAACACAGCCTCTGTTTTTACAGCCTCTTTTCCCTAAGAAATCCCACCATTCCAGGCATTAGTCTGGTGAATATTCATTTTCCGCACAGAAAGTACATCCTTTGATAAGGAGAAAATAAATCTACATACAATGTTTGGGGTGCAGTGTGTTCCAAGGCTGCATATATTTGCAGCAAAACCTCTTTACTCATGTACTCAAGTGGTCTTGCAATGGAAGCCAACCTACCATGTCAAGGAAAATATACGATGCTGTTATTAAAGATGTTACAACAGGGCACTTGGATAAGATCAAGCTAATCAGGCAGAGCCAATGTGGTTTTGTAAAAGGGAAATCCTGTTCTAATTAATTTTAGTCCTTTTGAAGAAGTAACTTGCGCTGTAGGTAAAGCGGAACAAGTGGATTGTGCTGTTTAGATTTTGAAAGGCATTTGATAAGTGGCTGCAATAAAGTTTAATTATGGAAAATTAAAGTTCATGGCTTAGAAGGTGATGTGCTGGCTAACTGGAAGCAGTGTAGAAATAAGTAGGACCTTTTCAGGCTGGCAAGATGTCATGAATGATAAGCTGCAAAAGTTGGTGCTGAGGCCTCAACTCTTTACAGTTTTTATGCCTTGACTAATCAAGGCAAATATCCCATTCCCATAATTACTTTAAGTATCTGATCTGCTACTTTAAGGGACCAGTAAGGTGCTTCCCAGAGTCTGACTGAACATTTATTGCTTGCCTTGTTTGTCCTGCCCCAAGTGCATCACCTCAAGCTTATGCAGTTTGAATTCCATTTGCTGTTGATCAGTCCGTATGCCTGGTCCCTCTATATCCTCCTGTAATCTAAGGCTATCCTCTTTGCTATTTGCCATTCAACTAATTTTCATATCATTTGTTAACCTACTGATCAATCCTCCTATGTTCAAGTTTAGACCATTTTGTGTAAATCACAAATATCAAGGGGCCCCAACACTGGTCCCTACAGCACACGATTAGATGCAAACTTCCAGTCTCTCCAACAGCCCTTGACGATCAGTCTCTGCTTCCTGCCACTGAACCAATTCTGAATCCAATGAGCCAAAATACCTTGGATCCCATGGGCTTTTACCTTCATTATCAGTCTCCTGTGTGAGACCTTAGTCTACTTGGATTTCAGCAAGGCTTTTATGCCGAATGCATTACCCTCATCGAAACTCTCAGTCACCTCTTTGAAAAATTCAATCAAGTTATAAGACATGCTGAAGCTTCTTAATTTGCACTCTGAGATACGGATTAATCAATTCTGTCCTTGAGAATTGCTTCTAATAGTTTCCCCACTGCGGTTAGCCTGACCAGCCTGTAGTTTCCGGATTTTTATCTCTTGCTCCCTTCTTGAATAATAGAACATTGTGATCATGTGGTCCAGGATTGATCCTTGCAGTATCCACTAGTAGCCTGCCATCCTGAGAATGGCCATTCTATTCCTACTTTTTTCATTCTGTCAACTAATTCTTAATCCATAGTAGTATATTATCTCCATTCCAGATTACTTTTATTTATAGAAACTTGAAGAAAAGCAATGGAAATCAGATTAAACTAGTTAACTAACTAATTACAGCTTCCTGGTTGGAAGAAGCTTAAACTTACAGTAAATTTTGGTCTAATCCAAATGCAGACTGGACTTGATTTAGAGTGACCCTGAAAATTTCCTGACTTGCACTCTCCTTTTGCACTATCTATCTCTCTCCTCTGTAATAATCATAGAATCCTACAGTATGGAAGCAGGCCATTCAGCCCATGGAGTCCACACCAACCTGTGAAGAGCATCCCTCCCAGACCCACCTGATATCCATCACCCTGCATTTCCCATGGCTAATCCACCTAACCTGTACATCTTTGGACTATGGAAGGAAACCGGAGCACCTGGAGAAAATCCATGCAGACATAGGGAGAATGTGCAAACTCCACACAGTTGCTCGTGGCCAGAATTGGGTCCCAGGTAGCATGGGGCAGCAGTGCTAACCACTGAGCCATTGTGCTGTCCCTTTTTTTTTCTGTTTTCCCTGCAATCCTTCCCTTTTTTTTTCAGCAGTTGTTACTTCTGTTCTAAAGAATTCCATCACTTCATCTTTCAATCATTTGACTGATTCTGTCAAACTTAACTATCCGTTCATCAGTCTGCATTTTTATTTCTTTTTATTTGTTGCATTGATTTAGTGTTCAAACTGTCAACGAGTATGACGTCAGAACAGTGATGTAACTTACCAGCCAGTTGATCAAATTAGGTGACGCTATTAATATGGATGAGGAAGGTGACTTCACATGGCACAGCAGAGCATGAAAGTTTCACACTGACACAAGTATGCAGTATCTTTACCAGCCAAACTTGGTGTATTTGTTAGATCAAATATTGAAGAATAGTACAGTTTTCTTGAAGAAAACATCTATCTATAGCCTTCATGAGATAACAAGCATGGGGCTGGATGAACACAGCAGGTCAAGCAGCATCATAGGAGTAGGAAAACTTGACGTTTCGGGCCTAGACCCTTCATCTATAGCCTTCAAATGGGTTCTGTATGATTTTCTTTAATATATTTACAGCTGCATTTTCAGTCAGATTCTGGTTGGATTTGCTCAGCAGTGGTGGTATTATTTGATTTTAAAAATGCTGGCCTTCAAATTGTCTGAGGATTGTGTTAAATTTTAACATTACTTGACCATAATTTGAACAGAATTGTAGACTAACCAAATCCTTTTCTCCATATAGCTGGGAGAGAAACAGCAGTTTCAATGTTTTAAACCATGATCAGGACATGCACAATGTATAAGAACATATAGTTTAATATTTGGAGTGTGAGCATTTGGTGCAAAATTGCTGCCATATAACAGTTACACAAATCTTGGCAATAGGAATTTAGTGCAGATGTCAGAGATAAGATTGGCATAAGCATCGAAGTGTTGCATTTTAGTGCAACCTTTTTATGTCAGACCAGCTTGTATGAAACTGGCTGCAATTGGCTAAGTATTTTACTGGCAAATATACTCAGGAATGAATGGAACTTCATTACAACAAATAGATTAAATGATTTAAAGGTCGATTTTGAACTAATTTCGTGTTCTGGGTTTAGACACATTGATGTGTGAATGAGAGAATTTGCATTTTTATACTGGTTTAACTCCCCAGGGAGTCCCAAAGCTGTTGCAACCATTTAATGACACTTAATACAGGCATTGTCATAGATTATATGTGAAAGCCAACTCTTAAAATAATTAGTTAAAATAGTCACTAAATCTTGTTCTGACTGAGCTGAGAAGTGCATCGGCCAAGCATTCACCTGTGTAATTTGGATTCAAATCCAAACCACTGCCATATGGCAATTATGTGACAGTCCCATGTAATGTAATTTTAGGCAGCCCCAAATCAACACTAACCCACGCATGTGTCCATTCCTAGTTTAGCACTAGCTAATCAAATGTCTTTTTTATTTTTCCTTTCTCACCAATTTTACACAATGAGATTTCAAGATGCTGCTTGTGCAGAGACTAAGTACAATCTGATGCTTGGCATAAGATATACCCATCTGATTCACTTGCCTCTTTTTAGGGAGGACAATCTGCCATGCTAACTTAGTCTGGCCTGCACATGATTCCAGACCCACAGCAATGTGGTTGACTCTTAACTGCTCTTTTGGGCAATTAAGGATGGGCAGTAGATACTGGCCCAGCCAGTGATGCCCACATCACATGAATTTTTTACAAAGGGCAAGTTGTCATATATAAACAAGAAGGAGCTGAAGAATATAATTCAGACAGAGGAGATGATGCTTGACATCCAAATATTCTATATGCCTGACTGACAAGGAACTGCAACAGGTTTTCAAAATAATAAAAATGTGACCCAAAGCTAAAGCTTGTGGGTCTTGGTGACACCAATAATGATAGCAAGCTGACAAAAATGGAGAACCAAAATTAGAGGTCAGTGGTCTAATTGTAGAATGACACAGCATGTCACTGCCAATCCCATCTCTTCGAGAAAGCTATCCAGTTACTTCCACTTTCTTGCTGTTGTCCCATAGCCCATTTTTTAAGGTGCCCCCTCGTATTTTTCCAACTTGATTTTTGAATGTAACACTTCAATTTGCACCCAATGACCTTTTTGGGCAGTGCATTCCTAAACACGCTGGCTTGTTATGTAAAACAAAACTTGTTGCTTCTGGTTCTTTTCGTCAATCATCTTGATCCTTTCTCCTCTGGTTACCAAACATCCTTCTCCTGGAGAAAGTAGATAGATTCTTTTTTTTTATCAAAAGTGCTTTTGAAGATCTTTGTCAAATCTCCTTAACTGTTCTGCAGTACACCCTCATGCCTGGTAACAGTCTCTAGTAAGCCTTTTTCACATTTCTAATACTTTGACATCCTCCTTTTGAACCTGCTGCTTAGAAAACAAGACATTAGTCCATAGCTGGAATAATGTTGCTTTTTTGCTTTCTTCATTATTATTAAACATAAGGATCCCAAATTCTTTCTAAGTAACCTTGAAGACATGTCAACTTAATGCTTAAGTACAGTATTGCTTTGTTCTTGAATCCCCTTTTCAAATGTATACTGTTTAATTTGAAACATTGAATCCTTATCTTCCTACTAAAAATATCACTGCACACTTCTTTACATGCAGTTTTATCTGCCTGGTGTTTTCCCATTTCACTGGTCCACCTATGTTCTCCTGAAATCTCCTACTGTCCTCTGTATATCCAGTAGCATTAGAACTTTTGAAGGGTTAGTTTACACAAGAAATGGAGTGTGGTTATCATGGTATTGAAAAATCCATTAGACACTTATTACAGCTGTAATGTACAAACGTTCTTCAGATACAAGCGTCTGATCTAATATTAAGTTATGTCATGGCAGAGGAGTAGGATTTCAGTAGAGTGTCTTGCTTCAAGTGATCTGATCTAAGATGGTGTTTGAACTTTTATACCCTCAGGTCACGTGATAACAGTGATATTGTGAACAGGTCCATTTAAAGGAATACTGACATTGTCACTGAGACATAACAGTTCTGACAACAGGATCTAACCATACCTGTGTACAAGTAGAAGCTTCCTCTCCTCTTGTACTGCCTTTTTAAAAATTCAACATTTAATTTGAATACCACTGCATTCTTCCCTATGTGAAATTTATCTGCTGAGGGCTTCCTCATTTCACCAATCTGTGTTTCCTGAAGTCTATTACTATCCTCTGCGTATCCAATGCTAAAGCCCACAATCAACATCCGAGTGATAACCATTGGCCAGTGATTGAACTTGTTTGGCCACATGAATACCATGGTTGGAACAGCTGGTCAAAGGCTGGAAATTCTGCAACGAGGATCCTGCCTCCCCATGCCTATCCACCATACAGAAGTTACAAGACAGGAATGTATGATGGAGCTCCCCACTCATCTGGATGGATGCAGCTGCAGTAGCACTCAAGAAACTCAATACCATCCAGAACAAATCAGTTTACATGATTGGCACTCCATCTATATTGCCATTCCTTTTGTTGCTTGGTCAAAATCCTGGAACTCCCTTTCTAACAGCGCTGTGGCTGTTCCTACACCAACAGGATTGCAATTGTTCAAGAAGTCAGCTCCCATCATCATCTAAATGACTGACTGTCACGATGGGCAATAAATGCTGGTCCAGTTAATATTCCACAAAAATCCATAAAATTGTTCCAGTCATTGAGTGGTCATAACTTCAACCCCTAGGAGCACTTCTGTGCACCGTATCTTAGCCACTCACCATCCAGTACTATGGGGTTGAACTTTTCTATTGAGTGGAAGCCAAAATGCGAAAGATTAACTGTGCAGATATAATTCCGATAAGAAGTCTTTGACCAAGAATATCAATTCTGTTTCTCAGTTCACTTCGCTGCCTGACCAACACTTTCCACCATTTTCTATGTGCAAGGATATAGGGAAAAGGTGGGAGATTATGGTATTTGTTTGAAGAGCTGGTGCAGGCATGATGGGCTAAATGTCCTCCATGTGCTGTAACAATTCTGGGATTATCGTTATTCTAATCAATCTGTTGGGACATGTTATTATACATGTCCTGTGTCGGTGGGACTTGAAGTCAGACCTTCTGACACAGGTAGGGATGCTACCACTGCACCACAAGCACCCTCAAAATTCAATGGTGGTGTCTGAATCCATGTCTCACCTTCAGTAACATTATCATTAGCACTTGAACGCTATCTCCCTTTTATGCTTTTGTTACAGATTTATGACAATTGAAGTAATTTGGTTTTGTAGAAATAGTTCTGCCATCGATTGACTTCATTCCATTCTTTAAAGAATAATTAAATTAGTCAAATATGACTTGGCTTTAATAAATCCATGCTTACTTTTATTGGCTCATGTTTTTCCAAGTTCCAATTAATTTTGTTCTGGATTATTTCTGAATTTCCCTATCAAGGATAGCTGGTCTTCTCATCTATAGTTGGTGTGACAATACAGTTCTGCAATCCTTGGCCGCCACCCCATATCCAATGAGAATTAAGTGTCTCCTCCCATCTATTTTTACCTTAATCCAGTGAGACTACTGCCTCTTGTTTTACATTAGGTTAAAAACCCCATTCCATACCTCAGCCATGTATCCACAAGAACATTTTGTTTATCATTCCAATTCACTTCTGTTTGTTTGTCCTTTTGACAACTTTTCTATCTATGCTGAGTAAAAGAGATCCAGAGGATCAAATGTAAACTTCATAAATGAGCAAGATAGATTAATGAGCCCATATAAACCCCAGCACTTTGTTTGCATTTCTGTTTAGAGGGCTTGAATTTGGAAGCCTGTGCCATGAGATCTATGTGGGTGATTATAAATAATAAGTTAGCAATGAATAAATTCATTAGGGAACTGAGGAGAAACGATTTGCCCAAAGACTGATTGGAATGTGGAACTCACTGTCAAAAGGAGTAGTTGGGATGAATAGCATATTGACTTATAGGAAAACAAGATACATAAACAAGAATGTTAGATGTTGCCTCTAGAACTGCTGGGGCTAAGTGGAGTGTGCATACTGGCATAAACCAGTTTGGCTGAATGGCTAGCTGGTTTCTGTACTGTACATTTCTAAATACACTTTTGAATCTATTAAAATGCTTCCTCTCCCTAAAGCAGCTTGTTTAGCACAATTTTTATTGGAATTTAATAAATGTATTTTCAGTTGCATCCTGTGGTTTCTTATTTAATAGAGTAGTGCAAAGTGGCATGCACCATTCTTATTGCTGTTTGATGAAATCTTCTTTGTACTAGTACCTCAATCCTATTTATCTTGCCACTTTAAATCTGTTCTCTTTGTCATTCCAAAGTGCTAAATAGTTTCCTGTTCAATTCTGTAATTTAGTATATTTACTATAATCAAAGCTTAACCAATACCAAACATTTGTCTGGTTTGGGGAATCTTGGCTCATTGCAATTAGTCTGGCACTGCCTGCCCTGAAAAATACCTTATTTTGAATGGTTCAACCCACTGACTTTAGTGCTATGAATCTATTGGTCTATGGGAGACAATTCCATCTGTTTTCTTCTGCAATCTTTTTGATTTGACTTTTGTCTTTTTTTATAGCAAAATTGTTCTGTACTTACCACTTTTTAAGCTGTTTTTACTGATCATAGGTTGTACTGTAATGGTAACAAACCTAATGGAGGTTATTTTACATATGTTACACATGGAGCAGAGCTTTTGTATTAGTATTAATAGATGGAAAAACCATGGTAGGCATGTGCCCAAATTTCCAATCCTGCATTTCAGGCAGGCAGAGCATACTGAGTGTGGATTCATTAAATTGCCGCTTACTTAAATAAATTCATCAGCTTAACTTTTTTGAGTGCTAGTGAATAGATGTACTACATTAATCTTGATTCTATTTATGTTCCTACGTATTAGAACCGCACATACACGCGTCAAAATTATGGGAATTATATTTAAGTTTTTGTGATGCAGGTCATGTGAAGAATGTATGTTAAAACTTTTATCAAATATATTTGTGGTTTCCTTGAGGGGCTGATGAGTAATGCAGTATAAAGCCATACAAGCCAAAATGTCCGAGCATTGAACTCTGGTCTGTTCTAAGTTAGCTATTTTTTTGTGTGGCAACAGATGACTTGATACAAATGACTTCCCTGACCCTGCGCTTTGGCGGGGGAAATATCAGCTCTGCCATTCTTTTTTGAAGTGTAGCCAGTGACTGCTGCTAGAGTGGGTGGTGTGCATTTGTGACCTTTTAGCGTATGAGTTCACACTGGAAAGATGTTTATTTTGGAAAGGAGCGGAACAGTTGTCAATACTTGTAAAACCACTTTCGGCATGAATCACCATCGCCATGGAGATTAAAATAGAGGAGTAAATGGGGGAGGAATAAACTGTTAGAGATTGGAACAAGGGATCATGGAGCAGTAAGCTGCAAAGTTTTGATCCAAGATTTACATTTGAACAGTTTGGTGGTTCCGAGTCTTTTATTTTTTTTTGGTGCGGTAAGAAGCAAGAAATCTGCAGCAGTGTATTCTAAAATTCAGATAATTGTTGATCTTCAACTGTCAAATCCTCCCACTATAGCTAGCAATTGTGGATAGAGCAAAAAATAGTTTTCACTGTCTGTGTCTGTGTCTCTCTCTCTCTCTCTCTGTCCGTCTCCCTCTCTTTCCCCACCCCCCGCATCTCGCTGATCAATGAAGGCCATTTCAGAATTGTTCGGTGTCTAAAATTTAAAATACGAACTGCGAAATAAGCAGTAACAGTGGATAAGTGGGGTGGATTTAGTTTATTTTTCAGTTCTTCTGTTTAGTGAAATCCTTCAGCTTGACGTTTTAGTGTTTTCACAAAGATGTACACTAACTTAATTGAACATTTGAAGTGTGAGACAATGTATATCTGCCAGAGCCTCAGACAGAGTTGGTCTTTTGGGCTTTTTTTTTGCTGAACTGATAGCAGCTTCTTCAATAACAGTGTTTGTTTGGATGAAATACCAGTTGATATGCAATTATAACTACTTCTGAGTTTTCACGATTTGAGTTTTTAGATTTCCTTTACCCCTCAAAATCCAGGAATTAATATGATGTAGATTGCAGACTAAATACATGACCAAGGAATTTTCTTTGCTACAGTTTTTCCAGCCAACCCACTGAATTTGCCTTTGCCAGGGTTGTGTTTGACATGTTACTACATTAGACCAGTTCATTAGCAGTAGTTAGTATATATTTAAGCATTTCAGTAGAGTTGTAGTTAAGTCAATTCTTTGTATTTTATTCGTATTTTAACGGTAGTGTAAAAATAGTGTTTTATTTAAAGTCAAGTAGTTTCTGCAATCGAGTTGAATCTGGAATGCAATGCCTTACACTTACCTTTTTTAAAGTAAGATAAAGTTAGGGTCCAGGCTATCATAGTATACTTTCAGGGGGTTTGGTCTGGTCCATAACACAGCAAATGACAATGACCTGGAATTTACCTGAGGCTGTTGGTGATTTTGAAAATAAATTGGAAAAAACAAACTTGCAGGACTTTGGAGATAACTCACTGAATCCATATAGCTTTATGGCAGACTCCTCGTCTTTGTCCTCACGTTTGAAGCTAATCTTGTTTTGTACAGTTTTGAAGATGTCTTCATGTGACACCTTTTTCAAAGTTTTTGGTAGAGTCAAAGCGATGAATCTTATTGTATATTAGATAACAAGCATGGGGCTGGATGAACACAGCAGGTCAAGCAGCATCATAGGAGCAGGAAAACTGCTCCTATGAT
>JAHRHZ010000034.1:33257329-33269408 GCA_024137785.1 Ginglymostoma cirratum | reverse complement strand
CTGTCTCGTTAACTCTGTCTCGTTAACTCTGTCTCGTTAACTCTGTCAGGGCGAGTCTGTAGGTGATTGTACAGACCGATGTGTGGCTACTGCAGGCTGTGTTGCACTGGTCATGGGAAGTGGTGGGTGGGGGATTGATGTGGCAGCATGCTCCTCCTTGCTGTTTTAGCCTGGCTTTCCCTTTTTCCCCAACACCAGGTCTAAAGATGCGCGATACTTCCCCAGAAGTTCCTCCTCATCTGTGGGAATGGTCCACTTTGCCAGTGAGGCCTTGAGGGTATCACTGCAGCACTTCCTCTAACCACTTGGGACTCACCTGCTGTTTCAAAGCTGGGAGTGAAGCACCTGCTTGACAGTCATGTAGACGACATGTCCAGCCCATCATAGCCAATCAAAGATGGCTAGTGCCTCTGCTGGCCTGGTCAAGGAAGGTGGTGTTGGTACATTTTTCTTCCCTGCAGATTCACAGGGTCTTGCACAGGCAGCATTGCTACTATAGTAAGCTGACCAGAACTGCATGCCGCACTTCAAATGTGGCCTCACCAGCATTCTGTACACCTGCAACAAGACATCCCAACAATACTCTCTGCTGTGACTGTTGAAAGCAAGCAGGCTGAAAGCTGTCTTCACCACCCTGTCTACTTGTGACTCCACTTTCAAGGAACTATGAACCTGTACCCCTAGATCTTTGTTCAGTAGCATCCCCAATTTCATTGTAACATCTCATTGAATAGCATTTGATGGAAAAAAATCAGAAAGATTCGAGGCTGGGAAAATTTGGTACAAGGTGGCTGCGGATACAAGGGTGGAGTTTGCACACGGTGGAACATAAAAGGGCATTAAAAACAATGTCCTGTCCAAGGGTTGAGGCCCACAGCCTGTTCATAGATGATTACTTGTGTTTCTGATACTTTCCGTAACTTCAAAGATTTCATGATATTGTGTTCTACTTTAATTTTCTCACATTGTATTGAGCAGCTGTTGGTAGATGTTGCATCCTGCTTGTTGCAGCTCAAATTGAAATATGACCCGGCTTAGAATCTGCATCCATTCTTAGTGCAAAATACAAGAATAGCTGTGTCATACAACTCTTCAACACCTCTCTCTCCTTGTCAATGAAACCTCTCAGCCATAGAATGGAAAAAAAAACTTACTTCAAGCTCAATTATGTGTATTGTTTTATTTCAGATGCAGCGGGAGATGGTTCACACAAAAGATGCCCCTCCATCCTTTCGACACCATGGATCCCTTCCCCATGGACCACCGAGTTCGCCACCAATAACTCAATCAATGCCACCATCTCCATCTAGAATTCCATATAATGGAGGGAGAACTATACCTATGCCAGGCAGTGCCACTGTCCCCAGGGACAGGCTGTCCAATATGCCACCGTCAAGGTCCATATCCCCCAGCCCAAGTGCTATCTTGGAAAGAAGAGATGTAAAACCGGATGAGGATTTAAGCGGTAAAAATGTTGCCCTTTTCCGAAATGAAGGTCTGTATGCTGATCCTTATATGTATCTTGATGGGCGAATGAGCATTGCTTCGTCCAGCACCGGAATTCCTGGGGATGTGCCAGACCATATCCTGTATCATCGCCCTTCCTTGAGATCTAGCAATGCCTTCCCAGGCACCAGTGTGCAGGCTGACATGACGGAGCAGTCGCTATACAGAATAAAGCCAAGAAAATATTCTGACAGCTATATTCCATCAGTTGTATCCAAAACACCACCACCTTCTCCCCAGAAGATCAGTGAAATGCGAATCATGGATATTCATGGGCAGAGTTCCCACATGAGTCATCCTGTTCACCTTGATAGGTCCTCTTCTGTACGGAGCTCTCTTAGGAAGGACTCTGGGACATCCATAGCAATGGAAACCGCAGCCATCAAGGCACGCAGTGCTGCTTCCTCGCCCTCTGTTTCAGATGTAGTCCCATTTTCAGCTGACAAGCAAATGCCTGGATATGGCAGCACTTCTGCAACACCAAATGACCCAGAAACCAGGTAAGGAGGACAGAGAAGTGATTGGACATGAATAGTTCAAGCTGATGCATTCTGTGATTAAGCAAATTTAATGCTTTCAGCAATATTGTGAAACAATAAATGAACAAAACAAATTGTTAGTTTTCCTTTACTACTGCAATTTAAGTCCAAGTAAATTTGTTAATATTGTGCATGTTTTGCCAACCTTATTGAATTCAGAAGTCACTGCCATCACTAGTCTGTGCAATATTCAGCATTGAGTTGACCTTAATGTAACTGAGGTAAAAGACTTGGTGATGAAGGGTCTAGGCCCGAAATGTCAAGCTTTCCTGCTCCTATGATGCTGCTTGGCCTGCTGTGTTCGTCCAGCTCCACACCTTGTTATCTCAGATTCTCCAGCATCTGCAGTACCTATTATCTCTGGGTGTCAGAATAGTTGGCAAGCTGGTTACAAAAAAAAATTGGTTTAGGTTAGTCCCTCAAACTAGCAAGTAGTAATAGCACTGAGGGTGATTTGTATTTGGGCTTCAGAAAAAAGTTTTAAAATTTGTGAGTGACACCAAATTAGAGGGGCATATTGAGGGAAAACTGAAACAAAAAGCAATACATTTGTGTTCAGAATGGGCAAATGACTGTGTTGACAAGTGTGAGATAATACATTTCAGTGGCAAGAAAAGAAGGCTGTCTTGCTGTTTGAGTTTCTAATTAGGGTGGAGGGCAAATGGATCTAGGAATATAGATTCACAGGTTTTTTTTTTAAATCGCTCATTGACTATAAAATGCAAATAAAACGCTGGGGTTTATTTTTGTGGTCCGTCTGAGGGAGAACAGTATGTACATACTCCAAGATACAGGTCTATAAAAATGCAATTAATTTATTTAAACAAATTTACTTAAACAAATAACACACGCTTTTAACTACTAGAGATATCTCAACCACCGTCTTTCACCATCCTGATGTCTGTAACTAAGCCCAAATGTTATTACTCGGGAGAGTAGGCAGCTGGGCAGGCTGAAACTCTATTTGACGTCTTTCCTGTGCATCCTGACATAGGAAGGTATTTGCGGCGTTAGTCTTCAAAGTTCTACTGAACAGTCAGGGTTTTCTGGCTGCTTGATACCCCAGTCTCTCTGCCAAGTGTATGCCTATACTCTGAATTATCCAGGCATGTGACCATGTGGCTGGTTATGTGTACCATCTCTGATCACCACCAGATTGTTAAGCAGTATCATTCCACCTTCATCTTCCAGATCAGGAGGAGTGAGTAAGTACGAAGAATCTTTTTATCTAAATCACAATGTGCAGTGAAGCTTTGTGATGTGTAATTATTTTGAAAGTCAGAAGACTAGATCACATTGTGTAGAGCTTGGGTGGTTTGTACTTCAACCACTTTTAATGGACAAAAGTGCTGATCAAAACAATTTTTATCTAATTTATTTCCTTCATGAAGTGATCGTTACTTGTTGGCCAGTCTCTTGGTGCCATGGTTTGGGATGGAGTAACAATTTGCCCACTGATCTGGTGATCCTGTAAACCACTGAGTCACGAGAGAAAAAACTTCAATGAATCTTCAGTAATTTTTTTCCCTCCTGTCCCCTATTT
This sequence comes from Ginglymostoma cirratum, assembly GCA_024137785.1. Lineage (NCBI taxonomy): Eukaryota > Metazoa > Chordata > Chondrichthyes > Orectolobiformes > Ginglymostomatidae > Ginglymostoma > Ginglymostoma cirratum. The sequence goes on along the minus strand of JAHRHZ010000034.1, from coordinate 33,265,820 downwards.
AATCTACATGTAGCTATCCTCCGGTGAGGGGGAGGACTACATCATGAGATTGTTTTCTGGGCCACTGACACACTCTCTCTAATCACAATCTCCATCACACACCATTCAGTCACATCGATGTGACTTAATCTTGAGAATCAGTGAAATTGGCAATATCCTTATGGATGTTGTAACCAAGCCAAAATTCCTTGACTGCATTCTCAGCGTTAATGAGATGGGAGATGGTACAGCGAAGGTAGTAGACCTTGTATGCTGCTATTGTTCCCTGTGAACTGTATCAATTAGGACTTAAGTCAACATCCGTCTCTGGCTTGCTACAATGTTCCAGTGAACCTCAACACAAGCTGGAAGAACACCACCTCAATTTCCGCTTGGGGACCCTGCAGCCCTCCGGACTCCATGTTGAGTTCAATAATTTTTACGGTTTAAACTCTCCCATGTCCCAGAGCCCCACCCCCCACACACCAGGCCTTGTTATCACATAGCCTACCGTTACACACCACCTATTGTTAGTTACTAATGGTCACCATTAACAAGTACTCACCCTCCCAGCCAGATTGTTATCAACTCCTTTGTCTATCCAATTGCTCTTCTCTGTCTGGGCCCAATCTTATTTTTTTTACTCCCTACCCCATCCCCCTCTCTATTTTCTGCATATAAGCCAATGTTTTCCCAACTTCCATCAGTTTTGAAGAAGGGTGACTGGATCCAAAACATTAACTCTTGTACTTTTCTTCACAGATGCTGCCAGACCTGCTGAGCTTTTCCAGCAAGTTCTGTTTTTGTTCCTGATTTACAGCATCTGCAGTTCTTTCGGTTTTTTTGAGTTAAGCCATGTTGGATGGAAGGAACTTTACATTTTAAGAGACGTTTTCAAGACTGATGGGATGACTTGTGCAATTGTCCAACAGAAGCAATATATTAAAGGCAAAGTTTTCTTTGGCACAATATTTCTTCCAGAAAGAGAGCCAATCCTGAGAAAGTGCCCTTGTAATCTAAGTGTTCTTATTGAAGTACCAAATGATAGGTTACTGCAAGGAGCATTTGCTTCTCAATGTCTGTGGTGCCTTGGATTTGTGCAGCACAAAAGATAAAATTTCAAATCTCCTGCACATCCCCACCATTCTGAACAGTCGGGCAATATTTGGAAGCTTTAAACCCTGGTACTTTGCACAAGAGGAAGTCCAGAGAAACATCACTAGGTTTTTGCCAGGTATGGGCAGACTGTCATATGAGGGGAATCATAGAATCATCATCATAATAGAACCCCTACAGTGTGGAAACGGGTCGTTCGGCCCAACAAGTCCACACTGCCCCTCAGAGCATCCTGCCCAGACCCATTCCCCTAATTTCCCATGTCTAATCCACCTAATTTACACATCCCTGGACTCTACGGGCAATTTAGCATGGCCAATCCACCTAGCCTGCACATCTTTGGATGGTTGGAGGAAACCCACGCAGACACGGGGAGAATGTGCAAACTCCACAGGCTGTCACCCGAGGCTGGAATCGAACCTGGGTCCTTGGTGCTGTGAGGCCACTGTGCTGCCCCAAAGAAGTTTAATAGTTTGGGTGTGTAATAATTAGAGTTTAGAAGAATGAGAGGTGACCCTGTTAAGTCTCCTAAGAATCTTGTAAGTTTTAACAGGATAGTTGCAAAACAGTCATTTCCCTTTGTGGGAGAATTTAGGATCAGCGAGCATAATCTCAGTAAGGGATTGAACATTTATGACCAAATTTGAGATTTTCTCTCTCAAACGGTGGTGGATTAGTGGAATTCCCTACTACAGAGGGCTGATAGGCTATGGCACTAAAAAAATCTGTAATTTCAGCCTTAAATAGATTTAATCAGGTAAGGGAATCGAGGGTAATGGGATGGGGCGGGGTGGTGTGGTGTGAAAGCAGGTGAGGATAATCAGATCAGGCATGATTTCATTGAATGGCAGACCAGACCTGATGGGCCGAATGGCCTTGTGCTCCTCTGTCTTATGATCTTATCCTTCTCTTGTCAAATGTACATTCTCTCTGCAAAATGCCTTTCCCAAGACAAGCTGTGTCGTTAACATTGGAAAAATTATTTATGTCAACCACCTTCAATGGGCTCTCTTCAAAGGAACTTTTTCTTGGATAACCAACAAACTAAAAAGAATTGCCACTCATTTTGATCTTTTGATGCAGAAGTCCAAGAATCTTAACATGATATTGTTGTTGCATCTCAGCAATTCACCCTGCCAGCATTTAAAAGATGTAACAGTTTGCACAATTCTTGATTTTTTGTCAACATTACCATGGATTGTTTTTACTTTCATGGGGCATGTTGGGGGGAGGTGCTGTAGTATTGACTGTTCATTTTCCTCCTTCAAGATATTTTAAAACTGTGAGGATAATGGTTTTCCTTGATCTCTATGAAGCAGCTGGTTCAGTGGGCATTTCTGGCTTCTGTTCAAAAGGAATTGCAACACTAAATCAAGTGTGGATCTAAGGCTTTGAAATAGCTTCTCAGTCTTTCATGCTGTCTCACTTACTTTAAAATGATTCCTGTGGTTCACCTGCAAACAAGTACTGTTATTTATCACTCAAGCAAGCACTCAGACAAGGAAAGCAAATTTGTTTCATCTGTGTGCAACCTACAATCCAAATCAGCTTCAGTGAAGAAGCGCAAATCAAAGAGGTAGGCTTCTTCCCTGCAGAAAATACTTTTTTGAGAACAAAGTTCCTTGAATACATAATTGAATCACATGGCCTGGTGTTGCCACTCTAATCATGGGGCCTGACCTTGCTATCATTCCTGATGCATACGCAGCCTGGAAGGGACAGATGTTATGAGAGGGAATGCGATCTGGATCAGGGATGTGGGTCCTAAAAAAAATGGTTAAATCAAAACTGCATGCAGCAGTGGAATTTTAAATGAGATTACTGTAGTTGAGATAGTAGCTGTGAGGATCAGTGCACTAGTGTTGTAACTATATGCCAGAGTTTAGCATCTTTATTTAACTTTAGCAGAAAAGCTCACATTTATCTTCATGAAATGCAGTAAATAAAACATTAACGGCTCCAAATGCAACCGTGCACTTAGTGGATGGAGAAAGGGATGAAGATCAATGTACCAAACTAATAAATTACTTTTTCATTATTTTCTGTATCTTGGTATCATACCAGGAAGAAAACATTCGGGCCAAGTGTAAGTCACTGTTGGCTGAGATTTTAGTGCTGATACTGTAACATGCAGGTTCATAAAAACTTCTACTTCTCTGAAGTCTGTTGAAAGAAATAATAGTGATGGCAAATTTTAAGTATGCACAAAAATAGCTCGATTAATAACCACCAAAAGATAGCCATTTAACAACGCATTAACTATAAGTGACAATCTAGCCAGTATAAATGTCCTATGAACGTTGCTTCAACTACCTAATGTATTTGTGTGCTATAAACTTTTCCATATGAAAATCTATAACCATATCTTCGAAACTAAAGTAAATTGGGATGTCTGTTACGTACTTAAGAGAATGAAGTATAAAATATGCATCACCGTAAATGATGACCTTATGGCTTGATAAGGCTTTACTTTAGTAATGTTTCAAATTCTTGGTTAAAGGATGCTTGAATTCAACTTCAATAATTATGTGGAGATTTGCATGCAAGTGCTCAACTGATAATTTATTTAAGCTATATAGTCACTGGATTTGATAGGCTTTGAGCTTCATTGAACCAGATCTTTAAGTTTTCCCAGTGGTCGGATCAGTGAACTAATCCTGTGCATAGATGAGTTACAGACCAATACATTCTAGCAGGAGTCATTAGATATCAAGCAAGCGGAAACACAATTTGATTCCTCCTCCACCCTACCTACCTTTTGTTTATTCAACAGTTCAAGGATACCAAGTCCATTGCTGTAGAATAAACGAAATAACTTAGTAAAGACCAGGGCACAAACATGCAACTTCCTTTGTCTGCACACCGCGCAGCCAGTGTTCAATAGAACAGAATCTCTACAGTGCGGGATGTTTCGTGACATATTACATTTTCTAATGATTGGGGTTGATGGTGCCAGAAAGATTGCCTGCTTTTACCGGCAACCACACGGTGGTCCCAATTCAGATGTTCTAGTTAAAGAAAGTGGAACTTTTTTTAGTATTGTAAAGGTGATTAATGCAAGCCCTTAGTGAGATCAGCAGGCCGGGTTGCATCAGGTTTTTGCTTTTCTTCTATTCTTGTATGGGATGTGGATGTTGATGGTAAGGCCAGTGTTTGTTGTCAATCCCTAATTGCTGTTGAATTAAATGACTTGCTAGGCCATTGCAGAAGACGGTTAAACGTTAAATAGTCAACCCCATTGCAATTCTTCTATATTGAGTAGTTTTTTTTTTCTTCCCTTATGGATGTTAAGTTGCTGGGTTTTCACAAAAGTCAACTTTAGCTTCGATTTGTTTTTAATCAACCTAATCTGAGATGTTGTAACATACTTCTTATCGGGTGAGACTTCAACCTGGGCCTCCTGACTCAGAGGGTCAGTACCATCACACCACAGGCAGGTTCTTTATAGTAATTTCACGGTCACTGACATTGGGACTATATTTTCAATTCCAGATTGTCATAATTGAATTTCAAATTCAACAGCTGCTGTGGGATTTGAACCCATGTTTCTAGAGCAATTACCATGGTCCTTGAACTACTAGCCTAGTGACATTATCATTCCACTGCCATCTCCCCTTTTGCTGCATCGGTGCAGTTTAATGGCCGGATTCCATTAGATAATAGGATCTAATTAACTGCTCCTCCACCAAACTTGAAAAGACGCACAGAATCACTGAACAGACATACTGTGCATTCTAGACCGTACATCCTGGCATTTGTGGAATAGAATTGTTGACATTTGTAGTATAGCCCAAACCTCCAAACTACCTGCCGGCATTGCCAAAAGGAACATATTGGATGTATGATTATCCTTCGTTCCCATTTAAAGACCAAATTTTCTTCTTTGATAAATTTGACACTCTACTTCCAGTTGTAAAGGGTTTGAGCTTCTCCTTTTCTGCACTAACAGTTTGATTCTCTCTCAGCTTTTATCTTGTTTGATGAAAGTGATGAGAAATTGAGCTTTGCTGACAGAATGCATATATCAGTACAGTGAATCATGGGAGAGAGAGAGTCCATATTCAGTACAATTATTCGACGTGCATTTACCTTTGGTATTCTGACAACCCAGAATAATAATGATACCCAAAAGATTATAACCAACAAATGCTGGAGATCACAGCAGGTCAGGCGGCATCGATGGAGAGACAGCGTGCTAACATTTCAGGGCTGTCTTGCTCAGTGCTGCCGCACCTGCTGTGATCGCCAGCATTTGTTGTTTTCAGTTCAGATTCCAGCACCTGCAGTAATTTGCTCATACCCAAAGGATTGTTTAGTTGATCAACTTTTCCTTCATCTTGAAGTCAATGCAATAGTGAGTCAAAAAACACGAGGAGCCAGGCAGGTTTTACTTTTTCTGCAGTGCAATCATAGATGCATTAAAACAATCCGTGTGCCTTGGTTCTCGTATTGCATTTTGTTTTGTACTTTATTTTTGTATTGATCTTTGTTTTTGGGAGCAACTTTACTTCCTTGAACTAAAAGTTCATGATAATCCATGATATACTTGGGGAACTTGAGAACATGGTAATGATCAGTTTGGGTGTTTCTCTGCATAGACCACAGTCTGGTGAGCAATAAAGGTTCTTCATTAGTAATTGCATGACCATTGTGTGTGACATATATTGTAATTCAGACACAAGGTCCTTGGGTTTAACCCACCCATAAACAATAGGAGAGAGTTAGGTTAAAGTGTTTAGCATGCAATAAAACGATGTGACCTGCTACCTGGATGTTGTTTTTATGGATTCAGTGAGGGGCATTAAAATATTTTGATCAGGCTCCCATAATGTAGTTAGCAGTCAGTTATAGAAAATGTTTTATAACTGAAAAAGGCACATTTTGCCAAAACGTTTCATCTCTCATTCCGGATGATGTGGTAAGGGTTTTCTTCTGAAGAAGCTTCACTGGACTAAAAGTCCACTTTGTTTCCTGCTTAGTTTCTCCAGCAATTTGTTTTTTGTCATGTTCTAGGGACCTGGGTTTGAATCCCACTGTGGTGGATGGTGAATTTGTGTTCCACAAAAAAGTATAGGAATTTAAGAGTCTAATGATGACTTTGGTACCATTGTTGGTTGCCAGCAAAACCCATCTGGTTCACTAATGACGTTAGGGAAGGAAACTGCCTTCCTTACCAGGTCGGGCCAGTATGTGATTCCAGACCCACGGCTATGAGGTTTAGACTTCATTGCCTCTGGGCAATAAATGCTGGCCTAGCCAGTGATGCCAACATCCCATGAACGAACAAAAACAAAATTATAAAAATATTGATTCTTGGTTATTTGGTGAAAATAACTGGTTGGGAAGCTTAATTTTTCTGCTCTTAGAAAATTTGATTCTTTAAATTCATTCATGGAATGTGGGTATCTCTGGCTGGGGCAGCATTCATGCTCATCCCTCATTGACCTTGAGTAAGTGGTGGTGAGTTGGTGAGTTGCTGACTTGAACAACTTCAATTCATTTGGTTTAGGTACACCCACAATGCCATTTAGAGGAAGTTTCAAGATTTTAACCAAGCAGTCTATAAACATGTCCACCTGATATGAGAATGTATGTTCCTGCTTTATTATTCCTAACGTTTATCATAGTAAATAACTATAAAAGTCTGTGGCTTTGTCCATTATCTTTTGATTCTTGCACTAAACCACCACTTTGTTTTTATCTCTAAGGCATTAAGATCACTTCCCAAAGTGTACAAAATTCTATTATAAAAACATTGGTCCGATGGGTTATAATGTCCTACAGGTGGGCTGTTTTCATATGATTGGATTTTCCTGAGATAGACTTGATTTTTGATTATTTCAGTATAAAAGGTCTATTACTTTCAAGATGTGTTTGAATTTTCTTATAAATAACCCATCTCCATCATCCTAATTGTCATTGGAATGAGACTCACTACTTTTGTGCAGCTATCTTTTTTTAAAGTATCACTTTAAAGACTCAATATTTAAATATTGAGCAGCAAAAGGCAATCAGTCTTTTTTATTTTTTCTTACTGTTGCCAATCATGTATGTAATACCTTGCCCAATCCAGTTACCTTGTGTGTTTTTGCCAATTTTTGCTGTTTGATGTATTTGTGCAATGAGCTGACTGCTGTGTGTACTTGGTGAATAGTATAAGTTGCTTCTTTCAACAAAGTTACAAACTCAGTGTTTTTTATCTACCAATTAGATTTGTAGAACTAGAGATAACACAGGGTGGACCTGGAGGAACAAGGCAGTCCTGGCAGCACCAGAGGAGCAGGAAAGTTGACGTTTCGGGTCGGGACCCCTCTTCAGATCTTTCTGGAGGCTGCCTGGCCTACCGTGTTCCTGCAGCTCCACACTGTGATATCTCTGACTCCAGCACCTGCAGTTCTTACTATCTCAGAGTTGTAGAACTGTTTTTGCTCCAAGCATTAGCTATCGTATTAGCACTAATCACTACCAGCGCTCAAAAGGGAAATGCTGCTCACTTCAAGCTGCTAGAGATATGGGAGGTGATGGCCTAGTTGTATTATCACTGGACAATTAACCCAGGGACCTGGATTTGAATCCCTCCTCGGCAATTGGTGGAATTTGAATTCAATAAAAATCTGAAATTAAGAGTCTAAAGATGACCAAGAAACCATAGGTTTGTCAGACAAACCTATCTGGTCAGTAACGCCCTTTGGACAGGAAGCTGTCATCCTTATCTGGTCTGTCCTACGTGTGACGTTAGAATCACAGGTATCTTTTAACTGCCCTCTGCACAATTAGGGATGGGCAATAAATGCTGGCTTAACAAGTGAAACCCTCAACCTGCAAATAAACGAATAATAATAAATACGGTCTACTTGGTTGCCTATATTTCACAAGTGTTTTGTTTTGTTAAAAATCTAAACATTGAGTTTTACCTGTTAGGCCATCACATCATTCTGAGCCTTCATCTTAAAATAAGACTAACTATTTAAACTAGTATTTACTCAGAATTGATGTAATGTAAATTCCAAATGCATGCTAAGAGCATGAAGGTAATAAGTTTGATCTGTTCTCCGTATTTGTGGGATAGGTCTTTCATAGACTCCACTGTTAAATGGGCATTGTTGTACCCATTTAACTGTTGTACAGTTAGTACTCAACTGAATTATGATTCTTCTTTTTAGGGAGCGAATGAAGGCTATGGAGAAGCAGATTGCTAGTCTGACCGGTCTTGTTCAGTCTGCACTTTTCAAAGGGGGTAATAATGCCAAAGAAGTTCCTGGGTAAGAGAATGGAGCAGTTTTGTACATTTTGCAGTGTATATAGTGATTTCCACTCCTTTTAAAGAATTGTGACAATTATATGTTGACATATAATAAAACTGGCATATCAATTTGTTAGTGATAACAAGGTGTGG
>JAHRHZ010000034.1:33201700-33247422 GCA_024137785.1 Ginglymostoma cirratum | reverse complement strand
TCAAGCTTTCCTGCTCCTACGATGCTGCTTGGCCTGCTGTGTTCATCCAGCTCCACACCTTGTTATCTCGGATTCTCCAGCATCTGCAGTACCTATTATCTCTGCTTCAGAACTGAAAGTGGCTAGAAAATGGCAATTTTCCTGCTGTTGACAGATGGGGAGGAGCAGCAAGTTGATAAAAGCCCTCAAAGTGTTAATGTAGAGAAAGAGAGATGAAAAATAGATATAAGGAGACTCACCTGAATGGAGCTATTTTACAGCTGTTATTCGCCTTTATCACCATAAACACCTCCCTTGTCTTGTGTTCTGGGCACCCTTTCTATCTGTTCCACTTTCTGCTCCTCCTTATCTGTCAACAGCATAAAATCACTTTTTTAGCATCTTTCAGTTCTGAAGACTTGAAACATCTGTTTTCCTCTTCACATGCTGCCAGACCTGCTAATTTCTTTTTCTTGAGTATTTTCTGCTTTTATTTCATATTTTCAGCATCCACAGTATTTTATTTTTATTTGAACATTGATTGTCTTGTTTAATTGTCTTTGAATCCTTGTGGACTCAGCTATGAAGAATGATATGTATAATCCTAGTGACTCTTCATTTGTGCATTGTCTTGAAAAGGATGTCTCTGAACAAGAATTTCTTTACATTTTCAAATGATTTGGGGAGTTAATTAATCTTTGATCCAAACTTGGCTCACTAAATCCAGCATCTAAGAATTCCTTCGAATTTATCTATTTGCATTCTTTACGAAAACTGCTATTTCTCATCCTAAAAGTTTTTTTGTACTCTGTTCATGGTCCGAAGCGTGCTTATGCTGATCTTGTGCATTGTATAGCTTTTAAACTTGACTGTAGAATCCTTTGGGAAATCTTCAAAGTAGATCTTCAAGACATTTTGTGCACTTCTGGATACATCTCTTTCCTCTGTATTGGAAACAGTAGGCCTAATCTCCCTGTCGTGCTAACCCAGCACTTAAGAATGTCTAACTTAATCCCAGTTATTATCAAGAAGGCTAGTGGGTTCTGACAAGGCATAGTGATAACGCTAATGATTTCAGAGAACAGATTTTACTAACATGACTGAGTTTGCACAGCACTGATACCGTCTCCCTATCTGAATCATGTTCTCCTTCCCATCCCCAACTCCCTTAGACCTGGATCATGGTCTTCCACAGTTTAATCCATGTGCTCTGCCCTCCTAGTCCACCCACTTGCTGCAAGTCAGTACACTGGTGTGGCTGCAGAAACCATGGGACTAGCAGTTTACTACCTGCTCCACAGGTTCAAAAAGCTCATTATATGGCCTTGTATCCAAACTATTGCATGTTTTCTACACACAGCAAATGCATTAGTTGATGGTTCATTTTCTCTGTTTTCAATGTCAAACCAAATCATTGAGGAGGGAATCCTGGAATAATACATTAATCTCTTGCCTACTCCATGGAGGAACACCACCTCTTTTCAGTCATTAAGTTGTTTGGGTGCCATGCTGTTCAGGCACATCGGGTAGTACGCTTGATTTTCTTATTTCTCTGTTAATATGCTCGTGTTGACCACCTTGAATCTGAGGAGTTGCACTCATCAAGGCAAGTATGGAGTATTCTTTCATACGCCTGACTTGTTCCTTAAAGTTGGTGGACAGGCTTTGGGGAGTTAGGAGTTGAATTACATGACCCACAACTCCCAGCCTCCAACCTGTTATTGTGGCCACAGAATTTACGTTACTAGTCCAGTTCAGGTTCTCATCAATGATAGCCCCCAGGATGTTAACAGTGGAGGATTCTGTAATGGTAATGTCATTGAGTGTCAGGGAGAGATGGTTAAATTATCTCATTGGTTATGGTCTTGCCCAGTACTTTTGTATCACAAATGTTACTTGACACTTATCAGTCCAAGCGTGAATGTTGCACAGGTCTTGCCTCCTGTGGTTATGGAGAGCTCTAGTATCTGAAGAATGGTGAATGCGCAATGCTCAGCGTCAATCATTAGAGAACACCTCCACTTCTGATGGAAGGAAGGTGATTGAAGTATTTGAAGGTGTATGCCCTCTGACACTACCCTGAGGAAACGGTGATATTTCAGGACTGAGTTGATTGATCTCCAACAGCCATCCTTCTTTGTGCTAGGTATAACTTCAATCAGTGGAGATTTTCTGCCATGTCGTATTGACTTGAGTTTTGCTAGAGCCCTCCCATAGCCACATTTGGTTAAATGATTCATTGATGTCAAGGGTTTGTGCTCTCATCTCACCTTTTGGAGTTTAGTCCAAATATAGATGCAAGAGCTGGAATCAATTGGTTGTGGCAAAACCCAAACTGGACCTCACTAAGCAGCTTACTGCTGTGTAAGTACCACTTGACAGCATTGTTGATGACACCTTTCATCGCTTTAGGGCTTGAGAATAGACTGATGAGATGGTAATTCAGTCTGGATTTGTTTTGATTTTTGTGGACACATATATTTCTGGGCACTTTTGCACATTGTCGTTTTAGGTTTAATGTTATATCTGCACTGGAACAGCTTGATTAGAGATGCAGCTAGTTTTGTGGTCCTGTTACTGGAATGTTGCCATGGCCTGTAGCCTTTGTGGTGTCCGGATCCTTCAGCCATTTTTTTGAATTCATGTGGATTGAATTAAATTGGCTGAAGACTGGCATCTGTGATGCTGAGGACATCTGAAGGAGGCCACAATAAATTATCTGATTTGGCAAGTGTTTCAGCTTTGACATTTGCACTGATGTCCCGCCGCCACCCCCCCACCCCCCACCCCCCACATTCATTAGGAATGAGAATATTTATGGAGCCTGTTCCTCTGAGTTGTTCAATTAACAGTTGTCATGTGCTGTGTAATGTATCAGTCCATCAACACATGGTGAGTTGAAAGAAATACGATAGATGTAACACTTTAGCATTTGAGCGTAAATTTTGATTATACTGGAGGTGCGCCGTAAGGGAGTCGACAGGTATTCTTTAAGAATAGCTTTTTTATTTGTGTTATGTAAACATACTCTGCACCACATGCTTGTATCTTAAAAATGCATCTATTTGTTCACAGACTTGTAACTGAAGACCTTTTGAGAGGAACAGAATCCATGCATTCATCACAGAAAAGCACCACAGAAACTGTGACTACTGTTCCAGAGTCCGAAATGTCCAAAGATTCTCCTTTGCAAGTTCAGGAGTATACTAATTTTGTGCAAGCAACAGTGCCTCAAAGCCCCCCAGGGTCACTCCATGAGGTGCAAAATTCCCTGGTGAAGTCAGAGTCACACATGGTTGTCCACCAGGTCCAAAGTTCTCCTGTCCAGATTCACCAATCTCATCACTCGTCTGCGTTACTGCATCCTACTCAGGGTCCTCTGATCACGTCCAAACAATCTCAGAATGCACCAGTTAGTGTTCAACAGGTTCAATCCTCTCCAGCTGTGACAAAACGATCCCAGGAGTCAACAGATGGAATACCTCCAATCCAAAGTGCTCCAAGTCACCAATTTCAGAGCTTGACATCAACTACCCAAGTTTCTTCTGGTCAGAATCTCTTCATTGATGAAATTTATGCTGCAAGTACCAAAAAGGGCATTCACCGAAAAATGACCATAGAGGTATTCTTGTGATTAACTCTTGAATTGATTATCAAATGACCTCCACCTTGTAGGCCATTCTTGGTTTTGTTCTGTTTTTTTTTTTTTGCTTTATCCTTGTATATTCTTAATCCATTTGAATTGTATGCAAAGCTCAAATTAAATTTACTTCTGACTACAGGCAGCAGAGAGAGAATGGGAAGAAAAAAGACAAAACATGAATCAGTACGATGAAAAGGAATTTGAACGACTCCTAGAAGAGGCACAGGCAAACATGATGAAAGGAATTCCAAGCTTGGAAGTAGAACCTGAGCAGAAACCAACTGCAAAACCAGAGGATTCAGATGGGATAAAACAACCAGGTATACAGACTAATGTCTTGCTGAAAATAAAAGTAGATTGAGGTGTTTTAGTTAGCTGATCACAGAATTGTTATGTTGTAAGAAGAGGCCATTCAGCCCATTGTGTCCGAAATAGCTTTCCAAATGCACTTCATGTCTTAGTACATTTTCCTGCCCTTTCCCTATAACACAACATGTGTGTATTTTTAAGTAATCTAGTTCCCTCCTGAAAGCTTGATTGTGGTGGAGTCAGGTTCAATTCTAGGAAGTACGTTGCAAAACTGAACACTCATTACATAATGTTTTCCTGTCTTGCATTTACTACTTTTGGAAATCACGTGAAATGATCAAGAGCAGGATGATTTAATGAGTGGGAACAGTTTCTTTCCAGATCTTTCACAATTTTTAAAACCTTAGCCAAATTTCCTCTTAGCCCTGTCCTCTCTAAGGAAAACAGTCCTAACTTGTCTGGTCTATCCTTGCAACTGAAGTTTTTCATCTCTGAAACCACTCTGTAAACCTTTTCTGCACACTCTCCAATGCATTCGTATCCTCCCTAAGGCATGGTACCTAGAACTGCATACGCAAAGCCATCCAACTAATATTTTGTAGAGCTTCAGCATAATGTCCCTGCTCTTGTACTCCACGCTCCTATAAATAAAGCCTAGCAAACTACATGCTTTACTAATTGTTCTTGAGTTCTCCTGCAAGTTTAATGATTTGTACACATATACATTTAGGTCTCTGCTTCTGTATACCCTTTAGAACAGTGCCCTTTGTTTTATCTTGTCTCTCCAGGTGCTTTGTACTCATAGAATCCATAGGATCCCTACAGTGTGGAAACGGGCCATTCAGCCCAACAAGTCCACACCAACCCTTGGAGCATCCCACCCAGACCTGTCCCCCTATGACCCACCTGAGCTACATATCCCTGAACACTATGGGCGATTTAGCATGACCAATCCACCTGACCTGCACATCTTTGGACTGTGGGAGGAAATCAGAGTACCCGGAGGAAACCCACGCAGGATGTGCAAACTCCACCCAGACTGTCGCCTAAGGGTGGAATCGAACCCGGGTCCCTGGCGTGTGAGGCAGCAGTGCTAACCACTGAGCCACTGCTGCCCATACTAAAATATGTCACCTCACACTTCTCCATATAAAGGTTTTTATACTGTTTTTTTTTTCCCCCCCCCACCCCGAATTTACAATGCTTCTAAATTTTGTATGATCCACAAAGTTTGAAATTATCCCCTCCACACCACGATCTAGATAATTTAATATATGTCAGGAAAAGCAAGGCTTCTAATATTGAACTCTGGGGAACTACACCTCAAACTTCCTTCCAGACTGAAAAATATCCATTAACTCTATCTTTTATTACCTGGTCAATTTTGTGTCCATGTTCTTACTGTCTGTCTTATTCCATGAACTATTGCCTTTCTTGAGTCTTTTGAGTGGCTTTGTATCATATGACTTTTCTAAGTCCACGCACATCACATCAGCAGCATTACCCTCATCAACCTCTTTGTTACCACTTCATGGAACTCCAGAAGGATGGAGGGGGAGGTAATGGCTTAGTACCACTATCACTGGACTGTTAATCCAGAGATCCTGATAACGTTCTGAGGACCCGATCTAGATAACTTAATATATGTCAGGAAAAGCAAGGCTTCTAATATTGAATTCTGGGGAACTACACCTCAAACTTCCTTCCAGACCGAAAAATATCGGCGCAACATCGAGAGCCAAAAGGCCTGTACTGCGCTGTTATGTTCTGTGACCCGGCTTCAAATCCCATTGTGGCAGATGATGGAATTTGAATTCAATAAATATCTGGAATTAAGAATCTAGTGATGACCATGAACCCATTCTTGATTGGGAAAATCTATCTGGTTGACTAATCTTCCTTAGGGAAGAAAACTGCCATCCTTACCTGGGTCTGTCCTCTGGGCACTTGGGGATGGGTAAAAAATGCTGCCGAGCCAGCGATGCCCTCATCCGTGAATGAATAAAGGAAAGAAAAAACGTGTTTTTTTGCCTGAAGAAATTCATGCTGGCTCCCTAATTAACTCATATATGCCCATGTGATAATTGGATGTATCTTATTTGGGCAAGATATCATGTCAGATGTAAGTGCCAACAGCTTAATTAATATCCTTATCTTATCAGTTTTGAACCCCCCTTATGACTTGAATTTTGTTCTCTGTCATTGTGGCCTGGGTGAAGCCATCTGCTTCTTTTGTTAAAAGCAATGCAAAATATTCACTTAATACTTCAGCCCAAGTGTAAATCTCCTTTTTGGTCTCTGATCGGTATCGTTCCTAAAAAGACTTGGGGATTTTCCTTGTCAGTCTTATTCAGTGTTCCTGTTTGATGCTCTTGTGTGTCTTCTCACCTCCCTTCTGAACATTGTGTTGACTTTGGTTATCAATTCTATTTTGTTCTGTCAGCTGTCATAAGTGCAATGTTTCCACATTCTCTTCATGAACAACAGACGAAATAGAAATTGTAAGTTTGTGATTTTGTTTGTCCTACCTTTCCATTTTGAGAACATCTTTGACTGTGCCCTCTTTGAAGATAGACCATTAATAAGCTATCATATCTCTGGTCAACATTTTGGCTTCACTGTATCCAGTCTAACTGTTTCTGCCCTGCTGAAGTCGGCTCTTCGCCAGTTACATTCCATAGAATTCCTGCAGTGTGGAAGCAGGCCTTTCAGCCCATCGAGACCACGGCGACCCTCCGGAGAACATCCCACCCAGAACCCACACCCCCATAACCTATCCCCACACTTCCTATGGCTAGCCACCTCGTCTGCACATCCCTGGACACAATTGGCAATTTAGCATGGCCAATCCACCCAAGCTATGGGAGGAAACTGGAACACTGGGAGGAAACCCACGCAGACACAAGGAGGATGTGCAAATTTCACACAGTTGCCCAAGGCTGGAATTGAGTCTGGGTCCCTGGTGTTGATGCAGCAGTGCTAACCACTGAGCCTCAATTCAATCACTTCTTCTCACGCTGCATTGCCCATTTTCCTCTTCCACCGTCATCCTAAAGCTTATGATTCATTGATTACTGTCTCTGCACAGTTCCCCGACTGACACTTGATCTACTTAGCAAACCCTGTTTTGAAGTAACAGATTTAGCAGTGACTTCTTTCTTGTTGGAGTGTAGAAAATTCTCCTGAACACAATCTAAGAACAGTTAACTGCAAAGTTACTGACATGTTCATGGAAGTAATAAGTGATGAAAGGATAAGACTCTGAGTAGGTCAGTAATGAGCTGTTCTTTTAGTAATAAAGTGTCATCAAATAAAATTACCTCATTTTCCTTTAATATCTACCTCAGTTGAAAGTAAATCAAGGTTTGAAATAATCTCAAGAACCAGTGACGCACAGGATACATACTGACAGGACTGCTTATTTTCCAAGTCTTTTAAAGACCTGTCAACAAAAGGATAGTATTTAAGATAACGAGGTGTAGAGCTGGATGAACACAGCAGGCCAGGCAGCATCAGAGGAGCAGGAAGGCTGACGTTTCAGGTCTGGACCCTTCAGTATTTAAGCCTGTTTTTGTCTGATTGGATGATGGTTCTTGACATCAGTCTGCCCCACTGCCTACTTTTAGTCAGTACTGATATTTAAGTATTTTGAGTCTGGTATAATGACACATTCTGCATTGTTTCTTTCAGAGGAAATACTACTGCCTGAACCGGGAAGTGAGAAACCCATGAAATCACCACCACCACCACCACCACCTCGAAGATTCTATCCACCTGGTTCTGGCCTGACGACCACAAGATCGGGAGAAGTTATATTTACAGCCAGGAGAGAAGGCAACCTTGTTACTGTAGGTATTTATTTGGTTCTGGGTAATAGGTAGTTCTGTGAATCTAATTATTTATTAAAGGTTGTACAGGGTGGGGAAATTCCTGAGGCATGAAAGTAATCTCAACCCAGTTGCAGATACTTCTGCTGAGTGTTTATATATCACAAATAGATGAGGACTCTTAAATTCTTATTTTTCTCTGCCTTTCACTCCAGGAATCCTCTCAATAAGAACCATAGCTATCTTCTGTTAAGTCTATAACACCTATTGCATTTTGAGTCTGGTATAACGACACATTCTGCATTGTTTCTTTCAGAGGAAATACTACTGCCTGAACTTTCAACTCCATCGTTATGTGGTTTTTAATCTTTCCCTCATACAAAATTTGCAAGTAATCTGCTCCCACAATTCAGTCATTGCCTCTTTAGACTGACCATTTGGTCAGCCAACATACTCACAAAATCTACTTCTTGCTCCCTTGTGGGAATCTTTGCTTAAAGATTTCCCTCCACTCCCTAGCTGGATTTGAGAACAATATCGAAGGTAATCCAGCTGCAACGCTCTACCATTCTATCAGCAAATGTAAGCACCTATGCAGTACCGCAATGCATAACCAATATTGAAATAAGTAGCAATCTTCCTACTACAGGTTTAGGAATCCATTCCTTACCACACCACATCAGATATTTAAATATTCGATAGCCAAACAAACTGCTATCAGCAGGATAAGATTGAAAATGGACTTTTCAAAAAACACTATTGCGTTCCAAATGAGAAATCTGAATCTTTTCATAATACAAGACCCAGCCCCTTAGACCAGTGGGTGTTGGGTGGCTCGCTTGCTTAATAGGTGTTCAAGGTACAGCAATCCAGTTAATGTTAAAACATTTAAATGCATGAATTAGGAGCAAAAGTGGTCCATTCAGCCCCGTGTGAGACTCAGCTATTCAATAAGATCATGTTTATATTTTCAATTTCATTTTCCCATCTATCTTCAACAGCTTTAAGATTTCATTGGGAAATTGACTCCATTTACCTTTGCCTGAACAATATTCAGTGACCCCTTCTTAACTGTACCCTGAGGCAAAGAGATCCAAATTATCCTCATCTCTGTCCTAAAAGGGTGCTTTCTAATTCTGGATTTATCCAAAGAAGAAACATCCTTTCTATGTCAACTTTGTCACACCGTCTCGCTCTCGCTCTCTCCTGAACTCCACTGACAACAGGCCCAGTCTGTCCAATTATTCCTTAAAGGCAATCAGCGTATTCCAGCTGTCAATCTGGTAAATCACCTCTGAACCATCTCCTTTGTATTTAGAACTGTTTAAATAAGGAAACCAAACCTTTGCAGTGTACTCAAGATGCGCTGTCACCAGTGCCCTGTATAACTGAAGCAAAGCCTCCCTACTCTTGCATTCTATTTCCCGCCACACAATGAGCTGTTATTTTCCACAATAACTATTGATGGAAACTTCTGGAAATCTAACGTAATTGAAATCGAAGTATAATACATCCTCTGGTACTCCTTTATCTGCAGCACAAGCTACTTCTCCAAAGAACTCCAATGAATTAATTAAACATGATTTTCTTTGCATTCAAACGTGCTGACTCTTCTTGATTACCTTGAGTTTTTCTGGTAATGTGCACAGCCGTATACTTCTAGATGATCTATTCTAATACCTGACCAATAACTGGAATAGGCCATTTTTGCCTCCCTACCTTTGTAAGTTGCTACCTTATACTTCTGCTTACCATTATAAGGAAACATTTCCCAAATCTAGTGATAACTGATAACTGGAAGATTAACATCAACATATCTTCTACTGTATTAACTACCTCAAGGATGAAGGCCCTCAGTGCCAGGTAATCGTCAGCCTGCGCTTCCATTGTTTGTTCGGTATCACTTCCCTAATGCTTTGTAGTTTCACCAATTTCTCCTCTCCTTTCTGTTTTCTGACTTACTACTATGACTGTAATGTTTTTTGGATCCTCTGTAGTAAAATACGTTTAGGAGCATCTATGGAGAAAGAAACAAAGTTAGCATTCCAGGTCAATGACCCAATGCCAGGACCTTCTGATGTAGGGCCATTGACTTGAAATGATCATTTGGTTTGTTTTTCTCTCTTCATAAATGCTGCTAAATCTGCTGAGTTTTTTCTAGTACTTTGTTTCTGGGCCAGTTTTTCTAATTTCTGCAGTGTTTTGTTTTGAATATAGATTTGGCTGAATTTTTGGAGTGTACAATATCTATGACTGTTCTATGGTACTGTGTAAAATGATTGATGGAGCTTTCATTTTGAAGTGTTCTTTATTTTCCACTGTGAAGCTTGTGCTGTGTAAGGCAAAGATAGGTAAGTACTGGTGAACTGGAGTAAACACGTCCAGTTCAGACATCCAGAGTTGGGTGCAGTAGGATGTAGTCAGATGCAGAGTAAAGCTCCTCCATCTTGCTGCAGTATTGTGTACATGAGGTATAACTTCAGAAGTGCAGTACCTACTGCACCTGAATGATCTCTTCCACCTTCTTTCGAGACCAATCACTTTTAATGTCTTGGAGTGAGATTGTTGAATATTTCAATTTCCAATAGAACGCTGTGATTTTTATTATTTTGAAGCCTGAAGACAATAGCTCAGCACCCCTGAAGTCGCCAAAAAGTCCTGTGGAAGTGAAGGAATTAGCATTGGCATCGGCATCGACTTCTGCCCCTGTGGAAGCTTCTGCCGTCAAGGAAGAGGAGGACGAGGGAGACCGGATAATGGCAGAACTACAGGTAAATAATGACTATCAGTAGAAGTGAAAACAGTGCAAAGCAATTAACTTTTTTTGCTACCTGTTTAAGAAACAAGTGTAGATGTTGTCAAATTGCTTAAGTTTTTTTTTTCCTGGTGTACTCTGCATTTTTACAATGTAAATAATAAATCTGAGGTTATGAATAATTTGAACGTTAACGATGAGACCAATTAGCTAGAAGGCATTACTATTTTGCTTTCTGGTGCTGCATAATCTAACCCATCACTAGACAGGAGGTTTTCAAATTCCCGATGTCAGTTCTAGCATGGTGGACTGTACCTAGTAGTAGAGATAGACAGTGGGAATAAAGAGCGCTGAAGAAAATTGGGGAATGTTGCCTTGGGGCAGGTATTTTGGGAGTAACATTGCCAAAACCCTGAGAAGTCAAAGGGGCAAAACAAAAGCAACTTATCCTGAAATTAATGAAATAAGAAATATTGTCATTGTATTTATGCATAAAGTCACTTATACTATTTTTCATTATGAAGTTGAACCACATGATGGGTCTTTAGAAGATTCAAAGTAATGTTGCTATTTCAGCAGCCAGTAATGTCTTTATATTGCAATGGTGTCTCCGGTCATAGTGTGGTGGAAATTGTTTTATTTTGTATATGAACAGTTGAATCCGTTGCAATGGAGTTAACTGAAAGCAAGAGAATAAAAATAAGGCTACATGGGCATGCTTATTTTTAAAGGATACTTTGCTTTAGGCTAACAAATTGTATCAATGGTTATTGGGCATAAAACCGAAAGGCTATGTAGGCAGATTAAACCATTCAACTGACTCTGCTAATAAACGTGGCTGGCTTAATGTTTTAACACCATTGTTCTTTTCACTTTTGGAGGCAATGCTGCCAAATATGCATATCACCACCTTGGGATCAGATCAGTAATTCACTTCATTGCATTGCCATTCACACTGGAGCTGCTGTGTGGGTACATAAGTGGTAAATCAGTGTTAAACTGCATTAATTTGAACACTTTAGAATGTTGCCCCCTGGAATGTTGCACATTACCATCAATTCTCCTGTGTAATTTGCTTTGATTTTATGTAGATCTGTTGAATATTTAAAAGACTTTGGGATCAGAAATAGTCAAAGAATCAAATTGAAGTGCGCCAAGTAGTCTAATACCTCAGCCAGAGGCAAGCCAGCGATCTAAATAAATCAGTAGCAGAGCTGTTGAAGGCATCAAGATATCTTAGAGGGTAGCTTCCTGGGGTTTCTTTGATCATTAGTTACTGGTGACAGTCAAGTTTGAACACTTGCCATGAGGTTGGATCTTGGATTAGGCTAATAATGGGCTGGCTGCAAATAATTTTTCACTAACATCAAGAAAGGATCTTTGGTCATGTTTATGAATTTAGAGAACTGATTTTCTATGCTGGTGTGATTGCTTTGCTACTTTGAGGCACAATTAATCCATTATTGCTGATTTTCTTTGCAATTTAAACCATGCATTTAGCAGCAAAACAATAGATCATGTAGAATCATAAATGGGATACAGCACAGAAGCAGACTAATTGGCCTGTCATGTCCATGATGGTTGTCAGCACAGGCAACTCCATCTTACTCCGTCACCCTTTCCCGGTAGCCCTGCTGTGTTTTTCTTTTTGGGAGCTGAACTCATTCCCCTTTGATAACGCTGGTTGACACTGCCTTCACCTTACTTGCAGGCAGTATATTCTGGAACCTAATGATTCTCTGCATAAAAAATGTTATTGTTCTTCACCTTAACTTAATTTCCCCTGTTTGTGATCCTTCTGACAGTGGGAACAGTTTATCTCGGTGTACTTCATTTAGACCCCTCATTAGTTTGAACACCTGTCAAATCTCCTCTCAATCTTCTTTCCTCAAAAACAACCCTAGCTTTTTGTGTTTACCCACATAACAGAAGACCCTCATCTCTTCATTCATTCTCATCAATCTTTTTCAACACTTTTTTTTTTTTTCTAAAGCCTCCTCTCCCTTTTGAACGAGTGATGCCCAGAGCCAAATATAATCTTCCAACTGATGCTGAAAGTGTTATACAAAGTTTATCGTAACTTCCTTGCTTCTGACCTGAATTTATAAATCTTGTATGCTTATTTCAAAGAATCACTTTCTAACATAGACAATTCAGTAGTTAAAATGGGAATTTGCTAAAACCTTACTATAATAAAATATGGGAAGTGGGGGGGAGCGGTGGGAAATGTCCTTATTGACCTATTTTCCGGGAAGAAAAAGAAACAGTAAAACCTGTGAAAGAGACGTACTGATCTGATTGGTCTTGTATATTTCAAAATGGAGCTGCAGTACGACCAGCATGTTCATTTCCAAGTATTAGTTTTTTCTTCTTTAAAACTGGTTATTCGTCCGTGTTGCAAATTTTTCTTAATGTATCTGCCTTTGTTCAATCAGACTCCACACTGATATTTTGAGAAAAGCGAATTGCTCGTGAATGATGAACGGTGCTGTTTAAATGTACCCCCAAAGAATGCCAGTAGTTTTGGTACAGTCAAACTTTGGAGTGGGGCAATTGTATTAGCTAAGCATTCAAAAGGATGTCCACATCAGAACTTTTTGTCAGCTGGTTATTTGATCACACTTAATGCAACAACATCATGAATTATTCATGAATGTTTTTGCAAACTTTTTTGCACGTTATTCTTCCTGGCACATGTGCTGCGATTTGCTTGACAAGTGCTGTTCGCTGCTTAACATGACAAGGAAAGCTGGGACCTCTTTCAATGCAGTATTGTGAAATGCCTGTCAGCCCAATTTACCTGCAGTGGGTTTTTGGTGAATTGGCTGATGTGAATAAGAAGTTTGTAGCACCTGTTGTGTTGTATCCCTTTCTTTACTTTGATGGCAAAATTGTTATGCCTGTCTGTCTGATGTGTTTTTTGGGTCGCTGTGTACTAGGTACATAATACTTTCATGAAAGCCAAATTGTGGTGTGAATAAAGTCTCAACTAGCTGTTTTGCACTGTGTATGGAGATGCTGGAATGAATGCTTATGGTTGAGTTAATCTAATAAATGACTCTAACATTTCATTAGCATTGTGCTGCTCGTTTCTACACATGATGAAGATATCAAATTATACACATTATTAATGCTTTTTGAATTTAGGGAACGCTGGGATTTATGGTTAGAACATACACAAAAGCATTTTATTTCTGATTCCTGCCTAAAATCAAAAGTAGTGAGTGATGTGATAGAAGTTTCTTATCAGACTGAAGCAAGTCTGCACAGCTTGTGTGGGAGTTCACCCTCACTGCGAAATTCTCTTAAATGCTCTGAAATAAGTCATTAAAAGGGTTTTCCACTCCTACTTAATTAAAATAATTACTTTGCCACATAGTTTTTAAATAATTGTTTCTGAACGATTTTCAAATGCAGGTTGTGTGATGATGCCTTTGAGAGCCCTGAAAAGTGATATTCTTGATCAGTGAGTTTTTGTTGTATAACCTGCCTTGGTATAATATAATAAAGTAACTGAAACCAATTCGTACCGTTGACAAAATGTCAAAATGACTAGAAGCCAGGGGAGTTACAAATTGCAAGAAACTCAAGTCAAAAGCACAGGTTGTCTGATGGGAGAGTGCCAGTTTCTAAGCAGATTTGGATTTCTTCCAGGAAGCAGTGCTTTTTGATGGCATTGAGTAGACAAAGATTCTTTGACCACTGGAGCTAAGTCAGCCGTTGACTGAGCACTGATTTTGAAGCAGCTTTGGATGATGCCCAGAAACAGGTCAGGCAACTACCCGAGTGCTCTTGTAGATTGAAAGCACATTAAAATGGTTATTAAACTAGAGCAAAAAAATGGACTACAGACAAATACAAGTATTTCAAAATATTGGAACTGATTAACTTCTTTTCTCCAATCTTTATACTTTAATGAAAATGGCTGTCATTCAAAATGCAAAGAGAACATTTGGGACAAAAGTATCACTGACTGGAAGCCATGCTGACTTTGATTCCAACAGTTCGATGGATGAACAAAGATAATGGAGCCTTTGTATTAATGTTGTCTTTAAAAATAAAATCCTTCCTTTTCAAATAGTATCATTTTGGTGAAAAGTGTTGTCAAGACTGATTTAAAGTGCTCACAGGCAGCTGGGGAAGACCTTCTGCAGTAAACCTGTAACAAGAAGTGTAGCTATTCGCTGGAATACTGTAATCCTAGGCTGAACCTCTCCAGAAATTCCAACAAACATAATGCAGGATGATTGTAATCTAATGTCATGACTTTTAATGCTTTCCTGATTTCTGTGTCAGATTTGCATTGCTCATGCATTGTGTTGGTGTTTTCTTTTGTATTAAATTAAATTTTTGTTATTTTTGTGAATATAGAATCTATGTTCACTAATGTAAATTTGTATTGTCCTAGAAGATTGGCCTGCAAACTACTAATGCTCAAAATTTGGTATTATATTCCATATGGGAGAATTAGACAAAGGACAATGCACAACAATTTAAATTTACCTAACCAGTTTGAATGCACCGTTTTTGAAGGCTTCACTTTCATGAGATTTGTCATTCAAACAATCCACAGCTAATGTTTTTCACTGTCAGAAAAACTGGAATACAGAGAAATGGATCTGCCTTTAGTGGCATAAGTAATCCCATAAATCTCTGGCATTTTCTAGTTTCATAGAATCCCTACAGTGTGTAATCAGGCCATTTGGCCCATCAAGTCCACACCAACCCTCCGAAGAACACCTCACCCAGACCCATCCCCCCGCCTCCACTGTATCCCTGCACTTTGCATTGCTGACTCACCTAGCGTATACTTTGGGCAATTTAGCATGGCTTTGGACTGTGGGAGGAAACTGGAGTATCCAGAAGAAACCCATGCAGGCACAAGGAGAATGTCTGTGTGGACTTTACACAGTCACCTAAGGTTAGAATCGAACCCAAGTCCTTGGTGCTGTGAAGCAGCAGTGCTAGCCACTGAGCCACCATGCCGCCCAATTATAAAAGTAAACCCTGTAGCATTTTGTTTCTCCCACTTAACCAAGAAGATTGAGAGCAGAGCAGCAGATGTTGTTTACTTGAACTTTAATAAAGCTTTTGACAAGGTTCCTCATGGCAGACTAATTAATAAAGTTGGATCACATGGGATTCAGGGTGAGCTTGCTAATTGGATGCAAAATTGGCTTGGCTTAGCAGCAGCAGTCAGATTGACGGTGAGGGTTGTTTTTTGGACTGGAGGCCTCTGACCAGCAGTGTTTCACCGGGATCGGTACTGGGTCCACTTTTGTTTGTCATTTTATAGAAGTGAATTTTTTGAATATAGGGCGCATGGTTAATATGTTTCTGGATGACACCAAAGTTGATGGTATAGTGGACAGTGAAAAAGGTTATCAAAGATAACTAAGAGATCTTCTTCAATTTGGTTAATGGCCAAAGAGTGGCAGATTTTAATTTGGATAAGTGTGAGGGGTTGCATTTTAGTAAAACAAACATGTGCAGAACTTATATACTTAGAGGTGTGGAACAGACAGCTAGAGGTTCAGGTACATAATTCTTTGAAGTTTACATCACATGTAGACCGGTTGTTGAAGGAAGCATTTTAGCACGCTTGCCTTCATTGCTCAGACCTTTTTGAGTATGAGAGTTGGGAAGTCACGTTGAGGTTGGACAGGATGTTGATAAGGCCACTTCTGGAGTACTCTGTCCAGTTCTGGTCACTCTGTTATAGAAAGGATAGTATTAAGCTGGAGCGGATTCGAGAGATTTACAAGGATGTTGCTGGGAATGGAGGGTTTGAGTTATTGGGAAAGCTGAATAGGCTGGGACTTTTTTCCACCGGAGCAAAGGAGATTGAGGGGTCACTTTATAGAAGTTTATAAAATCATGAGGGGTATAGATAAGGTGAATGGCAGGTGTAATTTCCCTAGGGTGCAGGATTTCAAGACCAAGGGGCATTTTTTAAGGTGAGAGGAGAAAGAGATTTTAAAGACATGAGGAATTTTTTTGTACACACAATGGTTCATATGTGGAATGAACTTGCAGAGGAAGTGGTGGCTGCGGGTACAGTTACGATGTTTGAAAGACTTTTAGGTAAGTACGTGAATGATAAATACTTGAAGGGATACAGACCAAGCACAGACAGATGGGATTTGTTTAGTTTGGGATTATGGTCGGTATGGACTGGTTGAACTATGCGGTATTACTCTGATTTTGCACTTAATTCTCTGGTCCTTTTTTTTTAAAAGAAAAAAATCAATTTAATTCTCTTTATTGAACTTAAGGAGCTTACAAAGGTCCTGCACAGAAGGCAATCTATGTACAATCTAAGGAATTTTAGGGCTCCACGTAATGGGTATGAAATATGAGGGATGATGGAGATAAAATATTTTGCATCCTGGTCAGGTGAGCTCACAGCATGAGGTGTTAATGGTGGACTTCAGAAATTTTGTTCAATTCTAAAAGAAGAATTGTGAACAAATTGAATCTCTATAGGAATGTCTAAGTGTTTTTTCATCCAAAGCTAAATCATTACCTGTGTAGAAAATAATGTAGAATCAGTAAACGTGGAATTCAAAGAATACTCTCCACCAGACCCCATAGTAGTAGGATCAGCATAGGAGAGATGTTAGAGAACTTGGGTGCGATGCTTTTCAAATTATTGCAATCCCATACATTGATCGTGGTGAGTCGGAGGGTATGCTGTTTTAGAATAGGATGCTGATCAACAAAAGATTTCAGCAAAATTTTACAGAATACAAAAGGCAGTATTTACAAGAAGTGTCCATGGCACAAAAAGGCTTTAAGTGTTATGAATTATTCAACTTTGGTTCATTGTGGAATGATTTATATTTGCTGCCAAAAAGGGATACCTCCCAACAATGTCATTCCGTATTGGTGCCAAGTATCAAATTTTACACCTATGTACAGTTTTTTGATGTATTACAATTTCTATTAAGCATGTTATATTTTATATGTGAAGTTGAGTGCAACATTTATACATAAATTCTATTCAGATATGAATCTGTTGAGAAGGTGACCCATTTAGCATTCTGTTCGACATGAATTTGAGATTTGTTTGGTATTTAGAATACACCAAGCTGTTGAACTATAATTTTCTCCATAACAGCCCTGTGCACCTCCCTAAAGACATGGATCAGGAAGGGGTCAGGAAGGTAGCTCACTACCATCACCAAGTACAACTAGGGATGGGTCATAAATACTGGCCTAGCCAGCAATGCTTACATCCCACAAATGAAAGAACTTGCCTGTTTAATTTAGTAACATTTTTTTTAGACCAGTTGTGATATCAGGAGCTTTTCTTTTTGACAAACTGTAGTTTTGGAGCAAATCCTAAGCGTGCCATATTGTCTGTTGTAAATTGTACGAGTGTGAGCAGTCCATTTGGGCTTCACACCTCTCGCCCATTCAATAAGATCATGGCTGATCTGGTTTTGGTCTTGGCTGCACTCTCCTGTCTGCGCCCAAAAAACATTGACTACCTTGACCATTACAGATCAAACTCTGCCTTGAATAAATTTGTATGTACTTCATCATAGAAAGAATCCAATGAGTCTTCTCTGAACTCCTCCAAGAGCAGCTTTTTTTAGTCCCCAAATATAGAGACCAAAACTTGCACGGTACTCCAGATATGAAGGATAGTGGTAATGTAGGAATCACATCAACAAATATGGACACAAGTGCTCTCAAACAGCAATGCAGTAATGGCCACGTATTTTCTGAAGAAGGGTCTAGGCCTGAAATGTCAGCTTTCCTGCTCCTCAGATGCTGCTTGGCCTGCTGTGTTCATCCAGCTCTACACTTCGTTATCTCATGGCCACATATCTGTTTTAGACAGATTTGACAGATAAATACTGGTGAAGACACTAGAGATTAAGGTCTTTTAAATTCACTTGAAAGGACAGCCAGAGGCTCATATCTACATCTCATCAGAAGGAGGTGACCTCCAACAATACAGCAATTTGTCAATAAAGTAGGTCATCTTTATCTGCTAATTTCCTACCCACGCACCTGTGTACTCAGGATGTCAGCCCCAAACCCCCTTTTATAATCCCTATTGTTTTGTGTGGCCTGCCTCGGTTATGTGCTTGGTCTCTTGTAGTATGTAGGAGTGATATCTTTTATTTTCTGGGGGAAGTCCATGCCCGTATCCCTTGCAAATAATGAGGACCAAGTTTACTGTTTTGGAACATCAACAGAGCCTGCTTTGTGCTCAAGGCTCTGAGTGTTTCTTGAATCCAGAGTCTTAAGTGTTGCCAGTTGAGCCACAGCTGACACAATTTGCAGACTTTGGTATTCAGTAAACTTAAAACAGCTATCTTTGCATTTAAACTTTTCACAAACTTGGTCAGTGATGAAGTTGAGCAGTTTGCAGTTGAATTAGTGATATGCGCACCCCATGCCAACTTGTTGATTAATTTTTGAAGTTGGCGTAATTTTTAATCTCCAGACAACAAGCATTTGACCTTGTAATTTTTTTATTGTTTTTTTCACGCATTCTGTTTTTGTGCCTTAGCTGCAAAATGAAATTCCTGAACTCTGCAGTAAAATGATATATAGTTAATATTTTTTAGCTAACATCATGTACTTTGATCTCTCAGGCTTTCCAGAAATGTTCAGTTATGGATGTAAGTTCAAAAACAGTTGTTGAACAACCGAAAGTTGAAATCCAAGCCAAAGATGTAAGGTCCACAGCCTTATTATCAGCCAAAGAAAAGAAGGTAACATCAATGGTTACAGATTATGATCTTGCCGGGCTCCAATATTTTCTTCAATACTAATCGAATGTCATCTCCGATGTTCTCTGATTTCTAACATTCTTTAAACCCCATATGCTTTCCAACCAAATTGCCTTAAATATGCTCTATGGTGATTGAAATGTGCACAATGACGAGTTACACTATCCTTTACCAAATATTGACTTCAGTTAACAATTATTAAAAAATAAATTTGTTCTAGAACTGGGTTAAATGCTAAATTAAAATGATTTTTTGTAATTCTGAAAACTGGCAAGCAAACATATATTTCCAAAATTTGTGGCATAAAATAATACTGCTGATAAGACAGCGGTTGGCCCAAATGTGCTGGTTTGGGGAATATTGCATTAACCCACTTCTCCATTCCACCTCCGTTAGCACTACAATTTTTCCCTACAATCAGTTACTTTGATTTTCTTTACTACGCAAACAGAAGTAGCAGATTATATTTCCCTTGTAATTCCATATGGTGATAAGATGATGCTCCCAGTTTTATTGCTCTCTACCTCCCATCTTTTAGAAGAAATCAGGAAACCGTGCAGTGATTGCAAAATGGAATAAAGAAGTTTTTCTAGATTTATTAATTTAGAATTCATGTGTTGGACATTTCTGGTAGTCAATATCATTGAACATGCTTTTAATTGTTTCTGTTGAAGATTGTCATCTTGTATTCATCAGACAATTTGCAAGAAATAACCCATGTAAAGAGAAAACAGTATATTTATACTGTGCATGAAGAAAATGCTGACTGGCAAATGGGCTCTGAGGTATTGCCATGGAAAATGCTTCAGTTAGATGATGGCCAAGTTTTGTTTGAATTTAAACGGGCAGCTTGTTTCTAATCGGTCAAGGTATCACCATTCAAAATGAATCAGAGAATGGCTATTCCTTGTTTTGATGAGTTGAAACATATTCATAATGTGTGACCTTGTTCATTTCCTCTACAAAGGAGAAGATTGTGTGAATTGATATGTGACTTCCATTACAAGTAAGTGCACCAAACTATGACCCTGACTGAAGGTCTTGAGTTGATTTGGACCAAGTGTGCTAAGAATGATGTTTACTATGTAGACAGTGTGTGGTGGGGGGGGGGGGGAAGACATGCACACATTGGCTTGTTCCAGCTCAACAAAACAGGATAGCCAATCTGTGGTTAATTTTTTTTCAACTAAAGTTTTTTTCAACTTTTGGTGGATTGGCCAAGCTAAATTGCCTATAGTGTTCAGGGACATGTACGGTAGGGTGGGTTATAGGGGGATGCTCTGAGAATTGGTGTGGACTTGTTGGGTCGAAGGGCCTGTTTCCACACTGTAGGGAATCTGTGATCCATGAACTAAGTCACAGGATGTGGGCATCACCGGCTGGGACTGCACTCATTGCCAATTCCCAGTTGCCTTTGAGGGATAGTGAACTACTTTCTTGAACTGCTGAAGTCCATTTTGTACAGGTCACTCCCTGCCTAACAGTTTTTCAGGATTCCTAAACAGTAACACTGAATGAACAGCGATATGTTTCCAAGTCAGGATAGTAAGTGGCTTGGAGGGGAACTTGCAGGTGGTCGTGTTCCCATGTATCTGCTGTCCTTGTCATAAAGTAGAACAGGGTCCCTACAGTGTGGAAAGAGGCCATTCAGCCCAGCGAGTCCACATAGATCCTCTGTAGAGCATCCCACCCAGACCCAAACCCCCACCCTATCCCCACAACTCCTAAATTACCATGGCTAACCTACGTAGTCTTGTATATCCGTGGGCATTCTGTAATTTCAAATCTAATGTTGACCTTGCTTTTGTGTACCTCCTGTGCAGTAATAACCTTGTATGCCTCACTCTAAGCACCCTACGATCCTTGTTTTTTTTCATGATTAGCCTGTACTGCTTACAAAACAGAACTTTTCACTGTACTTGGGTACATATGACAGCAATAAATCAAATCGTCACTGTGGGGCAACTTAGCATGACAATCCTCCTGAGCGGCACATCTGGACTGTGGGAGGAAACTGGAGCATGCAGACACAGGGAGAATGTGCAAACTCCACACAGACTGTCACCCAAAGCTGAATCAAGCCCTGATTCCTGGTAGTGTGAGGCAGCTGTACTAACCACTGAGTCATCGTGCCACCTCCTTTTTAGATAGTGGTTGTGAGTTTGGAGTCTAAGGAGCCTTGGTGAATTTCTGCAGTGCATCTTGTAGATGGTACACATTACAGGTACAATAGCAGCAGGTGGTGTGTATAAGACCATAAAGAAGTAGGAACAAGTGTAGACCATTTGGCCCCTTGTGCTTGCTCCACCATTCAATAGGATCAAGGCTGATCCGACGACATTCTTCATATCCATTTCCTGTGTTTTCTCCCTCCCCTACTGATCAAGAATCTAACTATCTAAGCCTTAAATATACACAAGGACTCCACCCCAAAGGCTTCCTGTAGCAAGGAGTTCCAAAGAGAGAGAACGCTCTGAGAAGAAATCTTTCCTCATTTCAGTCTTAAATTGGCACCCACTTCTTCTGAGACTATGTCCTCTGGTCCTAAGCTCACCCATGATGAGAAACATCCTCCTGGCATTTACCTTGTTAAGCCCCTTGAAAATCCTATACGTTTCAATGAGATTACCTCTCATCCTTCTAAACTTAAGTGAGTAGAGTGGTAGAGTTTGGATGCTTGTGGATGTGGCGCTAGTTAAGTGAGCTGCTTTTGACCTGGATGGTATCAAGCTTGTTCAGTGTTGTTGAAGCTGCTGTCATCCAGGCAAGTGGGGAATGTTCCTTCATACTCCTGATTTGTGCCTTGTCAATTGTGGACAGGCTTTTGTGAGCCATGAGGTGAGTTCTTACCGCAGGATTGCTAGCCTCTGATCTGCTTTTCTAACCTCTGTGTGTCTGGTCCAGTCCAATCCAGTAGCTGGTCAGTGATAACGAGTGATGGGGTAATGCAGAGATGGTAGTGCCATTGAATTTCAAAAAGTGATGATTAGATTCTGTCATTTTAGAAGCAGTCATTGCTTGGCACTTGTGTTGTGCAAATGTTACTTTTTTTGTTGTCAGCTCAAGTCTGAACATTGTCCATTTGTATATGGACTGTTTTGGCATCTGAGTTGTGAATGGTGCTAAATGTTATCCAATTATCGGCCAATATCCTCACTTCTAACTTTTTTGATGGAAGGAAATCCATGGTGAGGCAGTTGAATATGGTCGGGGCTAGGATACTACTGTAAGGAACTCCTCCACTGATGACTGGAGCTGAGATGACTCGCTTTCAACAACTGCAACTATATTCCTTAGCGTAGAGTAAGGCCTTCACCAATCAGAGCCAATGTGCCAGGTTTAAATTTGAACAAAGCTTGGCAGTTAACTGTAGACGTCATCTAAGTGGTGTATCCTCCATAGCGATACCTCTCCCAATAGTCCACTTGCCAGTCAATCAAAACACTTTCCTCTAGAATATAAAACAAATTGCATAAAACATTAATACAGGAAAATGTTTTCCTTGTTAGTAGTTTCAGTGGACCTCGTTTGTAGTTCATCAGTAAGAATGTTGCCTTTATTTTTCATTAACTTGGCATGGGTGTTGGTTAGGTTGGATGGCTGCATTGAGATGCAGAGTGGCAGCAACAGCATGGATTCAATTCCTGCACTGGTTCAGATTAAACCACCACCAGTTGCCCCCTTTAATGAGAGCAGCAGCTTCTGGTATTGTAGTGACTTTATTAACTGCCGATGAGGTGGTTGAGCATTTAAAATGAGAAGATCCACAGCAGAATAATAAATAAAGTCAACCCACAAGTATTGCATTTAAAATTTACCTTTGTTTGGCAAGCCCACAATATTTACCAAATGCTCAAATTATATCATATCATGGGCTTGCTTTTCCTAAAGGATTCTGCCTATTTGATTTGCTAGCGATCAATACTCTTTAAACTTGTAGGATTTTATTATCAGCAGGTAGAAGTGTTTCATTTGCACAAAATATATTTGATTTTTTTTGCCAAATTTCATTTGGCAATCTTCTTAGTTCTCTGCTACAATCCTATTAAGTCAGTGAAGGATAGTGTCAAAACCCACTTTGGAAAGTGCGCTCGAGCCCCACTACTCCCAGGGCTGTCACAAAAGTCAAAAATTTAATCAGTGTTTAAAGGTTGCAATTTACTTACGTTATGCACTCAGGTTTGCAGAAAATACTGACCAGGTTTTAAACTTAACAAGAAACTACTATCTGTAACAAATAACTCAGGCAAACAAATTATGAATTATCAACATTACTCTAATAGATATCAAACTGTAACTTACTTCCGAAACCCCTGCATGCATGCGCACGCACAAACAAGCACAAGGGTTTTAGGGATTGTGGGGGGAAAAGTACTGGGAAACACGGTTCAATGGCACCAATCCATAGGATTCAATGAGGTTTCCACTTTGCTTCCCAAAATCTTCCATTCTCAGAGTTTATTTCCAGAGTTTTTTCAATTTGCAGAAAACACAGGGCAGTTAGCATACTATTTGTAAGGTATTTCCATCACCTAGATGGAGGCAACAACTTACTGGGACTTTGCAAATTTTAGGAGGAGACACAACAGATTGTTGTTTGTTTTTTTTTTTTAAATGAGTAATGGGTTGATGAATTACAGGGTGGTGGGGGAGCAGATGGGTAAACGG
Organism: Ginglymostoma cirratum; assembly: GCA_024137785.1. NCBI lineage: Eukaryota > Metazoa > Chordata > Chondrichthyes > Orectolobiformes > Ginglymostomatidae > Ginglymostoma > Ginglymostoma cirratum. The sequence continues at coordinate 33,223,491 of JAHRHZ010000034.1, read as the reverse complement.
TCAGAAAAATGGAGTTGCGGCTGACCTGAGGTCAGCCACGATTATAGTAAATAATGAAACAAGTTTAGGGGGCTGAATTGCCTAATCCTGCTCCCAGTTCTTATTGTCTCCCACCAATTGATGTAAGAACCTATCCAGATATCTACTAGGTCAGACAGAAAGAGAGATCTTGCTTTGCTTCAGTCTGGAGGCTTCTCTGCCCATATAGTAAATGTACAAGCTGTTCACCTGCCCAGGAACCAGTCTGAGGGTTGTCATCATGCTAATAACTTCTAGCATCCACTGCCTGATTGATTTATGCAATCAGTAATCAAAATAAGGAAAAACAAAAGATGTATTTTCAAGTAAAACATCAAAGAGATTGTTTTGCTTTGAAATTTTATACATTTTTGAACCCTTGGAATATTCTGGATCTAATCACAGAGCATAATGTTTGCATGAGTTTAAAGCATCCAGAATGTAGTATTTTCTGGAATATATTAACTGTCGGTATATTAGTTTCATTATTAAGGATTAAATGTTGCACAAAAGCAAATAATTTGAAGCATTCTTATGACAATCTCCAACATGGATGATTCAATTAAAGTAATCTCAATCAAAATCATTGTACTTATTCAAGACAATTCAGTTGTCTATGCTGACTGTTCCTTTACTGCTGGTGCTCTGCTCGACTGTGTGGGTTTGAAAAATGATCTGTGTTGAGTATCAACTCCAATCTTTACTTTTTGTTTTCTCATTGGATTAAATTCCATTGCAAACATGCAAATTTATTGGCACTAGCCTTTTGTTTCTAATGCCTTGGAATAGGAGAACATACTAAACTGCTCCTAAAATAAATTATTCGATAACCAGCCTGCTATAAAGAGTTTGACATCCTTTTTCTGTAACCTCCCAAGGAGTAGTATGATTTGGGGATAGCTTTATATTGTAAACAACCTTGCTTTCCCTGGCTGATTGGGAGATCTCTTCTTTTGTGGTCCACTCCATATTTATATTGGGAAGCCTCATCAGTTAACCCTCCTCGCTTAAAGATGGCTTTTTAAAAATTTTTTATTTTATGTATTAAGTTGTCTACTGTTATCACTGAAAGATTGAGGCACTAGTGGTTCGTCCTCAAATGAGTTTGAACATTCATAAAATGTATATAAAACCGTTTTGCACTTCAGTTTACATACATTAATTTCTATACTAATGTGTTTACACAAATCACTGGATCATGGGTAATGATAGAGGATTCCTGTACTCCAGGCGTTAATAAGAAACACTGATTGCTCATGGAACACTTCCAATGAGACAATGAAGATTTTCAAAAAAGACTAGACTGGCACAAAGTAAATATTCTAGAAATCAAATGCTTCATGTGTCAATGTGTTTTATTGCAATTTTAACTGCGTACAATGTACAACCATTCACCAAATGCTTAATTATTTAAATGAAGTATGCAATAGTAGTCTGTACTGTAAAACAGTATTGCCTGTGGTTTGCCTGTTTCAATTTTAATCTGTAAGAAAAACAAATCATTTATGCTTTTGATTCTTCTACTTCCTTGTTGCAATTTGTGGGAAAACAGTGATAGTCATGGCTACTAATTCAATGCAATGTCAATTATCTGAACATACATGACAATGCTGCACTGCACAGCAAGCAATAAAATTGTATTACAAAATAGCTACTGAATGTAATTCTTGAAGCCTATTTTTTTTCAAAAAGAAAATCCCTAACTTTGGTCGGCCATTTCAGATAATGGGCGTTTTTGAAGTGCTGCTTGTTTGATCTCACTGGAGTTTTGCATTTTATAAAGTATTTTTAAACATCTGTGTTTTCAGTTTTGAACAAACTTCATATAGAATGTTGGAATATAAATTGAAGCATTATTTTAATTTTTGATATCTATACATTAAAAGATGCAGCAACCGAGGCTTGAATAGAAGCATAGATTATTGCTGTAAGAGACGCTGTCCCTACAGAATATGCAAAGAAGGGATTTGTGTGCCTAAAGGCAGGTTTTATTGATTTGTAAAAAAATTCAAAGTTATTCTTCATTTTTGATGAATACCAATCAGCTGTATCAGATTATTCTACAATAGCCTTTACTGATTTTTGTCCTAGAAGAACTCAGTTTTATAAGAAAAAAAGTGATATCACAGATGTCTAACAATTTCAAAGCTGCATCTCCTATTTGGCTTGCTGTGCGTGGTACAATACTAATTTCTATGAAGATGTCCCATTACAAAATGTAACTTAATTTTAAAGGAATTGTATTATTTCCTTCTGTTAGCTTGGCTGTTGAGCACAGAGGTGGTGGTGGTGTTGTCGTCGTCGTCATCTTGGAGTTTTTACTTTTGGTGATATTTGGTGCTGGCATTGTTTTAGAAGATCCTAATGCTCAGGGCTGTTCGGATTTTTGATTCTGGTGGCTAGTTAAAGATTTGTTTATTCTGTAATCAGCAATTTTTTTTGCCAACCTTGACACATATTTGAGTTTTCAGTTATGATACACCTATTTTGCATCACCAATTTTATTTCACATGCTTATTCTGGCATATCTAAAAGAAGAATGGCTCTCTGCCACTTTTGGCTTACTTGAGATATTTTCAATCATGCAGTGTAATGAATTTGTTATAGTGTGAAGCACAGCAGGTGTGTTATGAGTGGCTCTCTATCCAATATGCATTGCAGGTCTTAAATTATAGGTAAACTGGATTGCGTAAGTACTGTTCATGTCTGAACTACAAAGCATTTGTTGTGCAATAACTTGTTATAATGAAATATCCTAGCAGAGATCAGGCATTGTTGGTGAACAAGCCATTTCGACAGAGAATGAAGACCAGGTTCTGCTGGATTCTACCATGGTAAGTAACTTAAAATGGTGATAGTTAAAAATTTTTCTATTATAAATTACAAACCTCTTATGTTCCATAGTTATTTTGATTGAAAGAAAGGCAAAATATTCTTGTATTTGTAGACTTTCCTTTTTTTGTTTTTTCAGATTCCTTATGATGCACCGATGACTTCAAACATATTCGTATTTCATAATGTTCAGTCGCAAATAGAGTTGTTGCCACACAATGACACTTGTGTGCCTTCAGTGTACCCAAAGGATACATCAAAGTACCTAGAAGATGAAGAGACATCTGTGCCAGACAAAACTCATGTTGTTCATCAGCCTGTTGTAAAGGAGCCAGATTCCACTCCAGAGAGAGAGTACATGCCTGCCATAGAAAAAAATGAACCTCATATAGAGTTCAAAACAGGAAGTGGGCTCAAACATTTTATTTCACCATGTGGAGTGGACAGCTCAGCACATGTGAATATTTCAAAATCTGAGGAGGTTGTTGGGCAGAGCATTCTCTCCCCAGTTATGAGAACACATATGACAGTACCTGTGGTACAACAGTCCACTACAATTCTGAACCAACATGATTCAGTTTCTAATAAATTTGGTTGCCAAGAATGGGAAATGCCATCTGCAGACTCGAGTTATCGGAAAGAAAGTTATAACCAACAGGTGATATTGAGACCAAAGAACAAACCTACTGTCAGATATTTGGAGGATGTTGATTCCTCAAGTTCCTCTGGAGAAGATTCACCATCAAGTGATAACATAGCCTTTATGATTACAAACACTGAGGTCCAGGCTCTGTCCAGTGGAGAGGTCATTGATCTAGTGAACAAGAAAGGAGAAGATATCCAGACTCTGAGTGTGGATGCAAATCGAGAAATGACAGCAGGTCTGAGTGGTTATCTGGAGGCTGGGAGTGAAGATTCCGTGCTTTTCACAGATAAAAAACCAGTAATTATTATCTTTGACGAGCCAATGGACATCCGATCAGCTTACAAAAGATTGTCAACAGTATTTGAGGAATGTGATGAAGATTTAGAGAGGATGATGGCAGAAGAAAGAATAGATGAAGAGAATGAAGTTGCTGAACACTCCAATGATACAAAAACATTATCCGAATCTGTAATGGATAATGATGAACTACAATCAAACAGAATTTCTTCCGCTCTGGATTTGGCAAATAATTCAGTATGTAATAAATCCAGTGATCATGGACATGATATCCAACTTGGTTCTGCGGAAATTAATGCACAAAAAGAAGATAAATCTGATCCAATAGAAAGTGATGACTCCAAATCAGATTGTACAGAAAGCTTGCTTACAAATAAGACAGATAACAAAAAGAAGTTTAAATTCAAATTTCCCAAAAAACAACTTGCAGCCCTGACCCAAGCTATTAAAACAGGTACAAAGACTGGGAAGAAAACCCTGCAGGTAGTGGTTTATGAAGATGAAGAAGAACTTGATGGAACAGTGAAACAGCACAAAGAAGCTAAAAGATTTGAGATTATACAATCAAACTGCAAAGATGAAACATCTACCAAAACCATGCAGTCAAACCAACATAACTCCACTGATGTGATGTCAAATTCTTTCCGAACTGATCAAATTCGAAAAAATACTTACAAGACCTTGGACAGTCTCGAACAAACCATCAAACAATTAGAAACCACAATCAGTGAAATGAGTCCAAAGATAGCAGAACAGGAGGAAGACCACACAACCTGCCCTTCTCAAAGCTCTGAATTATCACAAGGGGCTATGTCATGGAATGAAACCAAATCTACTGAGCAACTATTGCTTTCCTCTGCAAAGGCACCTCAAAACACCAAGACCAAACCACCACTACTTCCAAAAATCTCCTCAAAAGCAAGTGAATCACAGGTGTCTTATCGCATTCTCTATTATCTGCTTCATGTGGGTGACGTGACTTCACTTTCTGGCATCTAACAGCTGAAGCGTAACTGATTAATGGTTTGGTGGACAGTGGTGTTGGGGAAAAGCTATTGTTTGTTAATCTGATTGCAATTTGATTTTTGTTGGTTTTTTTTAAAAAGTGTTATGATGCTTTGGTCTAACTGGGTGTTTTGAAGTTGAGGTAACGTAAGCTTCTTATAAAATAACTTTTGGTTTTCTGCCTCTGCACCTTCTAATCAAGCTTAAATCTGGTTGAAATGGGAACTGTAATTCTGTTCACTGTGCATGTAAAAGTAAATTGTTTTTCCTAACAGGATAATGGTGATCAATATAGATGCTATACAAGATAACCAATCTGTGTGTTTTCTGATCTTCTGGATATCTGCTAATCCTCATTGTGATTCATAAAAGTTCACAGGAGTAAGAGGCTAGTGTGCCATGTTTTAATATGTTGTTGTTTAATTTTCTTCCAGAGTTCACATCTGATGTCCCCAAGCAGCAGAATGCCAGTTTCTGTAGGATCAAAACTAAGGCATCAACAAGGAACTACCGAAAAGGTGACAAAACAGAAGCTTCAGGACCCCCAGAGACAGTTCCGACAGGTAGTTTTATTCTAGATATGTGTCCAGAAAGTAATGAAGGAATTATAATACTTTTTAATTACATCTGTTGACATTTAAATTTCTGTTATTCTATCATTTTAATTATTGAATTAAATAATGAACCCGGACCTGGTATCAGCTTATAAATACTGATGAACTCTGTGATATGTTCTATGTCATTGCTGTAATACTGTATCTTCCCATTCCTCTGTCAGTAACTTCTTGGTGATGTTATGTCTGTATCCTTTTGTGCAGTAAACTATTTAACAAGTAACTTGCTATCTTGCTATTGTAATGTTTCCAATTTATTTTCTAAGAGGATTTAGCATGTAATTAGAATGGCTGAATTAACCAGGCATAACCAGTACTGACTCATCTGAACTAACTACTGTGGAAATTTATGTCTAGTGAATGATTTAGTGTATGAATTACTGGTTAATTAGACTTTTTCATGCCTGCATTCTAATAGTAGAAAAGCATGGTTTTAATAATCCTTAATATTCATACTTTTTTCTTTTATTTTCTTTCTTTCCACATTTATATGTTGTGGGATTTACCAGGTCCGTTAAACTCCTGCAAGGCTCACGAGGATAATAAGGTTCTGCATTGTTAATTCTTTTGTCTGCCTGGGGCCTATAGCGGCAGGCCCCCTGGTTAAAATGTTGCTGGCTTTCTGACAAACTTTATCTCCTGCCATCTTTGTTTGCAGGCTAATGGAAGTGCTAAGAAAGCTGGTGGGGAGAGTAAGGTTACCTCCCCTACATTACCTGCTTCTAAGATCCCTGCCCTATCTTCTAGCTCTGGGAAAAGTAGCTCTGTGCCTGGTCCAAGCAATGACAACGCTAACCATCTCAATACTTCCAGTAAATATCCCTCACCTAGTACTAATTCTGTTACTCCAACTGCTGGCCGTAATGTTCAAGTTCCATCAGTGTCCCATATCCCTTCTACATCTAATGGCTCCCTTAAGCTTCATGCTCAGAACTCTGCCTTAACAGGCAGAGGTCATCCTATTTCATTCCCACTGCACACTCCAAATGGTAGGCCCTCTCCATCATCTTCATCTTCATCCTCTTCCACCTCCCCAGTTTCTCCCACCTCACTGACTCAAGGTGCAAAGAGCATCCGGACAATCCATACCGCTAGCTTCGCGAGCTACAAGCAACAGAATGTGAACCAGAGCAAATTCACCATGGCCACACTCAAAGAAACGGCGTAGAGACAGCAAGTTGGAACCCGTCCATCTTTAATTTTCTTTTGGTTTTAAATAATTTTGCAGCAGGATGTTACTAATTTCATCATGATTTTGTAAAGTTCCTCAGTGTGCATTCAGCAGAGTCAGACAGGTCTTTGTAAACTGCAAATGCTGATTGATATTCCTTGAAACCATACAAGGAATTGTGAAGGACACCTGCTTATTTTCTCTTGTAAATAATTGTTCTACCTAAACAGGCTTAAAATCAGGTGGTATAATAAAAGGTTGCACATTAAGACATTATGAACTTAATAGCGAAGACATTCATCTGCTGGCAACTTTGTTTCAAGCACATTGTTTTGAATACAGAATTTTTTTCACTTCACACAGTTGATATTGCTTTAACTATTGTAAAGTTTGAATAATGAACATTGGGATGTTGACTCAAGACTCTCGTAAATTATTCCATACCAAGACCTTAATATGGGCAGGGGAAAACCTGGACAATTATAGCAGATGTCAGATGATATTCAGTACAGGTCTAAAGGTGAAAAGGTAACTGCACATCCATAGTTTGCACTGAATTATACCTATTCAACACATTTGTTATTAGACATCTCACTATATTGAGGATATGGTAAAAACAATTTTATTTAATGGTTGTTCCTTAACAATAAGCAGGTGTATTTTCTCTGCAGCTAAGAATACTAGGTCAACAGCAGTTGCTTATTGCTTAATATATGATCTTTTGCAATTTTTTAAATAACCATCCTTAGCCACACATTTCATTGAGGCAAAAAAAATCGATAGTTTAATTAAGTCAGCAATTTCCATGATTGAAAGTGCTTATAAATAATGAATGTTTCACGTGGCAATGAAAAGGAGCAGATAATGCAGGTTAAACATATGATTTGCATGAATGCAAGACTGGTGTATTGTTGTAGATATTTTCTCTTGTACTGCCATTCCCTCAAATAATAAAGACATGAGTATTACTTTATTAAGAGTGATGGGTGAAAAACTGTTTCCTATTTTGCATCAATGTTTATGTATAACTGATTTTTCTTTCCAATTGTTCAGAATTTGTGTTTTTCTACCCCATTTAATCTTTAAAATTTAGTTGTACAATTGTTTTCTAAAACTGATTTTGCCTATTTTTCATGAAAGTGAATGATAGTTTGTTAGTTGCAGTTGCTTATCAAGGATTGTTAACCCACAGAGTTGTAAAACTGGTATATTTTGTGTGTGTATATTAAGCTATACATATATAAATATATACATACACACACGTGTATCTGCTTATAAATCTGCAGGGACGCTTATAGTTTTCACTCTCTAGTACCAAAGTTTGTTTATTTGCATGCCTTTTTATTAGAAGATATATTTTAAGAAACAAATGGGTATATGTGATCTATAAGATGGGGCATGTTTGCACATCCAGAGGTTTTTGTACAAAGTTTTGTTATTTGTAAAACATATTATATTGTAAAATATAGCATTGTGGTGAACTGCAGACTCTAGCCTTGTGAAGAAGTAATGCAATAAAGGGCTGCATGCTTGAAGTTCTGTTTCTTTTATTGATCAATAATAAACTTAGCAAGTTTCTTTTGAAGGGTGTTATAATTGTTACTGTTGCTTAGTCCCTAAATGGTTAGAAGATGAAAGATGATTATTACGTTCAACTGAAAGGTTGTTGCTGCTTTGGTATTTTTGTTTAAGGAGACTGTTACTGGATATTTTGCTCCAGAAATACTACTACTGTCCTACTGGATCAGATAATTGAGGAAGGGAATGTTCAGCATTTTGGGAAATTCAGCTTTCCAATCAAATGCACAACAACAAGTACAACAGATCATCAACATGTCACTGTCATTGTTGAAAAAGCTTTGAAAGTACCCATAACATACGTTACAAAATGATAATTTCACTTCAATAAAAGTAAACTGATCCCAATAAATTTAATTACGCTATAAACCAATAACACACAAGTTCAGAAAATAGGAATAGGCCATTCAGACCTTTGATCCTGCTCTGTTAGGTGGACTGGCCATGCTAAATTGCCCGTATGTTCAGGGAGGTATAGATTTGGTGGGTTATAGGGGGATGGGTCTGGGTGGGATGCTCGGAGGTTCAGTGTGGACTTGTTGGGCCGAAGGGCCTGTTTCCACACTGTAGGGATTCTATGAACATAGCTGATCATTAACTCATACCTTGTTCTTGCTTTTTCCTCACAATCCTTGATCCATTTGGCCCTATGAACTGTATCTGACTCCTTCTGGAAAACATTGTGTTTTGGTCTTAACTGCTTTCTGTGGTAGAGAATTCCACAGTCTTGCCATTCTCTGGGTGAAGAAATCTCTCCTTGGCTCAATCCTAAATGGTCTACTCTGTATCCTTAGACTGTAACACCTGATTCTGGACTTCTGGTCGTTGGAAACATCCTTCCTGCATTTACCCTGTCTGGTCTTGTTAGAATTTTATAGGTTTCTATGAAATGCCTCCTTTAACCTTCTTAACTCCAGTGAATATAGTGCAAATCAGTCTGGTCTGTCTTCATATGACAGTCTTGCTATTCTAGGAATCAGTGTGGCAACCTTTGTTGCATTCCCTCCATAGCCAGAACATCCACTTTCTGATCAGAAAACCAAAACTACACACAATATTCCAGGTGTGGTCTCACCAGAGCCTTGTAAATTTTAAGCAAAGCATCCCTGTTCCTGTACTTGAATCTCCTTGCTATGAAAGCCAACCATTTGTCATCCTCACCACCTGCCTGCCTACTTTCAGCGACTGCTGTGGAAGAACACCCAGGTCATTGAGCCTTCCTCTTATCACCATTCAGTTAATAATCTGTCTTCCTGTATTTGCTGCTAAAGTAGATAATCTCACTTTTATCCCCATTATGCTTCATCAGCCCTGCATTTACCCACTCACTCAACTTGTCCAAATTACACTGAAGCATTTCTGCATCCCCTTCACAGTTCACCCTGACATCCAGCTTTGTGTCACCTATAAAATTGGAGATATTATTACTGAGTTACCTCATCTAAATCATTCATGTAAAGATATTATGAATAACTGGGGTGCAAGCACTGATCCCTGCAGTACACAAATATTCACATTGCAGAGCAGCTACTACTAGTGTCTGATGCTGCTAGTTTTTTTGATCCTATTTAAAAATACTAAATTTAATTCTGTATCCACAATTGTTTGCAGAAGTAAATTGGTTATAGTCTCTGCTAATTAAGTTTAAAATCTGGAGTCTGTTGCCTATAACAATGGTACTGTCATTGAATGTCTCTGTTGTTGGAGATGTTCCTTTACTGGTAATATTGCTAAAGTTGTTACATGTCACTTACCAACCTATCTAAATCTTGTCTAATTCTTAATGAGTTGCTTCCATGCAAATATAGACTCCTACTATTGCCTGAATTGTGAATGGAACTGGACACTGCAGTCATCAGCAAATAGTGCCATTCCTAAATGGTGGAGTATAGGACTTGCTTAAGCAGCTCCTGCACCTGTGTCCAACTCAGAGGTGATTGGTCTCCAATAACCATCGGCAAACTTCTGGGTATGAGAATTTTAAATTGGAACTCATTTAAAATGAAGTCAATGGGAATTTTGATACAACTCGTAGTCAAATGTCAGGCATGGTTGCTCACTCCTCACCTGCTGGAATTCACCAGTTTTGTCCACGTGTTTGTGATGATAACTGTGGTTGAAAAGTCCTCGAGGAACCCAAATCGAGCATTGGAGAGCATTGCTGATGACACTTTACAGCAGTTTGAGTAAACTGGGAGCATAATTTGTGTGGATTTTTGTGGACAGGTCGTACCTGGTCAATGTTCTACTTTGTTATTAATTTCTAGTGTTTTTTTTTTTTTTTTTTTTGTAGCTGTACTGGAACACCCTGAATAGGGGAGCAGCTAGTTCTGGAGTTCACGTCTTCAGTCTATAGCATTTTCTGTAGGATTAGCTGTTTCATGATATCACAGTGAATCAAATTGGTTGTAGATTGGCATCTGTGATGCTGAATGTCTCTGATGGATCATTGACTATTAGGTCTGGAAGAAGATGATTATAAATGTTTCTGTATTGTTTTTTGTACTGGACATGATCTATTATTGAGGGTTGTAATACTTGTGGAGCCTTCTCCTCTGGTTAGATATTTGTCCACCACAGTTCACTATCGAATATGGGCCACACTACAGCTTTGGTCTCGCCTGTGATTGTGAGACCACTTAACCCTGCCTATTATCATGGACGACAACACCATAATCAATTTCCTGTGGGTCTATTGTTTGCTCTCACTACCCTCTTGTACCTAGTGTATTTTGTGAAAGGTTGTTTGTATAGAATTTTGAAAACCTTTGCAAATTTCTTTACATATATGTAGTGTGCCAACTGTGCTCAATCAACCTGTGCTTGCAAAACTCGTAACATTGTATCTACTGTAGAAATGAGTCTACTGTTTCCTAATATCTACTTAGGAATCTTGACTCTGCTAAGAGTTACAGCAGAGCAAAATTTCACGTTAAGCTAGTAATGTGATTCATTTGAGTGCTTAAAAACTCCATTTATTCTCACACACAGCCTTTTATCTTTACAGGCAAAGGCATGTGTCCACACATGGCACTCTTTTTATTAATCAAAGAGCCATGGAGACTGTCTGTCTCTGTTGCACCACCATGATGACAAAACCCTGACCACTCAGTCAACCTGCTTGGTTTGAATTTAATCAGTTAACTAAGACAATTAACACTTCCTACTGATGTCCATGCCAACCATTGTCCAATCAATTGTAATGCCCTCTTGTACTGTACAAATGGTTGCTTCCTTTCTACCCTTGATTTTTCTTGTGTTTTAGTCCTGTTAAGTGCCAGATGAAAAACTTTGGCTTCAAGCCTCTACTATGTTTTCCTAACAAAGATCCTGACCTTGCTTTCCTTGCCCCCTCCAGCTTTACTTTGTGACCCTCACTGCAGTTCAGGTGGAGCTCCTCCCAATGGTACACTTTCTTTTTGTCCTCCTGCTGCTGCCATTGTGTCATGAAATGGAACTTCTCTTTCTCACTTCTAGTGGTGTGTAATACCTTCATATCCCCTAATGAATTTGCTTGTGGTTCAAGTAATAATCCAATCATTAAGGGTTGATGCTGCTTGCAATAGATGCTCTGGAAGTTTAAGATGGAGACATCCCCTGCAGGTATATCTTTCCTGGGCTGTCCTCAGTGCCCACAAACTGCCACACACTAGTCCAGGCTCTTACCCGTTCTCTGAGATAAAAGAATCACTCGTTTTTTCTTTGGAATATTTTCAAATCAACCAGCTCACGGATGATATTACATGCCTCTAGAGTTGGTGTGGGATCATAGTGTTAAAAAAAAACACGAAGGACTGAAGGTGCTGGAAAGCACAGAAGTAGCTGGAGAAAGTCATAGTAAGAACTGCCGAAGTCAGAGTGTGGAGCACAGCGGGCCAGGCACCATCAGAGGAGCGGAAAAGTTGACCTTAGGGTCCCGACCCGAAACGATCTCTTATAACTGGAGAAACTCAACAGGTTTAGTAGCATCTGAGGGAATAAAGTTAACGTTTCAAATTTAGTGACCCGTCTTCTGGGCTACAGTTTTCCGGCTGTTCCCTTTTTTTGGGGGGGGGTGGTGGGATTCACAGTGCACGGATTGGTTTGTTGCAATTACAAGGGAGGCTAATTTCTAGCTGTGTGCCGTATGCACCCTCTAGTGGTTATTGCCTACTTTCTACGTGAATAATTGAAGAAATTAACATGTTCAAGACTAAAGTCGTCGGGTTTGTATCAGCGAATACATTGCGAAGGCTTTTTAAAAAAATATTTTGCAACCCAGCCTTTTCCAATTTTCAGAATAATACGCAGTCATCGCTCATGAGCAAAGACAGACCAAGACAGTGTTGTTGCACTTCTATGGCAGCATCTGTCGGGTTAAACCTCCAAAGCTTTTCGGTCAACGGGTGGTACAGCCGAGTGGGTTGGGGAATGGTGCTTACCGTCAGAGCAGTTATTAAAGTATAGCAAGTCCTGCCCTTCAGGCACAAATCGCTAATGCTGAGCCGTGTTGAAGACATTAATGGAGGCTTCCCGGCTGCAGAAATCAGCTCGTCATAAATTGAAACTTTCCTGGCAATTTTCTCCCATGCTCCTTGACTCACGGTCTCCGTGAGGGGGGTGGGAAGAGGTGATCAAAAACCTGGCCGATTTGCTCAGTTATTCGTTGGGGGAGAGTCTTTTGTTTTAAATTATTCTACATCCAGCTGTTAAAAATGTTGCAAAAAGGGGGCTGGTCTCTTTAATGAGGTTGGGGGCGGGGGAGTGGAAGAATCAGGTGTGTTCTTTCACAGGATATGGCTTTCAGTCCAGCTCATGGTCTGATATTCGCTACAAGCGGATCCAGATATCACGTTTAAAGCGTTAAAGTTCTTAACGTAAGTTTCTTTTAAATTAACTCATTCACGGGATGAGGACGTCGCTATCTAGGCCATTGCCTGGAGTCACGTGTAGGCCAGACCAGGTAAGGATGGCATTTTCTTCTCGTAAAGGACAAATGTAATTTTCCTACAATCGACAGTGGATTCATGATCATCATTAGACTCTTAATTCCGGATTCTATTCTTTTCTGAAATGTTAATCAGATTATAAATTTTATGATCTTAAAATCTGAAATGAGGTATTACATACACTGGTGATCCGCAATCGATTCCATTTAATGTCTTTGCAGCAAATTTTAAAAGCAATTTGTGACCAAAAAAAATTCAGTGCACAAGATCAGAGGATAGAAGGCGGGGCTGAAAGTCAAGGTGACATGATGGCTCAGCAGTTAGTTAGCACTGCTGCCTCAGCGCCAGGGACCCAGGTTTGATTCCAGCCTCGGGCGACCGTCTGTGTGGAGTATGGACACTCTCCGTGTCAGTGCGGGTTTCCGCCGGGTGCTCTGGTTTCCTCCCATAGTCAAAAAGACGTGCAGGCTAGGTGGATTAGCCATGGGAAATGCAGGGTCGCGGGAATGGGGTGGATGTTGACAGGATACGCTTTGGAGGGTCGGTGTGAACTCGATGGGCCGAATGTCCGGCTTCCACACCAAGGATTTTATGGTTCTGGCTCTTCACCCTATCAAGCCTGTTCCACCCTTCAATGAGACCATGGCTGATCTGAAACTCCTCAATTCTATTTCTTGCCTTAATCAGCAAGGGGATCGATCTCAGCCTTGACTACACAAGAACACAGCCTCAATAGAACTCTGTGGTAAAGAATTCCCCAGATTCACTGGGATCTGAGAAAGAAATTCCTCATCCTTTTAAACCTACAATCACTTATTCTGAGATTATGCCCTCTGGTCCTGGACTCTCCCACAAGGAGAAATAACCATTACATGCACAGCTTGTCGCATCCTATTTGACTTATTGTTTCAACAAGGATTCTTCTGACTTCCAACGAGTACAGGCCCGACCTACTCAACTTCTCCTTGTAAAACCATCATCCCTGGTATCAGCTTTACAAAGCTTCTCTGGACTGTCGCTAATGCCAGTATATCTTTCCTCATCTAAAGAGGTCCAAAACCGCTTACAGCATTCCAGCTGTACATTGACTAGTTTTAGAGAAAAACTCTTAACTTTCATACTGCATTCCCTTTGAAATACAGGCTAATGCTCCCTTTAACTTCTCCTATTACCTACTGAACTTGGATGCTGGCTTTTTCATAGAATCATAGAATCCCTATTGTGGAAACAGGCCCTTTGGCCCAACAAGCCCACACCAACCCTCTGAGCATCCCACCCAGACCCATTCCCCCTATAACCCACCTAATCTACACACCCTTGAATACCTAGCCTGCACATCTTTGGACTGTGGGAGGAAACCAGAGCACCCAGAGGAAACCTACACAGATGGTCGCCCAAGGGTGGAATCCAACCCGGATCCCTGGTGCTACGAGGCTGCAGTGCCTTGACTTCACGCACAATGACTCCACTGTTCTTAGATTTCCGTCATCTTTTTCCATTCAAATAATTTTTCTGTTCTTCCTGCCGAAGTGCCTAATATGGCATTCCCCACATTACATTGCACCTGCCAGATTTCTGTTCACTCACCTAACCAGTCTGATCTCTCTGCAGACATCATCCCCACCATTTGCCTTTCAATTTTTATTTTGTTGTCTGCAAAGTTGGCAATTGTACCTTCACTTTCCTTGTCCAAGTCATTAGATATTGTAAATAATTATGGACCCAGCACTGAACTCTGCACCACTTTACATGTTGCAATCCTGATAATGCACTCACAACACCCCCATGCCTAGTCTGTTTTCTGTTCATATACAAGCACGGATAGAGGATTGGTTATTTCCAACAGCATGGACTGTTAACTCATTAAGTAACCTACTGGATGGTACCTCATTAAACACCTTCTGAAAATCCAAGTAAATTACAACTACTGCTTCCTCTTTTTCTTAAAATTCATCAATGGGATGTGGGCATCACTGGTTAGGCCAGCATTTATTGCACATCCCTGATTTCTTAAAGGGGCAAATTAGAGTCAAATATATTGCTGTAGGTCTGGAGTCACCTGCAGGCCAAACCAGGTAAAGATGGCAGATTCCCTTCCCTAAAGGACATTAGTCAACCAGATGGATTTTTCTTGGTCACCGTTATACTCTTAATTCCATTTTTAAAAAAAATTGAATTCAAATTCCACCAATCTACCACGGTGGGATTCAAAACCAGGCTCCCCACATGACCTGGGTCTTTGGATGACTGGTCGAGTAGCAATACAACTATATCATCTTGCTTGTTACCTCCGCAAAGAACTCTAGTAAATTTATCATGCAAAGTTTTCTGTTGATGAAGGCATGCTGACTCTGTGATAATATTATGTATTTCTAACTGATCTGCTATTAAAAGTCATGATACCGGAACCATCAAGCTGCTGTCTAATGAGAGAGAGATGGTGGTTTAACCTGAGGGTCCTCATGCCTCAGACAAAGGCAGAGGTTGAGGAGGAGAGGCATTCACCTTCATAACAAACTCAGCTGGTGCAGGAATTTAACTTATGCTGCTGTTATCACTCTGCATTGTAAACCAGTTGTCCTTTACAAATAAACTCCAGATACTTTTGAATTGACCTGTTCAGAGATATTAAAAATTTCTGGAGCAGGATGGGACTTGAACCCAGACCTCCAGAAGCAGAGATAGGGATACAACCACTGCACCACAAGAGCCATGCAGTTTCCCTATAACATTGATTTATCTGGCCTGCAGGTACTTCCCTATTTAAATAAAGATGTTAAATGTTTTCCAATCCTTTGGGACTTTTCCAGATTCTAAGGACCAGTGCATCCAGCAGGTTCTGTAGCTACTTTCTTTAATATCTTAGGCTACATCCCATTAGGTCCATAGGATACCAGTCTTTAGCCCTTTTAGCCATTTCTGAATAAGGGTCGAGGCCCGAAACGTCAGCTTTGCTGCTCGGCCTGCTGTGTTCAGCCAGCTCTGCACCTTGTTAACTCTTTTAGCTCCATTGGTTTTTTTCGTTGCACTTTTTTCTCTCCAGTGACAGTTATATTTATTTCCTATCTTCCTTATGCCTCTTGAACATTTAGTAATTTTGGAATGCTAATATCTTCCATTGTGAAGCCTGATGCAAAGTATTTATTCAACTTTCTTACAATTTCCTTCTTGCCCATTATTATTACTCCAGCTTTGGTCTCCAAGGAGCCCATGTTCCCTTTAGAATCTCATTTCCCTTTTGAATCGCATTTCCCTTTCATGTATTTAAATACACTTTGTTATCCATTTTGATATTACTTGCAAGTTTAGCCTCAAAGCTTATTTTTTTCCCCTTATTGTTTTATTCTTCATTTTTGAAAAAAACTTTGACAATGCTGTGGCTATTCCCCATTTTTCCCCCCAACGGATGCTATCCTTAACTTCCCTGTTTTAATCCTGTTATTTATTCCCTTCCTAGAGTCCTTCCCCCTTACTGGAATATATACCTTTACTGTGAGCCATGCATAGTCGCACTGGTCGATTTCCAAATTCTTATCAGAAGTCATTGTTTGCTTCAGATCCCTGTTACTTCTGAACTGTTCACCTTTCATGGCCTGCTGTTTCACTTTGTCTGCTAAACCCCACTTTTTAAACATTTTATTTGTGCTTTCAGCCTATTGGTCCTTACCCTCTTTCTACAGGCACGGGTCCATTTCCAACATCACCATACCAATGCTGAAAGATAGTAAATGAAATCAGGGACAGGGATTATGTAAGGAACGGGATTGTTATTTAGATGATATGGAAGAATTCTGCTGAAGTGATAGATTCGTCATTCTACTGTTGAAGATTCAGCTAAGAAACACAGAACAGCCATGAGAACCAAAGGCCAAAATCAAAAGTATTTACAATATGAGAGACCACATAATTCAACCTGGTCACAGAAAAAGGCAAAGGGGATGGAGCTACATAGCTATAATTCAAAATCAAGGATTTTAGCATGAGAGAAAAATAAAAACTCAAGGGAATTGAAATACATAGGACAAAGTTGTTTTGTGTTTTGCAAGATGATAGTAGCATTTTTTAAAAAGGGAGATAATGCCTTAAAAGATTTTTTTTCACAATACCGTAGAATTAGGAAAGGAATTTTTTTTTCCCCTAGTTCAGAGCATGAGAAAGTGTCACTTATACTGGTTCAAGATTAAGCAACAATTTTAAATACTGCCTCATTTTAAAACCCTTTAATGGCCTTGTCACTTTCTTAATCTCTCATCTCTGTAATCTCCTCCAGCCCCACAGCCTTGAGATACCAATGCTCCTCCAGCCTCCCAAACATTATCGATGTTAGAAACTATGCCCTCAGCTGCCTACACCTTAAACCTTTTTCACATCACTACTCTCGTTCAAGTAAGTCACTGTTTAAAACTTTTACTTGGCTTTTAGTCATCTTCTCATTATTTCACTTGGCTTACTGTTAAATTTTGACAATGCTTGTAAAGTTAACTTGTAATGTTTTACTATGTTAAAAGTTCTGTATAAATATGAGCTGCTGTTATTGGGCCTGCAGTATCATTTGCATCAAATGAGGCACAGTTGCCTCTTAGGCCTCCTCAGGCAGCTCACTGTTGGAAGACTATTTAAATTTTCTCCCACATCAGGCATCCTAACTGCCTCTCGTGGTGTTGTTAACTCAGCCACGAAAGAAAAGGCCATTCAATAATAACTTGCATTGATACAGCACTCAAAAGTACTGAAAAAGTCCCAAAATGCTTTAAGGCATCATTACCAAAATTTCAGATTAATCCATTATAATGTGATATCAGGACAAGTGACTGATGTGTGGTCAAAAAATTAGGCTTTAAAGGTATGTATTTACAGGATATAGGCAGATAGGTTTAGGGATGGAAATGCTCATGTTCAAAAGTATAGCCAGGTCAAATTTACAAAGAACTTATTACCTTAATATTTATATGAAGGCTTAAAAGATCCCAAAGTGTTTATTGTTCAGGAAAACATTTCGTTAGAACATTCCCCAGGCTAATGATACACATGTAACAGGCAGGACCAGTTAAAATTATTAGGGATGGAACAGTGACACTTAGAAACCCCAGACTTCTTTCCAAAACCTACATGGGAAATTTTAGGTTGAATAAACTGAAATAATAGCTTCTTTGGAGTTTTATGACAACAAGAGGATAATGAAACTGTCTATAAAATCTAGGAATGGTTAGGAAAGAATATAATCTTCTTTATTTATCTGGATACAAGACTCTAGAAGTTTGACTTCCTCTTTATTCATTTCTAGTACTCGCCTAACTTGAAATCCTCAA
Source organism: Ginglymostoma cirratum (assembly GCA_024137785.1). Lineage (NCBI taxonomy): Eukaryota > Metazoa > Chordata > Chondrichthyes > Orectolobiformes > Ginglymostomatidae > Ginglymostoma > Ginglymostoma cirratum. The sequence goes on along the minus strand of JAHRHZ010000034.1, from coordinate 33,205,093 downwards.
TTCATTGTATACTGCTTGTTCCAATTAATATATAGTGAATAATGAATACTTTGTGCCCTAGAAAAAAAAACTGGCATTTAATATTAAGATGTATCAAAGTACTTAATAGCTGTGAAGTACTTTTTGAAGGATAAAACCTACTGTGCAAAAAACACAAGGTTAGCTCTCACAAATCACAATGATCAGATACTTGATTTAGTAAGGGTCATTTAGGGACAGTATTTGCCAGGACACTGGTGAAAACTTCCCTTTTTGTTCTATGCCTTGCCACAGGATCTTTTACATCCACTTGAAGAGATAGATGGGCTGTTGGTTTAAAGTCTCATCTGAAAATCAGCACCCCTCATATTAAACTGGAGTGATTAGCCAGGTTTTGTCCTCAGCTATGGAGTGGGGCTCAGGAAGGCCAGGCCATGATGTTACAACCAAGTACCTTAACATATGAATGAAAATATGCAATCCCTAGAGATTTAACAAATAAAAATTAATATTATTTTGAGGCCTGGCATTATCTAACCAAACCTCATTGGGAGAATAAATACATGTAACATAAAACATTTCACTGTGCAAATAAGCCAGCAAATTCACAGAATTATGTATGTACTAAGAGCTGCAAATCTTAGTAACAAATGACTAGCAAATTCTTAGGAACTTGTTAAATTTAGACAAGATTCTCATGACAGTAGGATAGAGTTGATCAGGATCAGTGCAAGAGTAATAGGCATTGTCAGTATATCTTGTCTTGACCCCGATCCACAGTTAACTTTCCAAAAGAATACTGTGCATTGAATAAAAATTCTGTATTTTATGTGTTCTTCATTTTCCCTAAGATGAGTGGTAAAATTTGCATTATAATGTGCAATATGGCTGACATGATGTACCTTATGGGGTTCCTGAAACTTATTGATCTTATGCATAATTACATTGTCAATAATCATTAGGATGCAGTGGGGTCAGTTACATTACCTTCTGTGATATTACTTACTGGTTGCAATTTTGGTGTAGTCATGCGGATACACAAATTTGTAAACCTGTTGCCTGAAGAGAATGAGCAATGCGCAATTTCAGGAATGGCTGCAGTGTGAAAACAGGCATCCATTTATTGTGGCATACATAGATTGTCATCAGTAGTTTTCATTCCCACTGCTGAGGTCATTTACTTTCTAATGTAGTTTCATGAATAGTTTATTAACTTTTTTTGATACTCCCCTGGCAACCCACATCCTTTGCTACTTTAGATGACCAACAAGATGCCAGTGGTGTTGGCCCTGGCCTTAAGAATTTTAAGTACCTTTTAAAAATGTAGAAATCATTACTGCAATGCAAGAATCTTGTGGGCCATAAGAGGAAAAATAAACTGATTATTCTCATTGCTGCATGCCATAAATTCTTAAACTGCATCTTCTATAGGCATGTAAATAGTGAAAGGAAGAGGAAAGAGGGAGCAAAAAAAGGGATTGTATACAGAGACAAAAGGCACAGCTTACTAAACAAAGACAGATAAAAAGTTGTAGTGGGAAGGTAGGGGCATGAAACATTGCATAATGTAAAAAGTTCATAAAACACGGGACCAGATGGAATACAGCAGGAGATAGTGAAGGTAGGATGGAAATTGTAAAGACAGTGGCGATAATCTTCTAATTCTCCTTAGCGGTGCTACCAGTGGGCTGGAGAATTAAAAATTATAGCATGATTACATGACAGTGTAGATCATTCATTTGCCTATTCCATCTGGTTATGCCAATTTTTCCTCCAGTTAATGGTCCAATTCTCCTTCAAAAGCCATGGTTAAATATGGCAGTACCATACAATTAGGCAGCACATTCCAGATCGTAACCACTTGCTGCCTTAAAAAGTCTTCCTCCCATGATGCCATTCCTTCTTGAAAATTACCTTAAATCAGTATCCTCTGGTTGCCAATTCTACCACCAATGGCAATAGTTTCTCTCTCTCTCTCATGATTTTGAATACCTCTACCAAATACACACTAACTTCTCTTCAGTGGGGGAACAGCCTCAACTTCTATCTATCGCTAAATAATAATTCCTCATCCCTGGACCAATTAGAGATTAATCTCTGCATCCTTTCATGCTTTCGCACCTTTTCTAAAGTGTGGTGCCCTGAACTGTACAAGATTCTCCAGATTACAACTTGCTCACTTTTTTGTGCTTAACACCCCTACTTATAAAACTCAAGATACCATGTACTTTGTTAACCACTTTCTCACCCTCTGGTCACGTTCAATGAATTATGCACATATACCACCCTCAGTTCCTGCATCCGCTTTAGAATTGTACCCTAGGTTTTATGTTCCTTTTCCCACAAAAATAAATCACTTCACATTTTGCCACATGATTACTCATATCAGCAACTGGTTTGTCCAAGTTTAACACTCATACCGTCAGAGGTCTACAGCACAGAAAACGTCCCTTCTGCATATTGAGTCTGTACTTGTCAAGAACAAATACCTAACTATGCTAATCCCATTTTCCAGCACTTAGTCCATTGCCTTGGTTCACTAGTTCACAAGTTCACAATACTTCCAGTTTTGTGTCACCTGTAAATTTAGAAGTTAAGCTTTGTACATAAAATCTAGGCAATTTCTAATATAGCAAAAGGAACAGGATCCTAATGTCTGATGTTACACCCTTGAACCAAAAAGTAGAAGAAAGACAAACTATCAAACCATAGACTAGTTCAATGTTAGAGATGACAGTGCTTTTAGAAACAATTTAGGACAAAATCAAGGAAATCTTGCATAGATTTTGTAAAGATTAAATTGTATTTAACCACGAGTTTTCTCATGGCAGTAATAAAGTTGATGTGATACATGCTCTTCAAAAGCCATTTGATGAAGTACAATAACAACAGGTAGCAGGACACAATCTATGGAATAATAGGGTGTTAGAAATGGAGAAGTGCTAAATGGTCTTTTTTGGACTTGGAAGAAAGTATACAATATTGCTTTTCTTGATCTATGTTAATGATCTCAGCTTTGGATCTGCACATAACTTCAAAATTTGCAGATAAAAATTGCAAATAATATGAACTGAGAATAGTGAAAAATTTCAAGATATAAAGACATTCGGAATGAACAAACACAGAAGAAATTTATTGCAGACAATTGTGAAGTGATATGTCTTGATCAGAAAAACAAGCAAAGTAGACAAAGAAACCAATTCTGAAGGGGATGTAGGAACAGAGAAATTGAGCAGCTTATGGGGCTTAAAATTGTTACAGAGATAGTAGGAACTGCAGATGCTGGAGAATCTGAAATAAAACGTTGTGGAGCTGGATGAACATAGCAGGCCGAGCAGCATCAGAGGAGCAGGAAAGTAGAAGACCCTTTCTGAAGAAGGGTCTCGACCCGAAACGTCAACTTTCCTGCTCCTC
>JAHRHZ010000034.1:33157240-33201300 GCA_024137785.1 Ginglymostoma cirratum | reverse complement strand
GATTTTCTGAAGAAGGGTCTCGACCCGAAACGTCAACTTTCCTGCTCCTCTGATGCTGCTCGGCCTGCTGTGTTCATCCAGCTCCACAACGTTTTATCTCAGCTTATGGGGCTTTCTGTTTTTGAATGAGTATGAAAGAAAATTAGTTACATTGAATCAACATTAAACAGTGTTTTGGCCTCACCTAAAGACTGTCTCTTTGCATAGGGCAAGATGGCATTGGGAGGGTGCAGAAATTAGAATGGTACAAGGAAATGAGAGACTTCAGATACTAGCTTTGATTGATGAAATATGGCTTTGAAGAAGTTGGAGAGGAGATTGGTAGAGTTGTTCAAAACCACAGTAAAGCTAGACAGAGTAATGGTGGAGAAACATGACAGAAGCAAAATTTGAGCCTCATCACCATTCATAGCTTCAGGCTACAATATGCATGCAATTAAGACAACTTCAGTAAGGATAGGATAGCAAGCAGGCTGCTGGAATTGGTTTGGTGGCTGAAGAGTACAGCAAAAGTTGCATTACATGCTGTGGGTAAAACGTACGTATGCTGTGTGGTCTCTTGGAAGAGACAAAACCAAGAACTCCTGATTCAATGCTACTTGGTGTGCCTAAAGATACCTGATCTAACCCATGTCAGAAGAAGAAAACAGGAATGACTAGCAATTTCCATTAAGACAAACAGAATGATAAATTAAGCAAGAAAGTGTGTTTCTGCACCCAATAAAACCAAATCCACAGAAACAAAAAAATTTATTTCCAGTGTTTCCAGGGACATTTACAAACCATTTGTCTATAATCTGTACACAGGCTAAATACAATGCTGAATCTGAGAAAACAGTTCTCATGCACAGTTAAGACTCTCTTTGGAGATGATGAAAAATGAGCAAGGGAGCAGTTTCTCCAGAGACCACTATCTACATGCCTATGTTACAAAGCTTTTATCAAATCTCAAATTTGAAAAAGCTACACATGAAATTATATACACATTTAAGTATCTTTACAGAAACTTTAAAAATTCAAGTCCAATACAAAGACTGTATTAAAAGTCTGATTTTAAAAAAAAGTTAAGATTCAACTGGAATGCCTATCATGTGGAAGCTCTATTTGTTCAGTTAATAAAATCTGGAAAATTCTTAATTTTTTTTGTTTTGTTTATAGATAAAACTTTATTTGTTCACAGTAGATTTCTAGTATTTTTGAACTAAAAAGACAACATGGCACCCTATCTAAACCAAATATCTTTTGTGAGATGAGGCACTTTCTTTAGCAACTGAAGTTCAAACAATTAAGTTCCAATAAATGTTTGATTTGCTCGCCTTTATAAGCCAATGTACAACATATGCAGCAGTATCCAATTGTAGAGCACGTAAGATGTATGCAGGAATTACTGATCATGCTGTGAGTAGTTTATGGAATTTTGTATTGGAAGGTTTCAATACTTGATGCCCTTTCGTACTGAATTCAGAAATTCATTTTATACAAAGGTTTATCATTTTTCTAGCCATCAGTGTCTGCTGTGAAGAGCTTCCACACCATCCAGCACAGAAACCAGCCTGTATTATAGGCAGAGCATCCACCATTTCAGAATTCAAGTAGAGAAATATGTACAGGAGAGTCATAAAAAAAAATCAGTATACTGTTTGATGAGCAATTTGCTGTACAATTTTTTTGCAGCACTAGACACATAAATATTTGCAGACCTACAAGTACTGATAGAAGCGAGACTTGACTACTTGATTACTGGATATTTTATGGGGATGAGCATCAACAGTTGTACTAAAATTACTTTTTCCCTTGCTTTGGAGGCTTTCACCGTTCACTTGGCCTGTTGAAGGTAGTGGGCTTGATGATGCTGAAGGAGAAGGCTGGCTGAGATGGGGCAAACTACCACAGCTGTCTGCATCTTCTTTGGATGATGCATGCAACTTTGAGTTTGTTCCTTTGTCTAAATTAATGTCCACAGTTCTTGGCTCTGAAGCCTTTTCTGTGTGCAAATCTGATGCGCTAGTGCGTAAGCGCTCACGTGCGAGCCACTCTGTAATTGAGAGATCCTGGGATTGGCATTTTGGTTTCAGACGGTCGACTGCTGATAAGTGTAACTCATTTCCCCCATTCCCTGCACTACTTTGAGAATACTGTTCTTGTGCTTTCCACGCATTTAGAACACTGAGTTCTGAAAAATCCCTATTTCCTCCCATGGTATGTCTTCGCCTAATATTCTTTCTTTTACTGGTCTCTGAAGAGCTTGACTTTTGTAGGCCAACTCCAAACATGTCATCTGCAGAAGTCTTTAGTCGTAGTTTTAAACGTTCTGTGATTTTCAGCTTCCAAGCAGGCTCAACCTTATCATGTTCATTTTTGACAAATGAAGCCAGACTGCTTGTGGATTTCCCTTTCTTCATCATATCAAACATTTTGTGTGCTCTAGTTGACTCTTTCTGTTCTTTTATATCAGTTGTTACCTCACTATCACCCTTCAATCGAAAGGACTTTTTCTTTGATAGTGTATCACATTCAATAAGCTTATGTGAACTAAATGTTTTCCTAGCATCTAGCCCTGTTGTTGAACTTTCTTCCGTTCCAGTCTTATCGCTTTCTTCAGAGTTTCTCCTGACAGTCATTGCTGTATCACGTTTCATTCCATGCAGAACCTTTTCAGGTTCACAACTTGCAGCAAAAACAGAAAAGTCACTATCACTATCTGTTTCCATATGGTGTCCTTCGCTAACACGTTCACTTCTTTCATCATCAGCTTCATCACCTTTGCTTTCTATCACTGACTGAACTTCTGCATTCAGTATGTGGGAGTCCATACCTGTAAGGTACATTATAGAAGAAGTTGTGGAATAGTCTGATGTGATGGAACTTACATCTGCAGTAGCTGCATCAATGTTTTTGACTTCAGACTTCTTTGACTTACTTAAATAAGTTTGCTGCCGAGAGACCAGAGGCGAATTGTTGATTGTGGAAGTTGAGAAAGTCATATCAACGTGGGAGTTCATATTACCGGCAGAAATCTCAGTAGTAGAAATAGGCATTGTGCTTGCAATCAATTGTGAACTGAGACAGCTAACATTAGGCAAATCTGTGCATTTTTGGCAGTTTGCTGGAAGGTCTTGCTTTATGGGGCTTGTTTGATCGACAGAGACTTCTTTTCTCACTCCATATTTCTCTATCAAGGCCATAGAAAAAGATAGATTCTTTTCATCTCTACTGTCTTTCTCTTGCTGCTCAATGTACCAGTCATCTTGTTTTCCCTTCAGTTCAGCAAAGTCAATTTCATTTTCAGGTTCTCCTTTACCCCCTAGTTTCTTAGTTACACCAGGTTTCGAATGGTTTGATACTTCTTTCCTGGAAAATACATTTTCCAATTCATCATCTGAACTGCTTTGTTGTGGCTTTAAATCCTTTTTCTTTCTTTTACGGCTGGCTGCAGCAAAGATGGATGACACAAGCAGATCCCTGCTGTACTGATCCTTCCCGGATCCCCAAGAGCCCTATTAAATGGGGGGTTGGGGGTGGGGTAGAGGAGAGACAAAAATTCAAATTATGTTCATTAAAACAACCTCCCCCCTCCCCGTTAAGCACACTAAACAATGGCACACTTGACAAACATTTGAAATTGTTCACTTACAAAATCTGTGCTCCATGTAATAATTCATCCTGGCAAAATACATGGAGAAAGACTACACAAAACTGCAGCACAGAGGGACTTAGGAGTCAGTGTATGAATTACAGAAATGCTAGTATATAAGTTCAGCCATTTAGTAGGGAAGGCCAATGGAATGCTTGCCTTCATTTCAAAGGGTATGGAATATAAAGATAAGGACGTCTTACTAAAAGACAGACAGATTGTAGTTCCCACACCTAGAATACTATGAATAGCTACGGTCCCCTTATTTAAGCAAATATATACTAGAGTCATAGAAAACAGGAATGAGTGGGCTATTTAGCCCTTTGAAGCTACTCTGCCATTCAATATGATCATCACTGATCATCCTTGTTCCTGCTTTTGCCCCATACTCTTCGAGACAGTCTAGAGAAGACTCCTTTGGTTGATCTTGGGTATACAGGGATTTTCCTGTGAAGAGAGGTTGAGCTTGTACACATTGCAGTTTAGGAGAATGAGCAGAAAGCTTATTGAAACATTTAGGCTTGACCAGGTAGCATAGTGACTCAACGGTTAGCACTGATGCCTCACAGCGCCAAGGACCTGGGTTCAATTACAGCCTCGAGCGACTGTTTGTGGGGAGTTTGCACATTCTTCCAGTGTCTGCGTGGGTTTCCTCTGGGTGCTCCAGTTTCCCCACCACAGTCCAAAGATGCACAGACTAAGTGGATTTGCTGTGCTAAATTGCCCATCGTGTGCATGGATGCATAGGTTAGGCGGATTAGTCATTGGAAATGCAGGGTGACAGGGATAGGGTATGGGAGTGACCACAGGTGACATGTTCTTCTGAGAGTCACTGTGGACCGGTTGGGTCAAATGGCCTGTTTCCATGCTGCAGGGATTCTGGATGTAGACTGGACAGATGCTGAGAGGTTGTTTTCTTTTGCAGACCTTTTGGGTCATCCTCAATACTTGACTTCCCAACTTTTATTTTTTGTCAGCCACAAACTTGGCTATTGTACCTTTACTTTGTTCATTCAAGTCATCAGTGAATAATTGTGGCTTTAACACTAATCCCTATGGCACTCCTTTAGTTACATGTTGACATACTAAAAATGCCTTCCTTATTCCCAACTGTGTCTTCTATTAGTTAGGCAATCATTTATCCATGCTAATATACGGTCTCCAACACTACAGGTTCTTAAAAGCAGAAACTGCTGGGGAAACTGAGCAGGTCTGGCAGCATCTGTGGAGGGGATTCTTCTCTAGAGCTTCAGTTGTATTCCTGTTCAGTTTCTCCAGCAATTTCTGCTTTTGTTTGTTAAATTGTTAAATCTCCAGGATGCACAGTTCTTTTTATTACCATGGGCTCTTATTAAGTAGCTTAATGTGTGGTACCTAATCAATTATTTTCTGAAAATCCAAAACTTTTTTTATATCAAATGTTTCCCCTTTATCTATTCTGCTTGTTACCTGTTAAATTTGTCGAGCATGATATTCCCTTCATGAAACCATACTGACTCTGCTTGATCATGTTATGTATTTGTAAATGCTCTGCTATTATATCCTTAATAGATTCTAATATTTTCCCAGTAACAAATGTTAAGCTAACTGGCCTATAATTACCTGTTTGTTTTGGCTCCTCTTTACATTGGAAGTTTTCCAATCCTCTGAGACTTTTCCACAATCTAACAATTCTTTCAAGATTACTAGCAGCTCATTTATTACTGCTATAGCTATTTCCTTTAATATCCTAGGGTGCATCCTATCAAGTCTACGGGACCTGACTGTTTTTAGCCCCATTAACAAACAGATTCAAATATTAGAACTTAAAGCCAATGTATATGTAACGACTTAAAAAGGTATCTCATTATTCTTCATATTCCCCAAAAAGACAAAAGCAGAGATCCCCCTGAAGTTATTCTTTTGTCCCTTCAAAGTAGTACCTTGAAGTACAAATAATGCACTACAGCATGAAATGAATTTCAAAACATAATTTTATTTTACAATTACGTGTCTAAAGATAATCTAATTACAAAAGGCGGCTTACTCAGCAGCCTCTTGTTCAAATTCTGTAGATATCATTAATTTAGTACACATTGCAGAAAAATAAATACTTTAGTTGCTGTGCTCCTGCATGGTCAAATGCAGGAACATATGATATCAGATGAAGAGAGTATAATCCTTTAAATATTATGTTCCCAACAGAAACTCCAGGTCACTAACGGAAAAATCCACCCAGAATGCGCTAGATACCGTTCCCATTTTATAGAGGTGAAAGTGTGCACGAATCACATGCAAATTCATTTTCAAAAACCTGAAATGTTACCTCACTTGCAACAGGCAAGGCACAGTATAATAAAACGCAACTGACCACTAACTGGATCAAGGGCAAGGAACCCTTAGGCCTACTGAATGAAACAAATTTAAACCAAAAATGTGTTCAAGTGTGAGGTCTTGTCGAGCAGTACAGTGCCCCTGCTGTGCCAGAAGACCCTGATTTAAGTCCCATCTGCTCCATCTCTGAACAAGGTGATTAGAAAATAAAGAGTGTTTGAGAAATTTCTGCAACTAGTTACTAGATATGGATTTCATTGACTGATGGTCTTGATATTTTTAATCAACCTATTCAAACATGTTACAACATAAGTAGGGACACTACCACTGCACTCCCAATAAACCTGTTCAGGCATGTTGCAGTACTGGGACAGGCAGGACTTGAACCCAGGTCATCTGGCCTAAAAGGTAGAAACACTACTATTGTGCCACAAGAGCCCTTGACTGTTGGTGCAAGAGTTACATACTTAAGGGAGGTCAGTTTAGAATAATTCAAGATGAACGTAAAACTAATTGCCAGTCAAAAGGAGAAACAGACCAAAGTGGGGCTTCAATTGACTGCTGGTCACTGCAGCTGCACACCATTAATGGTGGAGTAACATGACCACAGATGAGTGTGATAGTGTACCAATGTCTGACTCAGGAGGCCCAGCTTCAGATCCCACCTGCTCCAGAGATAATAACCTCTCTAAACCAGTTAATTAGAAATAGGGGCTAAAATAATGGAAATTATACAAATCATACCACGGATGCCTGTGTACCCTAAATTTGCAATGAAATGCGTTCAAATCCACAAACAGGTATAACCAGTCTGAATGTGCTGTTTTGACCTGGGGCATGTCCTATGATGCTGCTTGACCTGCTGTGTTCATCCAGCCCCATGCTTGTTGTCTCTAGTTCTGTGATCAGGTTTTGGGTGATTTAATTTTTGAACAAATTAACGATCATTAAAAATTAAGTGACAACTGGACATATATACTCAAGTTCTAGCAATATCTTTGCAAAAAAAAAAAAAATTTCAGATAAGTATTAGATAAACTGATCAGGCAGTGAACAACAGAATGACATCATTTCCTGATCTTGATACATGGACAAGTAGTCCAATCACAAAGTAATGAAAAAAGTAAAAATTGGCTGCAGTATGTTCTCTCGACTAGGAATTCAAATTTCAAGAGAGCAGTTTAACTGAAAGAGTTTCACATGGAGACCTCTTTGACATTGTGACCAAATGGCTAATGGAGTGAAGGTCTTTCAGCTCAAGCTGAATGATGCTTCATTTCATGTTGTCTTGATCAGATCCTATTTGCAGTACTGCATTAAGTTTTGGTCATCTGAGAAAGATGTACTTGAGGGAATATACCACATGCTCCCAAGATACTAAGATGTTGCATGAAAAACTCAGAAACAACAAAAAATGTCACAAAGTGCTTCACAGGCACATCACCAGACAAAACTCTAATAGTAGGTCACAGAGATAGATGAATGATGGGGCAGGATCAAAGTCATGGAGGACTATGAACATAGTGCTTAGCATTTTAACACTGAGGCATTATTGGATGGGAGACACCAAAGAATGATGGAGGAAGCAGTTAGTTACAACATGGGCAGCAATCTGTGAATGGCAAAGAGTTAATAGTGAGATAAGAGGCCAGTCAGGAAAACACAAATAGTTGAGACTTGAAGCAGTAAAGATGTGAATGAGGGTTTCAGTGGTAGGTAAACTGAAGCAGGGGCAGTAACAAGCAATATTACAGGAGATGAAAGTTGATGGTCTTGCTGATGGACAGGATTTGGGTCAAACGTTCAGCCTCAAAGCGGACATGGAGACAAATGGAGCTTGTGGGGAAGACAAGGACATTACGGGTGAAAATAAATACTGGCCCAGCCAATGATGCCCATATTCCATGAATGAATTAAAAAGCAATACCCTGTACAGCTGAAACATAACCTTCCTACTTTATTATTCAATTACCCTCATAATAAATGATGACTTTCTTATTTTTTAAGCTTTTCTTATCAGTTGCTATAACTGTATACTAACATTTTGTGGTTCATTCAAATAAGAAACCCAAGTCTCTCTGCACCTCAGAGCGCTCACAATTTACACAACATGCTTTTTTAAAAAAAATTGTCAAAATGGACAGATTTTCCCACATTACCCTGATGTGTCCATTCACTCATTTATATCCTCTTGTAGCTTCATTTCCTCTTTACAACTTACTTTCCTACCAAAGAGTCATATCAGACGCAACATTAACCCTGCATCTCTCTCCACAGATGCCACAGGACATGGTGACTTTCTCAAACATCTTGTGTTTTTATTTCAGATTTCCAGCATCCACAGTATTTTCCTTTTACTTTCCCACCTATCTTTACGTCAACAGTAAATTTAGCAACTATGACTCTGATCCCTTCATCCAAGTAATAGACATAAATTGTTAATGGAGGAGAGCAAAGGGAGGCAATTATAGTGAACTGACTAAAATGACTGAGCAGACGTGAAAGAAACTGCATATGATACTAACTTCCAAACCTCTATAGGTTAGAAGGCAGCTGGTACATTGGAACAGGGCCACCTACAATTTCCACTCCACATCCCACACCACCGTGACTTCGAACCAAATCACCTCAATGACACTGGTCCAAATCCTTGCATTTCCTAATAGCATTTTGGGTAAACCTACGCATAGCACATTTTACTTCTGCCTGAAAGCAGAGGATGCCTTTGCTTTAAGTCTCATTTAAAGGTCTGCACCTTCCACAGTACTTAATTGGATGACACGTTGCTCTCAAGTCTCTGACTTGAATGTTCTGACTCAAGGTGGGAGGGTTTCCAACTGAGTGACAAGCTGTCTCAGAAAGTTGGCTGATCAGCAGCTGGCTGGTATTGGCTTTGGGGGAAAACAGTTGTTGGGTCTCATGGAACAGGATGAAATCAGAGTGGGCAAGAGAGATATATATACACCAAGGCTTAAAAGACTAAAATATTGAGGACAGGTTGCATAAATCTTGGCTTGTTTTCCTTTCAGTAGAGGCAATCGATTCACAACAGTTATTTCTTCTGGTAGAGAAATCCAGAGGAAGTGTTAGGTTATTTAGATGCATTTTTTCACGCAAAGGATTATGGAAATCTACAGCTCCTGCCCCAAATTATTGTGGATTTTTAGTAATAAATTTTCAAGACTCTGGTTGACAGATTAAGGAATATATATCAAAGGTACATACTAACAGAGTTGAAATCTAGATCAGTTCTGTTCTATTGAATGGCAAATCAGGACTGAGCAGCTAAATGGCGAACTTGGGAACATTCAGTTGTCAACTCAGACTGTTTTTAGGCAGTAGGGAAAATCAGAAGGAATCCTATATAAGCAGTTATGTATCACTTCCTAATGTTTGGTTACTGGGACAACAGATCAAACTGAAATTATGGCATTGGGCCTAGTGAGCAAGAGGTGGACATAAAATCTAATAATACTGAACCTAGCCCTAATATCAATGGTTGTCAAGAACAATCTGGTTGGCATGGACAATTTGGACCAAAGGGTTTATTTACATGCTGTACAGCTCTAATACTCTATGTGCAGGTTAGGTGGATAGGCCGTGCTAAATTGCCCATAGTGTCCAGGGATGTACAGGCTAGGTGGATTAGCTATGGGGAATACATGGTTACAAGGATAGAGTAGGGAGTTGGGTTTGAGTGGGATGTTCAAGGCTCGGTGTGGACCCAATGGGCCAAAGGGCCTGCTTCCACACTGTAGGGACTCTATGATTCTATTCTACGAAGGTTATTTAAAAACACCCAAAGCAAAGAGGGACCTAAGGGTGCAGCTACATAATTCTTTGAAGTTTTAGTCACATGTAGACAGGGTGGTTAAAAAAGCATTTTGCACTCTTTCCTTCATTGCTCAGTCCTTTGAGCATAGAAGTTGAGAAGTCATGTTGAGGTTGTACGGAATATTGGTGAGGTCCCTTCTGGAATACCGTGTCCAGTTCTGGCTGCCCAGTTATAGGAAGGATAATGACAGGATGTTGCCTGGTATGGAAGGTTTGAGTTATAAAGAAAAGCTGGATAGGTTGGGACTATTTTCATTGGAGCATAGAAGGTTGAGACCTGACCTGATAGAAGTTTGTAAAATAATGAGGGATATAAATAATTGTTATTGCCCTCAGATGGGGGATTTCAAGACTAGGGTGCACATTTTTAAGATGAGAGGAGAGAGATTTTAAAAAGACATAAGAGGCAAGTGTTCTTTTTACACAAAGAATGGTTCGTATGTGTAATGAACTTCCTCAGGAAGTGGTGGATGTAGGTACAATTACAACATATAAAATACATTTGGATAGATACAAGAATAGGTTTGGAGAGGTATGAGCCAGGAACAGGCAGGTGGGACTAGTTTAGTTTGGGATTATGTTCTGCATGGACCGAAGGGCTTGTTTCCCTGTTGTATGACTCTGACTCTAAACATAATACTCAATGTTGATGCCAAGCAATGAGAGGCTGTGTTATAATTTGAATAATTACTTAGGAGGGCTGGCAACTGGTTAGTTCATTTGGCTAAATGGCTAGCATTTGGTTCTGAATAACTTCAACAAAGATTCAATTCCTGTTTTGGCAGAGGAAGACTTGGGACCTGTCTCCCTAGAGTGTGGAAGACCATGATAAACTACCACATATGAGAATAAATCAAGTAAATAGCTCAGGATTAAGCATCTGCAGGCAGTGGACTAAGTACCTGCCTTTGGGGACAGAGCACATACAAATGAACTCCCAAGGAATACTCAAGTTGTGAAATAAAAATTGTAGCCAAACATTCCTATTGTGCATTGCTTTAATAAATTGTTAATTAACAACTTAGTTTCTAATACTTGTTTAACAGTTAAACTTCTCACCTTAGATTTTGCTGAGTCACTAGTGGCTGAATCTAAAACAGACAAGAAAAATAATATTACTTTGTGTTGCACATAATTTAATACATAAATATTCACTGCAAACATGAAGCAAATTATAATTCATAGAAAATTGTATGACTGCAATAGAAAAAAAGGGCACAGAGTGGAGAATTATAGCTCACTGAGATGAAAAGCAGCACAGACAGCCACCACCATGAAAGTATGCTGTGAAATTGTGGGTAAAACCAGCTCAATGAGAGGGATGGCAAAGGGAGCCTGTTCTTTTTAAAAAAAGATAAATACTAATTAAACATCAGTACATATTAAACAATTTATTTTGCATCCATTTGCAGAACTCATTCTTTCATTTTATTAAAAACTAATTATGGTCGTTATATGCATTAATGTCAATGCACTCGACCCCCCCCAATACACAGTTTATGAGTTACACCTAAACAAATACATGTTAACAGTCAAATGGGTTTGCAACTGTAAAATGCCATATTAGAAGATACTTTACGAGTATTACACACCAAAGGAAAGTAAGGCAAAAAAATGCAGAGTTAAAAAAATGCACAGAACTCAAATACAAAAATAATCATCTGCCCTTTTTAGTTATAATGGAACTATTCCATACAAATTCAATTGAGTTACTTATAATTCATATAGGAACATCTGACTTAGATTTAACAAGAGGGGCACAATGAAATGTAGAATGAAAGCTGCAAAAAGAGATTCACTATGGGGCAACAGCTGAGGCTTTAAAATTATGAGAGGAGGCAGAAAGGGGCTAGCAAAATTCCAATTTTTTTGACAATTTATGTCAATATTTAAAACTACGAGATTAAAACTATTCCTGCAATTCACTTTGCAAGTCTGTGAGACAGACTAAGAGCTAAGCCCCCAGCCACACCCCTTTTGAAACATGGTTTATGCTACATGACTATAAAAACTAATAGACCATACCATGCTATTTCTCCTCAGGGTCTGCTTCAGAAATGATAAGAAACAGCAGAAAGACTTTAAGAAAGTAGTACTGGTCTTTTTAAAATAATCGTAACAGCAAATTTACATCACAGACGATAACTTTCCATTTACAAGAAACGGGGGTTTCTGCAGACTAGGCAGCTACAATGAGGGCAACAATCCTCCTCCTTCCTACAGTTCCAGCTGTCCATCAGTGACATCACAGAATCCATCAGTGACATCACAGTGTGATAGACTCCTCCAACTTCGCCTGTTTCAAGATCAGTATTATGTAAATGCTGAAAAAAACCCTTTAACACTCAGACAGGAGCTATGTGACAAAGTTGACAAGTTTGGGAAAAGAACATGCTTGGTTAGTTAGTTCAACAGTGAGTAGATGACAAGGTCACACTAATGGACAAAAGCATCCTCCAAACCGGCCTAGGTTAATGATATTGAAAGAAAGATCAGAAGATAAACAGAAATTGCACAGCATACACTCAAAATTATCACACTAATGTACAAATTATTGTGCAATTTTAATAACAAGTTATAGAATACGGTCACAAAACTTGCACATTTTCATATATATATATAAATTCTCTAACATTTCTCTGATACTAAAAGCTCAGCTGGGACCACATTACTTGAATCAAATATTTCAAGTGCATTGATAACTTGCTTAAAAGGATCAGCATCTCTTTTCTCACTGAAACTACACTGCGCATTTCAGCATTAAATAAATACAACATTCATTTAAAGTGCTTTAAATTTATATTGTTTTGTTTTCAATTGTTGTAAACTCAGTGAAATCATCAGTCCAAAATAAGAGTTATTTGATTCAGTTAAGTTAAAACAGGCTGGAGAATGGAAATTAAATAACAGAATGCAGTTTTGACATGACAATTTAAATTCAGCCCCAGAACATGACAAAAAAGGTGATACTGTCCAACACATTCACACACAGTTCCACAAACAAGATCAGACAAAAGTACAAAAAAAAACCCATCCAGCCACAAAGTCTTAGCTCTGTACTTTTTAGACTTCAAATGAAAATCTAATTTTTCAGATAACATTGCAATAGTGACCAATAAACTATGTCACCGCATACATAATGAAATTGCAACTCCTGAAAACATTTCAGTCCTATGGTTAAAAAAACGTGCATAGCTCACTAAAGATTTATAAATAGAAAATCAATGTTACAGGACTATAAAAACCTTTTGTCTTTCAAAAGCAAAAACTATTTTCAAGGATAACCAAGAACACTTATGTAAATAATTTGAGGTTATAGTTGTTTCACAAAATACAGCAATTTCTTTTCCCCCACTACAAGTATTTGCAGCTTTGAATGGGCAAATACAAGCATTTCAATCGTGAACTGTCTACTTCTGTAGGAAGCTGGTCAGTAACAATGACACTGTCTGTTACCGGACTCTGTAGTGTCTTGTTCAGGCAGTTACCTGAAACATCTCCTGGAGTAGTTCCTGTTCTCCCAATGTTGGTTAGCAAATGATCTATGTTTGGCACTGGCTGTGTATCAACTGTGCTTTCTTCCTGGACTGGTGTCTACATTCACAAGAGTAAGAAGATCAGAAAATTGTTTTCCTTTTACCGGAAAAAAAAACACACCAGTAACCCAAGTCTAAATGAACACTAAACTTCTACATTGGTTAACATGGTAAGATTGTTATTTGCTAGCACATTTCCATCAATGAAATACCTCAGCCAAAGTCTGAAAAGGTAGTTTGCTTGTCTTTTAAAGCAATAACTAAATCTTGAGTTAATTGCTTATTCCACTATAAGTAAACTGGCAGCTAGGAAGGGCTTCTGGAGTATTTACCATCCAAAGCCCACTTTCCTCTTGGTTCTAAAAGCCAACTTCTTTCCAAATATTAAATTTAGCATTTTTCGAAGAGTATGGGATTGAATTCTGCAAGGACCCAATTCCCTTTTGACAAATAAGGATATTTCTATTATTATGCTAAAATTAAACTTATAGTATGCTGACAAAACATGATTTCCGATAATCAGAAATACATGGCCAATTAGCAGCATAGCACCTTTTGCCTGGTCTTGACAATGGTGCCAAAGTTAAAATCAGAAAAGATAAAAATGCCAGATATGTTATGTAGTTTAACTCAGTTTTAGGGATGATAGCATTTACACATGAAATGAAAAATACAAATTTTTGAACAAATTTCACAAAATTGATTATATGGCTGTGGGAAATGGGGTGGAGCAAAAATGAGCTTTGAAATATTACCACATATGCTTGCTTACTAGCTTGCAAACCCATTCTCGAGGACCAGTGACATTAGTAGAGGCATTCTAATCCAAGTTTAGAGATCAAATGAATCAGATTTGAAATGGGGCATTTGAGATGGCTGTTCAATCAATTTCTTTCACTTGAAAATGCACAATTACACCTTAAAGTTGTATAAAAGTTCACAATGTATGCTCTCGGTTTCCAAATTTTTTTTTTGAAAGGTCTGGCACTGACCTCATGCAAATTACAATTTCTCCAGCCCAGGTGTGCACTCTATCAAATTTTATATTCTTCCACCTATGCAATGTAGATCAGACCAGTGATCCCAACTGACAAGTTTTAAGGACTGGTTCTAAGCCTGGAAGCAACCCTGATTTTTCAGACCATTTATAAGATTTATTAATATGCACGATTCTTATTTGACAGTTTGCACAGTGACAATGATGCACTGAACTGCTTTGCCAACACCATAGCCTCCAGGAAGTTAGCTGGAACGAAGGTCTGATGCACTATTTCTCAAGTGTCTCACCAATGATTTCGTAATTTTCTCCTACCTGGGGAAAGATTTCAAATCCTATATTGTAATTATGATTATTTACCGCCACCAAGGTCTGGAGCTGAATATCAAGCGTTCACTTTCAAGGTGGTGGCTTACCTTCCACACCTCTCTACTCCGTCCCTCTCACACCCCCAAAAAACACTGGAACAGTTGTTTATAATTATATGGCACTGCTCTCAGAAACATATTTCCTCTTTTCTTTAAAGCCAGTGTTAGATATGATGCCACAAGTAGCACCAGGACTGCATTCCTATTAACTTGCTACCGGTTTTGCCGACACAATGAAAATGAGGCACTTTGGTTTTATAATGCTTGTAAACGTTTGGCTTACAGATTTTGTACAAATCATTTTGCTTCAATTAGTCACAACTGTTTGTAAGTAATTCTTCCAAAATAATGACAGTCTGTTTAATAAAAAGCTTACTTTTCTCTCACAGTGAAGCATCACACATTGATAATTAATACTGATGACAGGAAAAAGATCAAAACATGGCTTAAAAGGATGCAGCAAGGGATTTCATTTAGATTTCAGCTGAGAACATGCAGAGTAGAACAAGCAGATTTTAATAACCTCAAATTATACATATTAAGAAAGTTACTCCTTTTACTAGGCTTTATATTTTCCATTTAATGCATATAACATTAATAAAACTTCCCTCATCCCTTTGCCGTACACAAAATCAGCGTTCTATTGTATCAATTTGCAATTAAGGTACAAGTTGCATATCGAAGGCCAGTATGATCATCTTTCTGAATAATGCTCATCCAAATTTAGAAAATTAAAAACAAAAGCAACAAATGCTGCACAGCTGCTTCCTTAACTTGTCTAGCACATCTTCATTTTTTCATATTGCCATTATCTTTACAGGCAGCAGCATTGCAACTGTGAATTTTTCACAGATCTTGTACTTTCAAACTTCATTTATTTATAATAACTCGTTTGTACCAGTACCAAACCAGTTAATTTCAATAGCAAAACATTTAAACTTTTATTATAGATAGTAAGGGAACATTATTTTGATTAAAATTCAGTCTTATTAACTTGCCATCACAAGTATATTAAAGCATCAGTCTGCTGTGTTAAAAAGGACAAAATAAACTCATCTATAATAAAAACAATGAACAAAAAAACCTGGAAAAGAGTTACTAAAACCATTATTATAGATAAGGATACTGAGGCTGATTGACATCAGTTCCAGTTTGTTGTGTTGTACATCTTTAGGTATGCCTTGAAATTATTACTACTTACGGTTGCATTTTCATCACCTTCTTCAGTGAAAAACCAGTCATACTGAAAAAGGGAAACCATTTCTTGTTTTAGTACAATTGCTGTATCAAACAAACAATCTTTAGCAGAAGTCCAATTATAACATGCAATAAAACAAATAAAAAACATACATGTTGTATGAGTGTTTCCACTATTTTGTACTGATCCGGCATGTGGGTAACCATGTGCATCATGTTGTCTTCTGATGTTCTGACAAGGGTTGGACCAAAAACAATGGCCAAATTTCTGGGTTCCATCTGAGGACACAATTGTTTTACATAATTTGAAGCAACAATGAAAGCATTACAGCACAATATCATGTCACATTAATTATATACTGTGATTAATGATAAATGATATTGTTAAAAATCACAATGTATGCACTTTGCAATTTGGAACTTATTTGGAAACAAGGAATTACATATCTAGATAATATTTTGACATTAGCAAAAATGAGTTACATTGCTGATAAATTAATATCTTGGACATCTTTTAGCTACAACACCGGTATCAATCCCACAATACGGAAAAGCGTACAGGTATGTCCTCTACAGAAAGCAGGACAAATCCAAATCAGGCCAATTACAGCTCCAGTCTGCTCTCAAACATTAGTAAATGGATGGAAGAGGCCGTCAATAGTACTAACAAGCAGCACTTGCTTGGCAACAACCTATTCATTACTGTTCAGTTTGGGTTCTGCAAGGGTCGTTCAGCTCCTGACCTCAGTACAGGCTTGGCTCAAACAAAAGAACTGAGCTCCAGAGGAAAGGTGAGGCTGACCACCCTTGACTTCAAGGGTGCATTTAACAGAGTGTGACATCAAGGACCCCTAGCAAAACTGGAGTCAATGGGAATCTGAGATAACTTCCCAAATGGTTAAAATCATATTTAACATAACGGAAGATGGTTGTGGTTGTTGGAGGTTAGTCACCTCAGCTCCAAGATTTCCCTGCGTAACTTCCTCAGGGGAGTGACAAAGGTTCAACACCTTTGATGATTTCCGTCCATCATTAGATCAGAAGTGGAGGTGTTCACTCATGATTGCACATCGTCCAGCACCATTCACAACTTGTCAGATACTGAAACAGTCTGAGCCCAAATGCAGCAAGACCCAGATTGTATCTGGGCCTGGGCTGACAACTGGCATATAACATAAGCATCAGGTAGTGAGCATCTCCAACAGAGAATCTAATCATTGCCCCATGGATTTCAATAGCATTATCATTGCTGAATCCTTACCTACCAACACCCAACGGGTTACCACTGACCAGAAACTGAACTAGACTGGCCATATACATACCTTGGCTACAACAGCAAGTCAGAGGGTTAGAATTCTGCAGTTAATAACTCGGACAGACTTTGAGAAGTCAGAGGCATCATATACAAGACTCAAGTCAAAAGTGTGATGAAATATTACTCACTTGCCTGAGTAAGTGCAGCTCCAACAACAGTCAAGAAACTTGACACTATCCAGCGCAAAATAACTTGCCTGATTGAATTAACATCCCAAACATTCACTGCCTCCACACCCACAAAATGCACTGTAGAAATTTACCGAAGCTCCTCAGACAATACCTTCAAAATCCAGGGTAACTACTACCTAAAAGAACAAGGGGAGTTGATACGTGGGAATGCCACATTTATAAGTTCTCCTCCAAGCCACTCACCATCCTGAATTGGAAATATACTGTCACTCCTTCGCTATCACTGGGTCAAGATCCTGGAACACCCTAACAGCATTGTGGGTGTACCTACACCAAGTAGACGGCAACAATAGAAGAAAGGCAGCTCACCATAACTTTCTCAAGTTCAGTTAGGGACTGGCAATAAACGCTGACATAGCCAGCGAAGCCCATATCCCCTGAATAAATAAAAAGAACAAAATTTAAAGAAATAAATTGTAAACACTGGCAACACTATTGCAAGTCAAATTTTCAATTCATGAAAATCTCATTCTAATTTTCATGTTGTAGTGTAAAATATATAGAAATTTTCAATATGTTGATGAATTTGAAGAGATACCTTGTTTTTTTCAGAGTTTTCTGCTACCGTTTTCAGATGCGCCGAAAGAAATTTCAATGTTTCGTAATGATGGTCTGGCAAATCTCGGATCTGAAATAGTTTCAACATCAACAAAAAAAATGAGTATATGGATAACAGGTTTAATATTAATTATACATGTAAATTTTAGCCGATCATGAATGAGAATTACCAATTTTTTTAAGGTCCTGAGTCTGTCCACTGAATCCTCTTTTCTGTTGGCTTCTATGAAATCAGCGTATTTATCTGTAATAGAGATTTTTTAACGTTTCAATTATAAATACAGTGAAATTGACAATGTGATGCCAATGGCAATGCCTATATTTGCATTCTTAAGGGAATTCTACAATTTTGAAATCGTGAGGCTATGATATCATAGATATAGTAATTATGAATTAGCCAGGTTTACCCAAGTAGGTGCATTGCACACTTCTGTGAATTTATGGGAAAGATCCTAATAAGCTGGACTACATTTGATCAATTTTTCACAATTTAAATAACAACGCCAACACATCATCTTTAGAAAGCAGTTCACTGAACTAAAATTAAGTTCAAATTGTAAAGTCAATAATTTTATTGGATTTTGAAAGTAAAAAGAGTGCTTGAATAATTCTTCAGTAAAAGTGCTGCATTATCTGCTTCAAAGTGGGAGTTTCACCTGAATCTAATGGTTATTTTGTAAAAAATAATTGATTAACAGGGCATAGAGCTGGATGAACACAGCAGGCCAAGCAGCATCAGAGGAGCAGGAAGGCTGACATTTCGGGCCTAGACCCTTCTTCAGAAATGGGGGAGAGGAAGGGGGTTCTGAAATAAATATAGGGAGAGAGGGGGAGGTGGCTAGAAGATGGATAGAGAAGATAGTTGGAGAGGAGACAGATAGGTCAAAGAGGCGGGGATGGACCCAGTAAAGGTGAGTGTAGGTGGGGAGGTAGGGAGGAGATAGGTCAGTCCAGGGAGGATGGACAGGTCAAGGGGGCAGGATAAGGTTAGTAGGTAGGAGATGGGGGTGGGGCTTGAGGTGGGAGGAAGGATAGGTTAGGGAGGCGGGGACGAGCTGGGCTGGTTTTGGGATGCGGCTGGGGGAGGGGAGATTTTGAAGCTTGTGAAGTCCACATTGATACCATTGGGCTGCAGGGTTCCCAAGCGGAATAGAAGTTGATCTTCCTGCAACCTTCGGGTATCATCATTGTGGCACTGCAGGAGGCCCAGCCTAGCTTGTCCCCGCCTCCCTAACTTGTCCTTCCTCCCACCTCAAGCCCTACACCCATCTCCTACCTACTAACCTCATCCCACCCCCTTGACCTGTCCGTCCTCCCTGGACTGAACTATCTCCTCCCTCCCTCCCCACCTATACTCACCTTTACTGGCTCCATCCCCACCTCTTTGACCTGTCTGTCTCCTCGATCCATCTTCTATCCGCCTCCCCCGTCTCCCTATTTATTTCAGAACCCCCTTCCCCTCCCCCATTCCTGAAGAAGGGTCTAGGCCCAGAACGTCAGCCTTCCTGCTCCTCTGATGCTGCTTGGCCTGCTGTGTTCATCCAGCTCTACACTTTGTTATCTCAGATTCTCCAGCATCTGCAGTTCCTACTATCTCTGATTAACAGGGCTTTTGGTAGCTTAAGCAGTATAAAAGCAATTTCCCTAACTAATTTCTGATTAGCACATGTCCATAAAAACAATTGTTTTTATTGAGGTGAAATGAAAACAAACATTTGATTTAAATGATATAGTGATGCATTAATTTTTAAAATGCAGATAAACTTGCACGAATACACAATGTAACAGAAAACAAATACACATAGTGAACATATGAAAAGACAAAGGGAAAAGCCCAACTAGTCCGGTAAATAGCCTTGATGCTATAAACATCATTGAAGGAATTTGTAATGTAATTGACAAGGGCTCAGCTCATTGATTGGAGAACTGATGGCATACCCATATCGTGCTGGGAAAGGTCTGATTGGACTAAACAGCTGTCAGGGAACTAGCTGGTCAGTGCCAGATCTCCCCCAGAATTGAAGACTCCGGGGCTGAAATCCCACCTTCCGAGGGACAAACAAAGGCCAGAAGCTCTGCATTACAGGAAACCAGAGAGTTATGGCTGCTGCCAATAACATACCAAGGTGACAGAGGGTACAATAGGTTGGGGTTGGGGTAGCATGGGAAGAGGAGGAGTTGGCTTTTACCAACCCTCTATCCCCTAGCTGTTTTTCCTATCAAGCACTCAGTCATTGAAAATTATCCACCCAGAAACTTCTGCAGGTTGTGTTACTGGTGTGCGATTAAAGCTAACATACTGTTCTTTCTGCCTGTATTTTAGCCTTCAGGTTACTCACTGATGAGGAATCCAGGTCTCTCTACATCAACACTTTCTAACTTCTTACCATTTGAGAAATGGTCTGCACATCTGTTTTTTCATACAAAAGTTATAAACACACATTTTACACATTTTATTCCATCTACCAAGTTCTTGTTTACTAGTTAAGTCAATCCCAGGTTTTTTTCCTTTGATTTAACCCATTTTTCTAATCAGCCTGATCAGAGATATTATTACATCCTTCTGGAGTAAGTGGGACTTGAATCCCCACATCCAATCCATTGATACATATTGTGAACAGCTGAGGCCTAAGTCCCTGTTATGATATCCAATCTTCTCTAGTCACTGTCTGCCAAAGCAAGGATGACCTGTTTATCCCTCCTGTTTTCTGTCTGTTAGTTAATCCATAATCAATGTGAGTACATTAGCTCCTATCCTGTGCTTTATTTTGCCAAAACACATCATGGAAGATCATCAGAAGCTTTCTGAAGGCTCAAATATACCACAGTCACTGACTCCCTTTTATCAATTCTAAGCACAATATGAAAACTAAGGGCTTTTAAATTGTGGGTCGTTGTAGGGGACCTCCTTTGAAGTTTTTCAAGGTTTTAGTTAATCAGCACGGCTACAAGCAGTTTTCCAAATGAGGACTAAGTATGTATTTGACTGGGATGTCACAATGAAATACTATTGCCTAGGTGTTCAGCATATGGAAGTCTATTAGATACACTCAGGTCACAATTAAAAGCTAACTTGACTATCATTTGTCTTCTCCCTGGTGTTGGTTTAAGGAAAGTCATTTATAACCTTGATAAATCTTAACTGAACTGCACTCAGCATTAAAGTGTCCTCAAACTGCAGAGGTGAAATAGGAGTTTTGATCACCTAATGACTAATTACCAAAATAGCTGTTGGAATTAAGAGAGGCTAAATGTCTTTGAACGGAATCACAGAATGGTTACAGCACATAAAGGAGACCTCACCCGGCCAGCTGCTTCCTTTTGCCCTGTGACAATTTTTGACACACTTTCCAAACTGCTTCGCTGCAAGTTCTAGAGTTGTGAGGAGAGGTCATTTGCCGTGAAAAATTAATTCTGCTTTCTCTGCACAGATGCTGCCAGACCTGCTGAGCCTTTCCAGCAACTGAGATGACAAGGTGTAGAGCTGGATGAACACAGCAGGCCAAGCAACAGAGGAGCAGGAAAGCCAATGTTTCGGGTCTGGACCCTTCTTCAGAAAAAAATGAAACGTCAGCTTTCCTGCTCGGCCCGCTGTGTTCATCCAGCTCTACACCTTGTCATCTCAGATTCTCCAGCATCTGCAGCTCCTACTACCCCTTTCCAGCAACTTCTGTTTTTACTTCATTACATGTTGACTGTTGGATACTCTTCCCAGACTGCTCGACTGCAACGCTGCCGCAGAAGACCCTTTCCTGAGTGCTTCACTGCAATGCTGCAACAGGGCACTTTTCCCAGATTGCTTCACCGTGATTCTGACCATGGTACACTCTTCACAGACTGCTTCACGACAATACTGCTGTGGGATACTCTTCCCAGACTGCTTCACTCTGATGCTGACTGTGGGACACTCTAGATCTCAGCCTATATTCGATTTCATCAATTGCTTATCTTCCTTTGCTGGATTACAAATTGCTCCCAGTCCTCAGAATGGCATTTCCTTTGATCTAATACAATCTTTAACCTCTTTTGTTAGTCATGGTTTTATTTACTTTTCCCTTTGGGTATCTGTGCTATCATTGAAATGGAACTATTGTAGACCATGTAGTATTTCTCTAAATACAAGCCATTGTTTATCTATTGTCAGGTATTTTAATGTATTTCCCAATCCACTACAGTCAACCTACTCATACCTTCATAATCTTTCATTTAGAAATTTCAGAACAAACTACATTGCATTCAAGTTCAATGTAAAATTCTAACATATTATGGTCACAATTTCTCAAAGGCTTCTTTCAGCAAGGTTATTAATTAGCCCTTTTTCATTATCTGTAGGAGCATTTTTCCCAAGCCAAGACAAAGACTCAGGAATACCTAACACTAAATACAAAATAGCTTGATCCTTAGTCGTCTCTTCAATGTATTGCTCCAGAACCCAATCTTACATGCACTACAGGAGTTCATCCTCCACAGCAGCGTTGCTGATTTGATGAAATCAGTCTACATGTCAACTGAAGACAACCCATCACTACTGTATGGCCCATGTTACTGCATCTTTAGTTTCTTGATATATGCTGTGCCCAACCATACCACGGGCAGTGTGATGGACTGTAATGAAGTCTGAACATTTCCTGTGCTTTCTTAGTTTCTCTGCAGTTTTTTAGCTCTACCCAAAGTGATTACACATCCTGATCCTTCGATCTAAAACAGACTTGTGTGCAATGATCTCACTAGTACTAGCCATCTCTTCCAAGGACATTCGGCCCAGCTCTCTTTAGTACAACACAACAGTCCTGTATTGTTTCCACTTACCCCAGAATTGAGCACAATGCCTATGAACCTCAAGCCTTCTTATTCCTACCCCACCTTGCCAACCATTCATTCTTCTGCTCTCTCTTATTTCTGTATTCCACAAACGGTACCAGGAGCAATCTAAAAATTACTTTTTAAAAAAAAATTCCTATTAACTTACTATGCACCATTCAAAATTGTGGCTGCAGGACCATATCTCTTTTTCTCCCATCTAGTGGCTAGTCATACCCTGCCAGACTGCTCTCCACATGTTCAATTACACCCTTGATCCAAGCACCAGGGAGGCAGCATACCAAACATAGCTAAAGCAACAATGTTGTCACAGACCTGGCCTTGGCTGCATTCCCTAGCTGATACATCAATTTCACCAATATTCAGAAATACTAGTCTAAAGACGAAACAAACTTGAGTTACTCTTACACTACCTACCTATTTCTACTTGATTACCTCATGGCCAACCATTCCCCCCTCTCCCTGCATATTAAATAGTTATGGGTGACCTCATCTATAAATGTACTATTCACTAAGTTCGCAGCCTCAGGGATGCATCACATTGCTTCGGAGCTTGAGCAACAGCTGGCATCACACAGCTACAAATACTGCAGCTGAAAATACACCTCGAATGTTTGATTATCAAGGATATGTGGAGTCTCCAGGAGTTCTCTCCCAGAACAGCATGCAACTCCAGGAGTCAGAGCTGCCCTGCCATTTTTTAATCTATTAGGTAGTAAAATTTTATACTTTAAAAAAAGACTCACTGGTTACTTGCTTCTCTTCTTTTGTTGTCACTTAAATAATTGGAGGTCAACTGAAGTACGTAACTTAAGCCTTATAATAAAGCAATGAAAAAAAAATTTAAATTTCCAGCAGCCTTAGACTACTGTCCTAACTTTGGAACAAGAGTATCCCAAGTTCATTTCATTTTCTGACAAGTATTTCTGAATATTGGAAAAACAGCAAAGCTACAATACTCAGCAACCAACTATCTCACAGCCTTCTTGGGAAGTCACAGCTTGATTTATTTTCTCACACTTTGGTGAACCTGACCTTCTGGATATTTTTCCCCCCACCTGCAGGCCTGCAAGCCCCAAGTGCTTGTAGGAAAGATTAACAACTAGTTTGGGAAACAAGTTCACAGCAGAGCAGAACAGGTGGATCAGACAGTGGAAACAGATCTTTCTCACTTTAGAGATTTTATCAAATCGAACCCGGGTCCCTGGCGCTGTGAGGCAGCAGTGCTAACCATTTCTAATACTTCCATTTCTAAATTGTTTGTCTATTCATCCAGCATACTAAAACTTGTGAAAGTATTATTTTACAGTATAAACACCTCTGCGTTTTTACTATGTTAAAGGGCACAACAGAAATGCTCACTGTTGATATTATGAGCAATCTATTATTTCCTAATTTCTAAAGGGGGTGTCCTGGATGAATTTGGAAAGAGGTGCTTCAAGTTTTAAGGAGAAACTGTCAGTCATCTTGCTTTCATTGGAGAACAAAATGAGAAAAGATAGCCCTGGTCTAAAAAGTTCAAGAATTGATAAAATATTGCGAGGTTGGATTTAGCTTGAACTGAGAACTGACATTGATGTAAAAAATACAAAGTTAATAAGCTCTCTGGCCATAACTTCTTCAGAGTAAAAATATTATCTTGAGCAATTTTGCATATTTGTGTAAAGATACTCAGTATAAACGAGTTCACATGGAACAAAAATGTCTTGCTCTTAGGTATTCTTTAATTAAGCCTTTAAAGCAGCATATATCACATATCATTGTGCTTCTGTAGAGCAACTAAAGTTAAAAATAATTGCCATTTCTAAAACAGATGCTATTAATGTCCTTTAGTTCTAAAATCAAAAATATATTTCATGTAAGAATGATTAGAGGAACACACACTGAGGAGCAGAAATAGGCAACTTGGTCCTTTGCACCTGTTCCACCATTCAGTAGTCATAATTATATGGTATGAAAACGGACTCTTCAGTCCAACTCATCCATACCGAACAACTTTCCCAAACTGAACTAATTCCACTGGCCTACACTTGGCCCATATCCCTCTGAAGCCTTCCTATTCACGTACCTATCCGAATGTCTTAATTGTTGTAACTATGCCACATCTACCGGCAGTTCACTCCGCATATGAACCACCTCTATGTGAAAATGTTGCCCCTCAGGTTCCTTCTAAGTCTTTCTCCTCTTGCCTTTAAATATGCCTCCAAGTTTTGAACTCCCCCACCCTGGCAAAAAACCTTGGCTATTCACCTTATCAATGCCCCTCATGATTTTATAAACCTCCATAAAAGTCACCCCTCAACCTCCCACGGTCCAACGAAAAAAGTGCCAGCCTATCCAGCTTCTCTTTATAACTCAGACCCTCCAGTCCTGGCAACTTCCTTGTAAATCTTTTCTGAATCCTCTCCAATTTAATAATGTTTTTCCTATAGCAGGGCAACCAGAACTGTACACAGTACTCCAAAACTGCTCTCACCACCATCCTGTCTAATCTCAGCATAGATATCCTAACTCCTATACTCATTGGTCTGAGCAATGAAGGCAAGCATGGGAAATGCCTTCTTAACCACCCTGTCTATGAACAACTTTCAAAGCATTAGTTACCTGAACCCCTAGGGATTTCTGTTCGACAACACTACCCAGGGCTGTACTATCAACTGTATAAGTACTGCCCTTTTCTGTTTTACCAGAAAGCAATACCTCATAATTAATCAAATTAAACTCCATCTGCCACTGGCCCAATTGGCCAAGATCCCTTTGTAATCTTAGACAACTTTGTTCACTCTCCACTATAACCATCAATTTTGGTATCATCTTGTAAGGTCATAGATTTTATCTCCACTTTCCTGAATAGATCCTATAACCCTTAAAACCCTTGTACACCAAAGCAGAAAAACATACACATGACAACAGTCAGTGACATACTCACCATTTGTGAAGAGGGGTTCTGGAAGTTTTCTGAAGAAGGATTTCAGTAAACTACTGATAACATTCAGATCACGCCATTTCTGTATTTTAAAACATTTTAAAGGGAAACTTATTTCCGTTAATTTTAAAAGCACATTTATACAAATATTTCTAAAGGCATTCAAAACAGATATTTTGGAAACTTACATCATCCAAAAGATCAATATCAGTCACTCCCTTGTTCAGTTCCTCTTGTAAGCTTGAAATAGCAGCATTATTTCCAGGGACTCTGTAGATTCCAGTGTACTCAAGTCCTTTCTCTTCAACTAAATTGCAGCAAACTTCAACAATCAGTGGTACATACTAGGAAACAAAAAATGAAATAATTTTTGAAAGATGCCACAATACTTGTCCATAAAACTCTATTTTAGTACAAATAATGACTTGAGAGGCTTTAAAACCATTTCAGTACTACACAATTGCACTGGTCATTACCTTCCATAATTCTTCATAAATTGAAGCTTACTTCACACATTGTAGTATTGCAAAATACTACAAACATCAAATTAATATAAATTGCAGAATTCATTAATGCAAGACCATATGAAATAAGAACAGGAGTAGGCTGTTTAGCCCCTAAAGCCTGCTTTACCCTTCAATAGGATTGTGGTTGATCCAACATTCCTCATATCCAGGCACTTTCCCAACTGATCAAGATCCTATTGCATTCTTCAACATATGCAAGGACTCTGTCCCCAGCTCTTTGCAGCAAGGGTTCCAAAAGACTTAACCAGTGAAGAAATTTCTCATCTCAGTCTTAAAGTAGTGCCCCTTTATTCTGAGGCTTTGGTCTTTAATTCTAGACCCGCCCATGAGTGGAAACATACTCCTAGTTGTTCTTTGAAACTAAACTTAATGTACTTGCTTATTCTCACTACTATGAAAATACTAAATGGTGTCCAGCATTAGGTGTGATTTCACAATTGGACAAGACTTACTAAACAATTTCACCTATGCTAAGAATTACATTAATAACAATTTAAGGTCAAAGTCACAGAACTGCCTACCTACACATGGTACAAATTACATATGTTCACACGCCCTTTCCTTTGCAAACAGAAGGGACATGTCCAAACGTTGTACCTTTATATGTTAAAAAAAGCTTGGGTAACAGCCATTTGATACAGCAGCACCTTACAATCAGAGTCCATTTTGCGAACCAATCAGCACTGCTCTTGTTGTGCTCCCTTTGAAATTTGGTATTCTTTTGCTCTGTCCTGATAAGTGCCAAATAAAAGTGTTAACAGGTTTTCCTTCTCCAAAACCAACTCAAATTCTGTACTACCGGAGGCCATGAAAGGCTTAACTTAGGCAGTCTGTAATTTCTTATTCTGTTCATGGTGCTAGCAAAAGCACATTTATTCATACTTTATAATCACTCCAAGATGGTGCAAAGAGATTTTCTTACTGAACCACTGCAATCACTGCTAGTGATTTCAGTTCTGATTAAAAACAAGGCAGGATTAGAAACAAGACCTTCAAAAATAATTATCACGCTAGTCAATCACACATGATAGATACAATCACACCTATTGAGTACATCCAGCATTTTCTAATTCTATTTATGATCTACATTATTTTCTTTCTGCATGAAGTTAATTTACACTACTAAGCTTTTTATTTAATTCACTTATGGGACATGGGTATCGCCGACCAGGCAAGTACTTATTGCTAGTTCTTAGTTACCCTCCAGAAAATGGCAGTTAGCTGCCTTCTTGAATCACTGCTGTCCACGTGGTGTAGGCAGACCCACAATTCTGTTTAGGGAAGGAATTTCCAGATCTTGAACTGGTGGCAGTGAAGGAACTGCAAATTATTTGCAGGTCAGGATGACGAGTGGCTTGGAGGGTGTTCCCATGTATCTGTTGCCCTCATCTTTTAGATCGAAATGGTCATGGGTTTCGAAGATCTCAGACCATAAGCCCAGAAGATATAGGAACAGAATAAGGTCATTCAGCCCATTGAGTCATCTCCACCAATGACCTCCAAAGCCTTCTGCGGCAATGGGTTCCACAGGGTCAACACCCTCTGGCTGAAGAAATTCCTCCCATCTCAGCTCTAAACAGGCTTCCCTCCCCACCAATCCTTCTAAAATCCACCAAATTACTGACCCAGAGTCTTCAACTGTTTCTCAGACGAAAAGCTCTTCTTTCCTGGTATCTGGACTGAGTTCAAGGCTAGCACATTGTTCCTTAGATATCTAAGGATTTTTGGCGAATTTCTGCACTGCATTTTGTAGATGGTACACACTGCTGTTTCTGTGTGTCAGTGATGGAGAGAGTGGAAGTTTTGGCACTGCATCCACATCAGGCAGTTGCTTTGTCCTGGATGGTGTCAAGCTTCTTGAGTGTTGTTGGAGCTGTACTCATCCAGGCAAATGGGGAGTATTTATATGGCAAGTCCAGTACAGCTTCTGTTCAATGATAATGCTCAGGATACGGATAGTGGGAGATTCAGTGAAAGTAATGCCAGTAAGTGTCAACGAACAATGGTGAGGTTGCCTTGCATTCGTGCAGCACAAATGTTACATGCCACTTTTCAGCCCAAACCTTGACGCTGTCCAGGTTTTAGTGCATGTGAACACTGACTGCTTCATTATATGAGTCATTGAGAGTGAAGCTGAACATTGCGCAATCATCAGTAAACATCTCCACCTTACCATGTAATGGCAGTGGGGAGGAGAGTAGAGTTTGCTATGTAGCGGTTGGAAGCCAGTTTTCAGGTTAAGAAACAACAAAAGACGTAGAGAGATCTTGGCAAAACTCCTCGTTTCTAGATTGTTGCAGACCAGATGCACAACCAAAAATATGAATTGGGACATTGTTCAAGTCCTGATGCATGCTGTACAAGGAAGTGCTCTGGCAATTTCAACTTCTGAGGGATAATTCTTTGCTCCCCAGTCCCTCTGCGTTGGAACAGGACAAGCCCTTCAGCCCATGATGTTGTGCCGAACTTTGATCGTAAACCTAAAGTCAATCTAATGTCCAGCCCTACCTGATACTATCATCCATTTGCCTATCTAATCACCACTTAAATGCCGCTAATGAGGCCAACTCCACTACCCTCTCCGGCAACGCATTCCACGCCCTTACCACGGAGTAAAAAACTCACCTATGACATCTCCCCTATATCTACCTTCACTCACTTTAAAACTATGTCCCCTCGTAATAGCTACCTCCACCCTAGGAAAAAAATCTCTGGCTGTCCACTCTATCTATATCTCGGATTATTTTGTACACTTCTGTCAAGTCACCTCTCATCCTTCGTCGTTCTAAAGAGAAAAGCCCTCGCTCTCTCAACCTTTCCTCGTAAGACCTTCCCTCCATTCCAGGCAACATCCTGGTAAATCTCCTCCACCTTTTCCAACGCTTCCACATCTTTCCTGTAACGAGGCAACCAGAACTGGACACAACATTCTAGACATGGCCGAACCAGGCTTTTGTACAGCTCGAGCATAACTTCACGGCTCTTGAACTCAATCCCTCTATTAATGAAAGCTAACACACCATACGCCTTCCTAACAACTCTATCCACCTGGGTGGCAGCTTTCAGGGAACTGTGGACATGAACCCCAAGATCCCTCTGTTCCTCCACACTGCCAAGAATCTTTCCATTAGCCCTGTGTTCTGCTTTCAAATTTGTCCTTCCAAAATGAATCACCTCACACTTTTCAGAGTTAAACTCCATCTGCCACTTCTCAGCCCAGTTCTGCATTCTATCAATGTCCCTTTGCAACCTATAACAGCTCTCCGCACTATCCACAACTTGACCCACTTTCGTATCGTCCACGAACTTACTAATCCATCCTTCCACTCCTACATCCAAATCATTTACAAAAATCACAAATAGAAGAGGACCCAGAATAGATCTTTGTGGTACACCACTCGTAATTGAGCACCATGTTGAATATTTTCCATCCACCACCACCCTTCGCGTTCTAAGGGTCAGCCAATTCTGAATCCAATCAGCCACATTTCCCCCTATCCCATGCTTCCTTACTTTCTGCATGAGCCTACCATGGGGAACCTTATCAAACGCCTTACTTAAATCCATGTATACCATATCCACTGCTCTACCTTCATCCGTGTGTTTGGTCACCTCTTCAAAGAATTCAATAAGGTTTGTGAGGCATGATCTACCCCTCACAAATCCGTGCTGACTGTCACGAATCAAAGTGTGCCTATCCAAGTGATCATAAATCCTATCTCTCGGAGCCCTTTCCAATAATTTGCCCACCACTGACTAAGACTAACTGGCCTGTAATTTCCAGGGTTATCCCTATTCCCTTTTTTGAACAAGGGAATGACGTTTGCCACTCTCCAATCTTCCGGCATTATACCCATGGACAGTGAGGACAAAAAGATCATCGCCACAGGCCCCACGATCTCTTCCTTCGCTTCCCATAGAATCCTTGGATAAATACCATCAGGGCCAGGGGACTTACCTATCTTTAAGTTCCTCAAAATTCCTAGTACATCTTCCTTTCTAGTATCGACCTCCTCTAGCCAACCAGCCTGTTTCACACGGTCCTCCTCTACAACTAGATCCCTCTCAGTTGTGAATACCGAAGAAAAGTATTCATTAAGGACCTCTCCTATCTCTTTAAGCTCTGTGCACAAATTCCCTTTACAATCCTTGATTGGCCCTACCTTTTTCTCTGGTCATTCACTTATTCCTCATGTACGCGTAAAAAGCCTTGAAGTTTTCCTTGATCCTATCTGCCAAGGTTTTCTCATGCCCCCCTATAGCTCTCCTAAGCCCTTTCTTCAGTTCCTTCCTGGCTAACATGTATCCCTCTAGAGCCTTTTCCGATCCTTGCTTCCTAAACTTTATAGAAGTATCCTTCTTCCTCTTAACCAGTCATTTGAGCCCTCAAGAACCAAGGCTCCCTCACTCGACCGCATCTTCTCTGCCTACTGAGGACAAACATATCGAGCACACACAGTATGCATTCCTTAAACAATCTCCACATTTCAATAGTGCTCTTCCCTGACAGCATCTGTTCCCATTTTGTGTTACCCAGTTCTTGCCTAACAGAATTGTAATTACCCTTCCCCCAATTATAAAGCTTACCCTGCTGTATGTACCTATCATTTTCCATGACTATTGTAAAAGTAACAGAGTTATGATCTCTACTGCCAAAATGCTCTCCTACCAACATGTCTAACACTTGGTCTGGTTCATTGCCAAGCACCAAATCCAAAGTGGCCTCTCCTAGTGTTGGTCTATCTACGTGCTGTGTCAGGAATCCTTCCTGAACACACTGGACAAAATCCACTCCATCTAAACTATTACAAATAAAAAGTTTCCAATCAATATTTGGAAAGTTGAAGTCACCCATGACTGCAACCCTGCGACTTCTGCAACTTTCCAGTATCTGCCTCCCAATCTGCTCCTCCACTTCTCTGCAACTATTAGGGGGTCTGTAAAAAACCCCCAAAGTGACTGCTCCTTTCTTGTTCCTGACCTCAATCCAAACTGACTCTGTAGACATATCATTCTCGAACTGCCTTTCAGTAGCTGCTATACTAGCCCTGACTAGCAATGCCACTCCCCCACTTCTTTTACCACCCTCCCTATCTCTTTTAAAGCATCTCAATCCCAGAACTTCCAACAACCTGTCCCTGCGTTACCCAAGTTTCTGTAATGGCGTGGCTTTAACACTGTCGTTCCAAGTACCGACCCATGCTCTGAGTTCATCTGCCTTATTTCTCTGATACTTCTAGCATTGAAGTATACACACTTCAAACCATCCCTGTGACCACAATTATGCTCCATCGACCGCATTTCTTTATTAACAACCTCACTCCCTGTTGTGGAGAGATAGCAGGAACTGCAGATGCTGGAGAATCTGAGATTACAAGGTGTAGAGTTGGATGAACACAGCAGGCCAAGCAGCAGAGCAGCAGGAAGGCTGACATTTTTCTGAAGAAGGGTCTAGGCCTGAAACATCAGCCTTCCTGCTCCTCTGATGCTGCTTGGCCTGCTGCGTTCATCCAGCTCTACACCTTGTTATCTCACTCCCTGTTGTGTCCGTTGGAAGGCTGAATACCTCATCCTCTGAATTACAAATCCGGTTCCCCAACCCCTGCCAATCTAGTTTAAACCATCCCGCATAGGTCGAGCAAACCTCCCTCCGAGGATATTTGTGCCCTTCTGGGTCAGGTGTAACCCGTCCTTATTGTATAGGTCCCACCTTCCCCACAATGTGCTCCAATTATCCACATAATGGAAGTCCTCCCTCCTACACCAGCCCTGTAGCCAGGTGTTCAGCTGCACTCTCTTCCTAGAGTAAAAGACTTGGGGAATTCTGTAGTACTTACATGGATAGGCAACCAGGAAATTTTAGATCAAATCTAATTTTGTATGTGATAACTACACAACTGACTTCATCATGTCCATTACCATTCAGTTGCACCATCCTTCCCTTCATCCGCCCACTATTATTCAGACTGAACATCTAAATTTACTATCCAGCATCCAATGCTGCAAGGTCCATCTCATTTTTGCCAAACTAGGACTATGTGGGAGTCTCCCAGTGGATGGTGTGCTGCAAATTTTTGGGCAAGCAGAGCTCAAAAGACACCCCGACCCAAAAATAAAATGTACAGTAGATTCAAGTCAGGGAACTTTTCAAGTGCAGCAGCTATTTAACTATCACTGTTGCTAATCAAAATATCCAGGCCCTTGTATCAAATCTCTCAATTGGGAACATTTTAAAAGAAGTCAGCATGAAGGATCAGAATTGAAGATATTGTTTCCAAGATACCAGCAAGGATCAAAGGGAGAAGTGAAACAGTAAGGAAAATCAGGAATGAACAAGTAGATGACTTCAGCAGCGAGTCAGAAAATAGTTACCACATAACAGGAAGCTGAACTTTCACAGCTTAGAAGTGGGGATCAAAGAAAATTGGGAGAAGCAATGCCTGGATGGCTCCCTGCTGCATTTCTGTTGCAGGGAACTTAAGAGGTGAGATCTGGGAGTTGAATTAGCTGCCAAGATGAGCAGCCATTAACAATGCCTAAGGGTCCAATTAGATGCGATCTTACAGCCACACCAGCGTTTGTTGGGGTCAGTCCAAGCTACAGTGAGGGAGCTACGACAATGACAGGCCGCAATTGCAGCTGAGCTAAATCCAAGTGGAGAATATTCACCTCTATCCTAATAAATATTGCAGTCTAGATACAGTTTACTTGCTCAATGTTAGCAAGACATCTTTGACTTGCCAAGACCAACACGAACCTGGCCTAGTAGGGCTGCAGAGGATTCTGCAGTTGTTGTTCTCTGATTAGGTCTCAAGTGACAGCCTATTGCACAATACCTTGAAGGCTACCAATTAGAAAGCCCCTTCTCAAGGGATTGCTGAGCCAGTTTCACTCCAGGACAACTGCGGACCCATCGGAAAAATCAAACCCAAAGAGGGGATCGGATTAAGAAATTTCAAAGTTTTGAAAAAGGAAGTTTGAATGTAAGTCAGTCCTGAAAACAATGTTAAAACAGTTGATTATTATACATTTGTATCTTAAGAATGAGAAGGGATAGCTCAAGACCAAAAAAAGCCAAAGCATTGCTGTTAAAATTTAGAAAGACAGGATACAGAGTGCAGTAGAAAGAGCAACACACCAAACATTAGGGTGGCAGAGTGGCTAGCACTACTGCCTCACAGTGCCAGGGACCCAGGTTCGATTCCACCCTTGGGCGTCTGTCTGTGCAGAGTTTGCACATTCTCCCTGTGTCTGTGTGGGATTCCTCCAGGAGCTCCGGTTTCCTCCCACAGTCCAAAGAAGTGCATTGACTAGGTGGATTGACTATGCTAAATTGCCCATTGTGCCCAGGGATGTTTAGGTTAGGTGGGTTAGACATGGGAAATATAGGGGAATGGGTCTGGGTGGGATGCTCTTCGAAGGGCAGCGTGGACTTTTTGGGCTGAATGACCCGTTTCCATACTGTAGAGATTCTGTGATTAATGGGGAAGATTGTCATCTGGTTCATAGTCTATCTAGGAATGCACAAGTATTAGAAGCAACTCCCCAGAACAAAAACATTATTCAGATTTTCCCTTGAGAAACTGATAGTGCAAAGGGCTTTGTAGATTGAATTATTTCCTTGTCTCAAGGGCAATAGAAGAGATCAAAAAGACTGAATCATTGCAACAGCAAATTGCCGAGAATAAACGTTGTTAATCCTTTGTGGGGTAAAAAGAAAAGCCTAAAACCACAATGACATTTATGCATTAGGCTGGAACTGGAGGTACTAAGCAATTTGAGTTTCACAATTTTCTATGTCTAAATGGGTGAAAAGGAGTTAAGATGCCCAAAATAGGGGTAGCAAAATGTTAGTGATCCCATTTTCAAGAGGTCCTAAGAAACAAATAATGCCCTTTGTAGCAAGATTTTGTTACTTCAGTATTAAATCAAATAAAATGTTAATTGCACATCTTGTCATTCTTCTTTGGACTCATTATACCTTATTGTGAAGAGCTGGTGGACAATCGTCGAGCCTGACACCAAATGTTACACCAGGACCCGGTTTCTTTTCAAAGGTTTTCCTCATTATGCTAGGAATGCCTCTTCGCCATGTTCCCTTGTCTTTTGGTGGGCTTGTGTCATCTGAATAACAAAACATGTAGAAAACAAGATTTGCCAGTGTACCATTAACAGGAAATATTCAAAATGACAATAGGTTACAATTATTGCTCGTTTAATTAATGATTTAATTTTTTTAAATTATTAAAATATTTAACATTAGTGATAATACTTGTCGTGTTCTTGACAGTAATAAAAATGTTTATAATTCTGTGGTTTCAAATAGACATTTAAATTGTGTGAAAACATTAATACTTGATGAATGTTTGCTACATCTTGTTAGCTTATCACA
Organism: Ginglymostoma cirratum; assembly: GCA_024137785.1. NCBI lineage: Eukaryota > Metazoa > Chordata > Chondrichthyes > Orectolobiformes > Ginglymostomatidae > Ginglymostoma > Ginglymostoma cirratum. The sequence continues at coordinate 33,166,691 of JAHRHZ010000034.1, read as the reverse complement.
AAACATTCAAAATCCTTTCAGTGAAATTTCCTAAGTGATGCACAGCTGGTGCTACAATAGAACCTCAATTAATTAAGTAAGTTATATGGCTTGCAAAACTTTAACTAAGTTTTCATTTAACCAGTAATACATTGGATTTTGAACTAATGAATTATTAGTCCCCAGTGCAGAATTAGGCCATTGAGCCCTTCAAGCCTGTTCCACCAATTAAGATCACAGTTGAGCAGGTCTGGCAGCATCTGTGGAGGAGAAAACAGAGTTAATGTTTCGGGTCCGGTGATCCTTCCTCAGAACTGACGGCGGCTGGGAAAACGTCAGTTTATATGCAGAAAATAGGGAGGTGGGTGGCTTAGGGAGTAAACGATAGGATAGAGCCCAAAGAGAGAGAGAAAGACTGTTGGACAGACAAAGGAGTTGCTAATGATCAGGCTGGGAGGGTGAATAGTTGTTTGTGTGTACAGTCCCCATTAACAACTATTCACCCTCCCAGCCTGATCATTAGCAACTCCTTTGTCTGTCCAACTGTCTTTCTCTCTCTCTTCGGGCTCTGTCCTATCGTTTACTCCCTACCCCACCCACCTCCCTATTTTCTGCATATAAACTGACGTTTTCCCAGCCACCGTCAGTTCTGAGGAAGGGTCGCTGGACCCGAAACGTTAACTGTTTTCTCCTCCACAGATGCTGCCAGACCCGTTGAGCTTTTCCAGCAACTTTGTTTTTGTTCCTGATTTACAGCATCCGCAGTTCTTTTGGTTTTTATTTAAGATCACAGTTGATCTGTTTGTGTTTCGAATTCCATACTCTCATCTACTTCTGATAACATTTAAATCCTCTGCCTAATAAGAATCCATCTACCTCTGCCTTAAAAATATTCAATGACACCATCGACACTGGAATTCTGCCTCAGGAGACAAAGTTGTACAACACTCAAATAATAAATTCTCGTGTGTCCTTTTAAACAATTCCACAAGAGGAAACACCTTTCCACATCTACCAGGATCTCAAAACTTCCATTAAGTCACTCCTCGCTCTTCGAAACTCCAGCTGAAACAAGCCTAGTCTGTCTAACCTTTTGTCATACGAAAACCCACTCAGTCTATGTCTCATTCAACTGTTCTGAAGATTCGTGTTGGACTCAAAATATTAACTGTTTCTTCCTTGGGGACAGCAGCTTTATAAACGGGAGAAATTGAATGGGGTCAGGAGCTTCTAAGAAGTGTGAGTGTGGCAACAGGAGCCTCATAAACAGAGCAGTCAACCTGTATGAGAATAGTAGTGGTAAAGGGAGATAAAAACTAGTGGCACAGACCCTTTAACCTGTTTCTACCTGCCAGAGCTGAAATAGGTTATCACAGATAAATAAGTAGGTGACTGACTGATATTTCTTCCTTGTCTCTTTTGTTTGGTCAAATGGTTTAAACAAGGAGCTGTTATTACAGCTGAAGAGTACAATTAAAAAATTCACTTTGAAGATATTTAACATCTAAATTAAATAATTTTATAGAATAGAGCTGGTTGACAAATGACGTGTTGCGGTTGTAATGTGTAGAAGCTGGCAGACATCGCTCAATCCAAAGTGATCACATCTGCAGCAAGAGTTGGTTGCTGGAGGAACTTTGGCTCGGACCGGTCATTCTGACACATGAGAAAGGGGGAATAAGTATTGGGACACTATTTCAGGAGGAAGTGACACTCCTTAAGTTAATTACATTGAATCTGGTCCATAGTAATGGACAGGAGGATCTGACTGTGATGGAGACAGGTATAGGAATCCAGAATTTAGTGACAGAGAGGCCCCAAACTGTGCCTTTCTCCAATAGGTATGTGGTTCCTGCTCCTAATGTGGTTAAATGAATAGAATGCAAGGATGAGTGATCTGATCAGAGCACAGTCATCCAGAACACCATTCAAGTGAGGGGAGAAAAGAGAAATGTATTAGTATCAGAGGACAGCACAGTTGGGGGTTATAAATACTGTTCTGCAGCAAAGACTGAGTCCCAAAAGCTCTTTTGCCTACCTGGTACCCAAGATTCATGACTTCTGGCCTGGAGGGAAAGGATCCAGTTGTCTTGGTCATATAGGTACGAATGACACAGGTAGGACATTCAAAGACGTTCTATACAGGGATTGCAACCAACTTGGAGCTAAACTAAAAGGCAGAATCACAAAGGTAATAACCTCTGAATTATTACCTCAGCCATATGCAATTTGGCATGTTCTATGTAAGATTAGAGGGGTGAATGCATAGCTTAAAAACTGGTGTAGGGAAATGGGCTCCAATTCATGGGATGCTGACACAAATAACTGCTGCTCCATTGAGGCAGGCCTCATTTGAATGCTGGGACCACTGTCGAGGTGAATTGTATAATTAGGACTGCAGATAGGATGTTGAACTAATTAGTGGAAGGTACTGTCAATTGAAGGGAGGTCTAAAAAAAAATCAAAAATAAGAAAGAGTGGAGGTGCAGGGTTGTGAATGATAATCTAAGTGGAACAGGAAAAGACAAAAAAAATACGGAATGCTGCTGCAATTGGAACCACAAAGTAAGCAAAATGGTAGAAAGTCAAAACTTAAGGTTATTTATCAGAATGCACACTATATTTGCAACAAGACAGATGACGATGATATAAATAGAAATAAAGGGATCTGACTTGATAACAATTATAGAAGCACTGAAGTGCATCTATGACTTGGAATTTAATATTGAAGGCTATTTGACATTCCGGAAGAATATGCAAAAATCAAGTGGGCAGGTGAGGTGGGTAGCTTTGTTAATAAAAAGAAGGGTTTCGGTGCTGTTGAGAGTAGTGATGCGGGTGAGTTCACTAGATTATGATCTAGAATCAGTTTGAGTGAAATTAAGGAATAGCAAGGGAAATAAGTTGGGGGATCTAGATGACTCCTACCCATAAGAGTTGACTCGCTGTACGTCAAAGTATAAATCGGGAAATAATGAAGACACAACAGTTCTCATGGGTGAATTTAATATGTACATGTACTGGACAATTCAGATCTGGGCGAGGTAATATGATAGACACGCCTGTAGAATGCATCAAGGATGACTTCTTAGTGCAGCATATTGCAGAGCCTACCTGGAAACAGGGCAGTTTAAATCTACTAATGAGGAAGGATTAATAAGATAGCTTGTAGTTAAGTATCTTCTAGGGCATGCCACTTACAACATGGCAGAATTTCAAAATCAGTTTGGGAATGAATGACTTGGGTCTCAAAGTAGTGTCCTTACTTCAAAGAGGGCAATTAGAGGTATGAAGGTGTTGTCTAAAGTGGTCTAGATAAGTACAGTAAGGGGAACGAGCACTGGCAGACACTTAAGCAGATATTTTATAATCCTCAAAAATTTATTATAGTCCAAAAGTTGAGTACTCAATGAGAAGGATGAACCACCAGTTGTTAACAAAAGTGGTCAAAGACAATAATAAATCAAAAACGTAGCACACACACAGGTAATCAGAGAACAGAGAACAATACAGCATGGTACAGGCCCTTCAGCCCACGATGTTGTGCTGAACTATTATCCTACCAAGATCAAACTACCCTGCATACCCTACATTTTACTATCCTCCATGTGCCAATTCAAGAGTCACTTAGAAGTCTCTAAAGTATCGGACTCCACTAACACAGCTGGCAGCGCATTCCACACACCCACCACTGTGTAAATAAAAAACAAACTTACCGCTGACATCTCCCCTATACCTTCCTCCAATCACCTCAAAATTATATCCGCTCGTAATAGTCACTTCCGCCCTGGGAAAAAGTCTCTGACTATCCACTCTATATATGCCTCTCATCACCTTGTACACTTCTATCAAGTCACCTCTCATCCTTCGCTCCAATGAAAAAAGCCCTGGCTCCCTCAACCTTTCCTCTAGTCCAGGCAGCATCCTGGTACATCTCCTCTGCACCCTCTCTAAAGCTTCAACATCCTTCCTATAATGAGGCGACCAGAACTGAACACAACATTCCAAGTGTGGTCTAACCAGAGTTTTATAAAGCTGCAGCATAACCTCGCGGCTCAAACTCAATTCCCCTGCTAACGAAAGCCAACACACCATACACCTTCTTTACCTATCAACCTGGGTAGCAACTTTGAGGAATCTATGGACGTGGACCCTAAGATCCCTCTATACCTCCGCACTGCCAAGAATCCTGCCATTAACCCTGTATTCTGCATTCAAATTCGACCTTCCAAATTGAATCTCTTCACACTTTTCCAGGTTGAATTCCATCTGCCACTTCTTTGCCCAACGCTACATCCTGTCAATGTCCCATTGCAACCTACAACAGCCCTCCACGCTGTCCACAACTCCACCAACCTTCGTGTCATCGGAAAACTTACTAATGCACCCTTCCACTTCCAAATCCAAGTCATTTATAAAGATCACAAACAGCAGAGATCCCAGAACAGATCCCTGCAGAACACCACTGGTCACCGAGCTCCAGGCTGAATACTTTCCATCTACTACCACCCTCTGTCTTCTATTGGACAGCCAGTTTTGTATCCAGACAACCAAATTTCCCTGAATTCCATGATTCTTCACTTTCTGAATGAGCCTACAATGTGGAACCTTATCAAATGCCTTGCTAAAATCCATACATACCACATCCACTGCTCTGCCTTCATCTATGTGTTTTGTCACATCCTCAAATAATTCAATAAGGCTTGTGAGGCATTACCTGCCCCTCACAAAGCCATGCTGACTATTTCTAATCAAACTGAGCTTTTCCAAATAATCATAAACACTGTCTCTCAGAATCCTCTCCAATAATTTGCCCACCACAGAAGAAAGACTGATCGGTCTGTAATTCCCAGCATTATCCCTATTCCCTTTCTTGAACAAGGGAATGACATTTGCCACCCTCCAATCAAGCAGGCAAATGGAATGCTGCCCCTTATTTCAAGGGGGTTGGAGTACAACAGTAGGGAAGACTTACTGAAACTATACAAGATGCTGGGTGAGACCACATATGGAGAAATTAGAGCAACTGTGGTCCCCTTAAGATATTAAGTCATTGGAGGTAGTTTAGAGATGTTTCATTTGGATGATCCTTGGTATGGAGGGACTGTCTTATGAGTAAAAACTAAACAGGCTGGGACTCTACTAATTGGAATTTGGAACAATGAGAGGTGATGTCATTGAAAAATGTAGGATTCTTAATGGGTTTGACAGGGTAAATATGAGCAGATGTTTCCATTTATGGGACAGTCCAGTGTCAGAGGGCATAGTCTCGGAATTAAGGGGCGCCATTTAAAACTGAAAGGAGAAGGAATTTCTTCTCTCAGAGGGTTGAGTGTCTTTGAAACTTCTTGGCATTGAAAGCTGCAAGGGAAAAGTACATTTAAGGCTGAGATGGATAGATTTTTGATCAGTAGGGGAATCAAAGATTATGGACAAAGGGGCAGGAAAGTGGATGAAAACAGCATCAGTTCAGCCACAGTTCCAACTGAATGATGGAGTGGGCTCGAGGGGCCAAATGGCTGACTCCTGTTCCTATTTCTTATGGTGTTATAAAAGTTAAGGCATATAAAGGAGCAAAAAATTAGAGGTTGCAAGTGGAGAATTTATAATAGGGAACAGGGAAATGGCAGATAACTTGACACAGCGTTTTGCACCAGTTTTCAGGGCGGAGTACATATAACCATCCCAAAGATGTCAGATAAGCAAGGTGCTAATGGGAGGAAAGAGCATGCAACAGTCTGTCAAAAAGCACAATATATTTGACAAACTAATGCAACTAAAAAGCAGGTCAGTCTGCAGCACCTGATGATCCACATCCAAGGGTTTTACAGGAGGTGACTGCAGAGATAGTAAAGCATTAAAATATTCCATAAGTCACTGGATTCCAGGAGGGTTCCAGAGAACTGGAAAACCGAAAACGTGGCATCTGTTCGAGAAGGGCGAGATAGACAGAATATAGGAAACTTTAAAGGTAGAGCCTCCATAACATGCAAGTGCAGCAAGTAATTCAGATGCTAAATGGAATTTCTGATTTTATTGCCAGAAGGTTGGAGTTTAAAAAATAGCAAAATCTTTCACAATTGTACAGGGTGTTGGTGAAACTGCACCTACTGTGTTGAGTCTAGGTCACCATATTTAAGAATAGACATACTAACATTGAAAGCATTTCAAAAGAGATTCACAGGACTGATTCCTGGATGAAGGGGATGATTTGTCAAGAATGTTTAAACGTATTAGGCCTTCATTCATTAAAGTTTAAAAGAATGAGGAGTGATCTAATTGAAAAATACAAGATTCTGAGGGGGCTTGACAGAGAAGATGTTGAGAAGAGGTTTCCACCAGTGCGGGAATCTCAAACTACGGAACATACCAAATAAAGGACACTCATTTACAGCTGAGATGTGAAGGAATTCCTGTTCTCAGAGGGTAGTGAATGTCTAAAATTCTTTATCCTAGAGAGTTGCGAGATTAGATACATAAGATTTTTGAAATAACAGGGAGTTGAGGGGGCTAGGAAGAACCAGCACGGAACAGTTGAGGTCTCGGGGATATTGATATGGATCTTACTGAATTGTGGGACAGGTCTGAGGTGCTGAATGGCCTTTCCTATTATTATGTTCTTCTGCTCTCTCCACAGATGCTACTAGATTAATTGAGTTTCTCTAGCTCTAATTTTGTATGTAAAGAGCTAGGAAAGCTCCTCAATCACCTGTATTTATTTCCTTCCTTAAATAAGGAGACCAAAACTGCACAGTATTCAAGACGTGGTCTTACCAACGCCCTATACAACTCTGCATAGCATCCTTACCTTTATGCTCAATTCCTCTCATACAATAGGATAACATTTAATTAGCCTTCTAAACTACTTGCTTTCTACTATAGACTAACATTTTGCATCTCGTGCACTAGAACACTGGGATCCCTTTGCACAGAATTCTGTAGTTGCTATCCATTTAAGTAATACTTTCTATTTATTCTTCCTATTAAAGAGACCAACTTCAAGTTTTCCAACATTATACTGGATCTATATTTTAATTGATCTGCAAACTCCTTAAAATACATTCCTATCAATATTTGTGGCATCTGAAAATTTAATTATCATGCCTTCACTCCTCTCATATAAGCTATTTATATAGGGTATATATCGATTTATATCGAAGCCCCAGCAGAGACCCTCACAGAACTCAGTTTGATCTTCTACCCATGCCAATATGTTACTCCCTCCCTACAAGCTCAGATTTTGCACAACATTTTATGTTGCACTCAAGTACATAATGTCTCCAGATTTGTCTATACCAACAGTACGTGGTCATAAATCACACGACACCAGATTAAAGTCTAACAGGTTTATTTGAAAGCACAAGCTTTTGGAGTCTTATTCCTTCTTCAGGTGTTAGTAAGACTCCAAAAGCTTGTGCTTTCAAACAAACCTGTTGGTCTACAACCTGGTGTCGTGTAATTTCTGACCTTGTCCACCTAGTCCAACACCAGCACCTCCACATCTACATGTTATTCCTTCAAAGACATCCAATAATTTTATTAAATATAATTTCACTTTCCCAAAATCATGCTGACTCTTCCCAATTAGGAGTTTTATCCATGTCCAGCTATATGCTTGTTAATCATCAACTCTTAACTTCCCCATGACAGACATTAAACTAACTGGCTGTACCCTTAGACCCCTTTGCTGCTGCACCCTATTCAGACTAAATGTACTCTCTCACGTTTAATCATATTGACATTCATTGACTAAATATATACCCATTCTGCGATCTGTCACCTTGTATTTCGTTGCATTCTTCCTTTGCGTTGACGACACCTCCCCACCTGGTGTTACCTCCAAACTTTTCAGTTGTACTTAAGACATCTTTTGCTGATATTATTACTGCAATACCTCAATGTAAAAGCAAAGCATACTTAATAGGTATTAGCTAAAGTGGAAAAATACGATAAAATGTAAGTCAAAGTACTATATTAACAGACTATAGCAGGTTAAATGGACAGGTTAATTTCCACCAATTGAACAGAATCATTAATCTATTAAAATCTTAAACTAAATGTATGTACAGTAGATAACTTTTTAAAGGGAATCCGTATTTAACAGCTGTGATTACATAATAAAGTATTACTTATAAGTTTTCTTTCCAGCTCTTGCTTTGGAGAATGTGGGCTCTTTGGATCAGTCTTGGATCCCAAGAAGGTCTGTCTAATACTGAGTGTCTGGCGAGGTGTTTTAGGAGATGGTTCTGTCTTGCTGCCAGAAGTACTGAAACAAAAGATATTCAAATTAGTGGTCATTTAACAAGATTTATTGCTTGTATACTCAAACACTCCTAAATTAAGATTGACAATAGATGTTTCTTCCCTTCCCTATATAGTGCTCAATGAATTTCAGATCAATGTCAACAGCAGGCACAGTTCTCACTAGTTTCCAATTGAATACATAACACCAGAAGAGAGAATTCTGATTTTTAAGCATTCTATGATGTGCTGGCAGCTAAAAAATAAAATGGGTTTTGGTATGCCTAAGAACCTAAACAAATGAATCAAGACTACTTACTTCATCATGGTACTGTACTCTTTAATTTTTCTGCTGATTAAATCTCTGCTTGTAACTCCAGTATCCTACAAATAAAAACAAAGCAAGTGTTAACATTTGCTTCATGGATATTTGTGCAATAAAACTACACAACAGGTTGTAATAAAAAATTACAATTGATAATTTCTTTGAAGAGTGCATCACAAATTGAGAGCCTGTGATAATGACAAGTGCATTTGCATGGTTTACTTATAAAACTAAAACACTGATCCTGCAACTGCACCCGACATCCACAAAATTCTACATAGTTTGGAGTAACAGCTTTAATCGAGTCTTAATTGAACCATATATGGTTAGAGAGAGTACATAAAATCAATCGTTTCTACTGAGGGAGCAATGACAGATGCAAGTTTACTGCAAGATATTTTTGACAGAAAACAGGGCAAACCGTTTTACACATTGCATTACACGGGTGGTAAATGCACAAGAGTGAGCTGTTATTTTCTCATTTGATATGGGTACCACTGGCAATGCCAATGTTAGTGGAACATCATTAATTCAGCTTGAACTAAGTGACCCACGAGGCAGTTGAGAGTAAAAACACAGCTGTAGATCTGAAGTCACATCTGAGTAAGGATGGCAGATTTCCCTTCCCTAAAACAAAATTGTTGGGTTTTTATGAAAATTAAATGATAACTGGCATGTTCACCATTAATGAGATGACCTTCAAATTCCAGATTTTTTTTTAAAAAAGCAAACTAGTGCCTTGTGTACTTCCCCACTTTTATTGTGTTTCTGTTTTGAGTCAAAAGTCACAGGACAGCAGGTTATAGTCCAAAAGAACTGCAGACGCGGCAAATCAGAAATCAGGAACAAAAACAGAAGTTGCTGGAAAAGCTCAGCAGGCCTGGCAGCATCTGTGAAGAAAAGTCA
>JAHRHZ010000034.1:33143456-33156840 GCA_024137785.1 Ginglymostoma cirratum | reverse complement strand
AATGTTAACTCTGACTTTTTCTTCACAGATGCTGCCAGGCCTGCTGAGCTTTTCCAGCAATTTCTATTTTTGTACCAGGTTATAGTCCGACAGATTTATTTGAAATCACAATCTTTTGGAACGCTGCTCCTTTGTAAGGGGAAGGCTTCACCTGACAAAGGGGCAGCGTTTCAAAAGCTTGTGATTTCAAACAAACCTGTTGGACTATAACCTGGTGTTGTCAGACTTCTGACTTTGTCCACCCCCAGTCCAACAGTGGCACCTCACATCATTTCTGTTTTGACTCATTGTCTTTGTGTTGAAATCAAGCTTCCTTTCACGCTCAGCACAATACAGCACAGGAACGGGCCCCCTGGCCCACGATGTCGAGCCAAACATGACACTAAATTTAACTAATTCCTTCTGCTTGCCCTTGGTTCACATCCCTCCATTGCTTGCATGTTCATGTGCTCATCTAAAAGTCTTTTAAAAAGCCTCTATCGTGTCTGCATCCACAACTATACCCTGGCAGCGCATTCCAGACTCCTACCACACTCTTTAAAAAAAACTTGCTCCTCACATCTCCTTTGAACTTCCCCCCTTCACCTTAAATGCATGCCCCCTAGTTTTAGGCATTTCAACTCTGGGAAAAAGATTCTGTCGACCCTATTTATGCATCTCAATTTAACAGAATTCTGCTGAGTTTCCCCTCAGCCTCCACTGCTCCAGAGAAAACAATTGAGTTTTTTTAAGCCTCTCCTTATTGCTCACACCCTCAAATTGAGGCAGCATTCTGGTAAACCTCTTCTGCACCCTCTCCAAAGCCTCTATATCCTTCCTGTAATGTGGCAACCAGAACTGAACACAATACTCTTAAGCATGGCCTAACCGAAGTCCCAAAGCTGTAACATGACATCCTGACTCTTCTACTCAATTCAGACCACTAAGCATGCCATTTACCTTTCTACCACCCCATCTACATTTTCATTCAAGTCATTTATAATATCACAAACAGTAGAGGTCCTAGTACAGATCCCTGGAGAACACTACTCGGTACAGACCTCCATCCCTAAAAACACCCTTCCACCACTACTCTCTGCTTTCTATGGGCAAGCCAATTCTGAATCCACACGGCCAGGTCACCGTGGATCCCATGCATCTTAATCTTCTAGACGAGCCGACCATGAGGTAGCTTATTGAAAGCCTTATTAAAATCAACGTCGATAACATCCACTACTCTACCCTCACCTTTGTTGCCTCCTCAAAAAATTCAGTCAAGTTAGGAAGACATGACCTGCCCTTCACAAAGCCATGCTGACTACCCCAATTAGGACAATCTCTTCCAAATGCATGTAAATCCTATCCCTAAGAATTCTCTGCGGTAGCTTCCCAAACACCGACATGAGACTCAGCGGTCTATTGTTTCCTGGATTGTCACTATTTCCCTTCTTGAACAGAGGACCAATACTAACTACTCGCCAGTCCCCCAAGACCTCTCCAGTGACTAAATGAGTATACAAAGATCTATACAAAGAGAGCAATCTCCTCTCCTGCCACTCCCAACAACCTGGGGTAGATACCGTCAGACCCTGGAGATTTACCCACCATAATACTTGTCAAGAGATCCAACACCACTTCTTACTTGATCTCAAAATTCCATAGCATGTTAGCATGCTCCAGACAAATCCCACTATCCTCCACATCCCTTCCTGGGTGAATACTGGCGCAAAGTACTCATTTAGGATCTTACCCACATCCACCCACAAGTTCCCTCCTTCATCCTTAAGTGGTCCTACCTTCTCCCTAGTTATCCTCTTATTCTTGATGTATATATAGAATGCCTCGAGATTCTCTAACTCTACTTTCCAAGGTCATTTCATAGCCCCTTCTTGCTCTCCTAATTCCCTGCTTGAGTTCTTCCTGCTTTCTTTATATTCCTCACAGGCCCTGTCCGATTTTAACTTCCTAAACTTTACATATGCTTCTTTTCTCTTTTTGAGAAGAATTCAAAACGTCCCTCATCATCTAAAGGTCCACTACATTGCCATCTTTGTCCTTCCTCCTTACTGGAACATGCCAGTCCTGAACTCTCATCAGCAGGCCTTTAAACAGTTCCCACATGTCAAATGTGGACTTGCCTGATAACAGCTCCTCCCTATAACACTCCCTAGCTCCTACCTAGTACTGTCATAATTTGCCCACCCTGGTTTAGTACCTTGCCACAAGGTGCTGACTTATCCTTATTCACAGCTATCTTAAATTTTAAGGAGTTGTGATCACTGTTTCCAAAATGCTTTCCCACTGAAAGGTCAGTCACCTGGCCAGGCCTCATTAGCCAGTACAAGATCCAGTATGGCCCCACCTCTAGTTCGATTATCCACATACTGTTTCAAGAGACCCTCTTGGATGCACTTAAGTTCTGCCCCATCCAAGCCTCTTGCTTTCGAGGGAATTCCAGTCAATATTGGGGAAGTTAAAACTCACCCACTATGACAACTGTTTTTTTTATTGCATCTTTCCATAATCTGCCTACATATTTGTCCTCAATGTCTTAGTTGTTGTTGGGGTCCTACAGCACAATGCTATCAGAGTTACTGCATCCATCTGATTTTTGAGCTCTACCCACATTGCCTCAGTAGATGAGCCCTCCAGTATGTCCTCCGAGTGCAGATGCATTTCCCAATTAGCAATGCAACTCCTCCACCTCTTTCCATCTTCTCTATCTCATCTAAAACAACAAAACCCTGGAATGTTGAGCAGCCAGTCCTACCTATCTCTCTCAACCAAGTCTCCGTAATGGCCACATCATAGTCCCATGTACTGATCCAGGCTGCAAGCTCATCTGCCTTACCTATAATACTCCTTTCAGTGAAATAAACACACTTCAGCCCATTAGTACCGTTGTGTTCATTTATTTGTGTCTGTCTGTCCTTTCTGATTTACTGGTCCTAACATGGTCCTTCCCCTGAATCCATCCACTTGCTGACCTGCTGCTCTGGTTCCCAGCACCCTGCCACTCTGGTTTAAACCCTCCCAAGTAGCACTAGTGAACCTCCCTGTGAGGTTATTGATTCCCCTCCTGTATAGGTGCAACCTATCCCTCTTGTACAGGTCACCCCTGCCCCAGAAGAGGTCCCAATAATCCAAGAACCTGAAATCCTGTCCCCTACACCAGCTCCTTAACCACACATTCATCTCTCCTATCTTTCTATTCCTTGCCTCACTAGCACGTGGCACTGGTAGTAACCTAGAGATTACTATCCTCCTGGTCCTGCTTTTCAGCCTCTTTCCAAACCTCCCGGTAGTCACTCCAGCGGACTTCATCACTCTTTCCACCTACATTGTTGGTACCAATGTGCTCAACGATCTCTGACTGCCCACCCTTCCCCTTATGAATTTCATGCAACTGCACAAAGACATCCTCAACCTTGGCACCAGGTAGGCAACATACCCTCCTGGAGTCTCGAGCGCTGCCACAGAAACACTCGTTTGTTCCCCTAACTAGCGAGTCTCCTACCACTAACATTCGCTTGGACCTTGCCCAATCCTCTTTATTATCATTCTCTCTGATTAAATATTGAATTAACATAATAATGCACTCCTCCTCCCAACTACTACTCCTATTCACTTCTCTATCCTGAAATCCAATTGGTTGATAAGGTACAGCTTTGCCTCACCCACATGTCAAAGTCTCAGATGCCCTGTTGTCCTTCTGATGCTGTTATTACCTTGTACTTCTACAACTAAGAGCAAATATATCTTCAGCACAAGGACACATGGTAAAGTGTAATTAGGCACATAAGACATTCATATACAATGATTAAATGACCCATTCCTGCAAATTCAAGTCTTTTTCATCTATTGTTTGTGCAATCTCATGCTCAACTAATCAATGGCCAAACCTTGGGAGTGGAAATTGAATTTGTGGTTGCGAACTTAAGACAAAAATGTTACCAACTAAGCCAAGGTGATGTTGAACGTGGCACCTGAAATGACTCAATTATATAATGTTGACTTGAAAACAACTGAAACAAAATAATAACTCTACAAGTAAACGGTATATTGTAAACTGGCAAAATTCAAAATTATAATGATTTATAAAGCACCGAAACTTCTTTTGCACCAGTTTTCGGGTAAATATTGCATCCAGTAAGATTTATTGTCTTTTAGGAAATTTTGCATGCCAGTTAAAACAATGCTGTATATTCAGTTCCATAATTTTACATACAAACTTAAATAAATTGTGGCTGCTTCTGATGTAAAGTACAAATACAAGTTGAAACAACTACGGCAGGATCATACATTTATTTGCAAAGAATCAGATGTGCGGCAAAAGAATGTTGCCCATTTTCTTTTATTCAATTGCCTCTTCACACTGCACACTTACTTCATCATCTAGATTACTGTTTTCCTGTATGGACTTAATCCATGCCAACATATTTTCCCGATCTTCAGCCTGAAAGAGGTATTCACACTCAGAAGTGGTTAATCGAAATACATGCTTGCGCTTGGTTTCACTATATGAAATATCTATCAAGCAGGCTTTGATGCTGATTGGTTGTTCTTCTTCACTTGGGCAAGATGCATGAATGGTCTTGTCCTTTTTATCTTTGTACAGAAATAGGGAGTCTCCTCGAAGAACCACATACATTTGCTTCCATGGCCGAATGCTACCGCCAACACGCTGTAATATTGAAAATAAAGAAGCAATGGAAATTGATCACTTTACTTTCGTATTTGTAAAACATTCTTTTAATACTTTACATTCCTTCAGGAAAAGTAAATGAAAAATTCTGTGGGCTTGTTTAAGTCTGACTTCCTTCTTAGAAAAGCTCTAGCAAATAGAAGACCATAAGACGTAGAAATAGGCCTTTCAGTCCATCCGGTCTGCACCACCATTCAACGAGATCATGGCTGATCTGATAATTCTCAACTTCATCTTCCTGACTCTTACCCACAACACTTGATATCCCTACTAATTAAAAAATATACTTAACAGTCCATCTTCTATAGCCTCTTCATCTCCTTCCTTAACGGGTGACCTCTTATTCAGAGATCAGGCTCTCTGGTCCTACATTCACCCAAAAAGGGAAACCATTGTCCGCATCTACACTGTCAAGCCCTCTAAGATTTTTTTATATTTCAATAAGGTTTCCTCTCACTCTTCTAAACTAAAATGAGTACATACCCAATCTGCTAAACGTCTCTTCATAAGAAAAACCTTCCATGCCTGGAATCAACTTAGTGAACCTTCTCCAGACTGTCTCCAATGTCAGTACATCTTTCCTTTTGTAAGGAAAAAGAACAGCTCACAGCATTCTAGATGTGGTCTGACTACTGCCTTGTACAGTTTTAGCAATTTTTATACTCCATTCCCTCTGAAATAAAAGCCAATGTTCAGTTTGCCTTTTCAATTACCAACTGAATCTGGATGCTAATATTTTGAGATTCATGCATGAACACTCTTAGCTCTTCCATTCTTCCTGTCAAAATACCTAACCTTTTATATCTGCACATTATATTCCATCTAACAAGTTTCTGCCCACTCACTTAACCAGAGTATATGCCTGTGCAGACTCTATCATCCGCACCACATGCTTTCCCATTGATTTTTATCTCATCCACAAACATGGGAATAGTACAGTCAGTTCCAAGTGTGGCCCCACAACTGATCCCTGTGGTATTCCATCAAGAATCTTCTTACAAAAAAAAAAGAAACAATGCAAATATACATGAACAGTTTACAAGGGAAGAATTTTACAATTTCCTGTCTATGTGATGGTGGTTTTGGCCCTCAGCGTGTTCATAATTCTACAAAGGCAGACAAGACATAGGCCAGCCTGCACTGTGCCCTCCACCCCACTCTGAATGAGGCCCCCAACGCCTTTTTCTGCCCAGCTTCAATTCAGAATGTGAAGGCAGGAGTTCAGTGCAGGAAGGAAAGAAGTCCAGAATGTTACCCCACTCAAGTCTTAAATGGGAAGAACATGAGGGGCATTCCTTAAGGGTTCCTTTCCTCATAGGTTTACCCACATACTGAACTGCCATTGTGTCTCCCCTAAAACTAGCATTCATTGGGCCTTCCTCCTCATTGTCATTTCACAGTGTTCCATTCACCTTCCTTCATCCCTGTGCCTCACCACCTCTTCCTACTGTGAGATTTCCCCACTCTCACCTGGTCATGAACTCATGGGCTTAAAATCTTGGGACTGCTTCTAGTCCTAGTATTGGATATTTCTGTGACTACAGTGCTGTTAGCCAATCAGATTAGCCACTATTTCTCCGAAACAGATCTCGTATCTCAGTGTAGGACAGAAGTCTCAGATCCTATCAACTATAATGGTTGTAGAGTTACATTCCTTACTGACTCTTCAGCTAGTGAAACAGAAAAGAGCACCATCCAAAAAAAATCCTGATCTCCGTGTTCCAAATTCAATATCGTGGCCACCTACTAATGAAACAATTGTGCCCAGTTTCCCCTTTGACTTTTACCACTTTGCAAGTCAGTCATGACTGATGACAGAGTTTTATTCCAACAATCATTTGTATTTGTCTTCTGAAATTTCAGAATTACTATTCAATCACAAGATTCGTAGGAAATAAAGACAATTGCACTATTTGTGAATAAAATCTAAAATACAAACATATTTTCCTTCTATTTCACATGCATTAGACACACATTGCATTTTTTAGGAACTGCATGTGTTTAGATTATATTGAAATATTAGTCAAACTTTAAACTAAAATGTATATTGCCTGACAAAATTGAAAAAGGGATATCTATTCACATTATTGCTTTTGAGCAATAATGGACATGAGTGGATGAATAGACAACAACCTAAGTGTGAAACTGCATCTGGACAATTCCACATGCAACAAAATTAGCAGGCACCATCACACATAAAAGTTGCACGTTTTGACAAATGTTTACTTTGAATACAACAAGAACAAAGGGAGGAGGAGGAGTAGGCCATGTAGCCCCTCACAATTGTTCTGTCAATTGTGATTATTATGGCTGACCAGCAACTCATCTCCATCTGCCTTCGACTCTTTTCCTTTAAATATTTGGTTAACAAAAAATCTATCAACCTCAAGTTTTAAAATTAATAATTGATTTATATCAACAATTATTTTATAGGAGTCTCCCAAACTTCTACCATCATTTGCATCGAGGATAATTTCATTATTTTACTCCTGAAACAGCTAGTTCTAAGACTCAGAATAAGATAAAGTATTAAACTTGCTCAGTACATATAACAATTTCTCTCTTGAACCTAACTAGTCCCCTAAACATGTTGAAAATTTCAGTTAAATCACCCTTTAGCCTTCTAACTTTCAGGAAACACAACCTTACTATGCACAAACTCTCCTTGTAACTCAACAGAGTCTAACTATCAAACAGTAAATCTCACATCCACCAGGGCTAACAAATCCTTCTCAAGGTGTGATGTCCAGAATTGCTGTCAAGTGTGATCCAACTAGAGCTTTGTATATCTGAAATATGATTTCTGTCCCCGTGCAGTCTGGTCTCCAGATTTCAGAGTAGCTAGTAGACCTAGTAAACCTTTGATAATTATCATGCCATGAAAAGGAATATAAAATGATGTATAGGCCTGGACAACAGGCTAGACTAAACAGCTTCTTGCTGCACTGAAATAATTCTACTTTTCTACATTTGAGCTATGTTTTAACCATTGAGCTTAACCATCTGCAAATTTGGATTTGGCTCTCCATCCCTTCTAAGTTGTAAAGAAACAGACTGAATAGTTGAGGCTCCAAACACAGACCCTTTCAAGATACCATTAAAGATACAGTTTGAGTATCTGCATATTATCCCTGTGCTCACACTCCCACAACTCAGTCATTTCCCAATCAAATCAATACTTGCCTTCAACGTCAAGTGTTTCAATTATAGCTAATTTTTTTCTGAATGAGAAACTTTCACAGCTGCCTCACAGCACCAGGGACACAGGTCCGATTACATCCTTGGGTGGCTGTGTGGAGTTTGCACATTCTGCCGTGTTTGCGTGGGTCTCCTCCTGGTGCTTCGATTTCTTTCCACAGTCCAAAGATGGTCAGGTTAGGTGGACTGGCCATGCTAAATTGATCATTGTGTCAAGGGACATGTAGGCTAGGTGGATTAGCTATGAGAAATGCAAGGTTACATGGACAGGCTGGGGGGTGGGGCAGGATACTGTTCAGAGGGTGATGTGGACCTGATGGGCTGAATGGCCTGTTTCCACGCTTTAGCAATTCTATGACAATAAAATGTCTTTAGAAATGCCACGTAAATAATGCTAATATTCTACTGCCATCCAGAAGTCACCCCTTAAAAATTTTACTAAAACTTTCACAGACAAAATTAATTGTTACAAATCATGGTTAATATGGTAATGTGACCTTGTTGCAAAGGTCTAAGTGAAAGAAACCACCCATTCAAAACAAACTGACTTTATTCTATTTGTATACCTAGAATATAAAATTATACTGTTGGCCTTCCATCTCATAAGATGATAGCTTGTGCCATGGTCATCAACCATCTTAAGTACAACCTAGTGTGGATCAGAAAACCCACTCCGGCATTGCACTCTGCCACATTTACTGCAGTGAAAGACAGTGGTCTTAGAAAATACATGAATTAGTGGCCTCTCCACATCCACCCTCAAATGTGGAATATACTATCCAGAAGGCAGCTTGTACAAAATATTGTGGTGGTAGTAGAAGGGGAAGGGCGAAGAAAAAAAAAAAAGAGACAAAGAGAACATCTTGGGTAATATTGAAGATTTGTGCTGCAGAACCTGCTGTACACCTACCCAAGATATTCCATTATGGCTATAACACATGGCATTTATTCGACAACACATTATATCTCTTAGCTATGCCATGTCCATAAACGACAGTACAAATACAATCAGGCTACTCTCAATCATGGTGATGAAAATTAACCACCAACGTCAGAAGTGCTCAACCTTTTGTTTCATATTATTTGTTTCACCCTCGCTGTTGTGTGGCAGCAAACAGGCAAAAGATTAAGGCAATTAATGTGCCAGCTCTGCCGATCTCCAACTCAACAGAATGCCCTGACTTAAACTCTCGCAGTTGAGCACAACATTAAATGCAATAAAAGGACCCTGCTTCAAAAGGGAAAGTTATTTAAAAAGATCATCAATTTACAGATTAACTGCTAAGTTATTTCTAATTGCAGCAGTTGGCAAATTGTAACCATAACTGTTGATGTGAATTGAAGACATCTCAAACAATTGTCTTCACTAAAGTGAGGCAAGAGAATTGCTCCCCAAAAGTCTCAGGCTGATATGGCAACCTGCTGAGAACTACAACCCATCATCCTTTATTAACAGTCTGAATTGAAATGCATGGTCTCCTTTCATTCACTGAAACGTGCTTAACTTGCAAAGGTTGCCCTCACAGGCCCTCCATGTCTAGAAGCGAGCTTTTAAAAGAAAAGTGTTTCAGCCTTACCCTCCTCCCTTTTAACTCTTCAATTGTTTACCAAGTATAGGACAGCTCCAAAAATATATACAATTGCACTAGCACTAAGAAATCATCCTATCATAGCCATTCTAAACTAAATGAATCAACTCAAATTGACCAGCCCTTTCAAAAACGCTGGAATTGCATTATGCGCAGCTTCCCAAAGCACAACAAATATTGTGAACTTCTGAGGGTCATCAGACCCGAAACGTTAACTCTGACTTCTCTGTTGAGCTTTTCCGGCAACTTCTGTTTTTGTTTCTGATTTACAGTAGCCGCAGTTCTTTCAGTTTTTATTCTGAACGCCATGTTTGCTGGTGAGATCAACACTGCTCTGGGGAGGTGGGGGGGGGGGGGGTGAGGAGGTGGTTGGTGGTGGTGGTGGTAGAGACAGGCAAAGAGAACTTCCATGCAATATTTACCACTGGGGCCTAAGGCCATACTAAACTGACATTTTTATATTAAATTGAAAATATCAGCACTCAAGTGGAACCAATAATTCACAATGTTTTGAAACAAGTTAAATTACTATGGATTCAGTAGGATTGGTAAACAAGACACTTTTTTTTAAAATTAATTGTTTAGAGCTCCAAACAATGGCTTAGCATGATCATCTAATGGACAATGTTTTGATATTAAAGGATTTTATGAGCAAGATTAAAGAGTGCCAATTAAAACTCATTACCTTTCCTTTTTCTGTAAGGATCTGACGAAACTGTAGCCATCCTTCCTTTGAAGCATCACCAAAACTATCTGATGAAGAATCCCTTCTTGGGCCCACATCATCCGAAAACTTCAGGCTGTCTGGGGCCTAGAGAAAATGTCAAAATTACAGTGCAACACATTCCACTGCCTATCACACAAGAACCAAAATGGATCATTTCTAATGGATTGATAAAGACAGCAAGAGTCCAACAATCACTTTACCACAAACATTATTGCCGATACATTTCAAACTTAAAGAATAATGCAATAACTGCACATCATATTCCAGATTGATTTTTAGCTCAAGTTATACTTCCTCCAATATGAACCTTCAACTT
Source organism: Ginglymostoma cirratum (assembly GCA_024137785.1). Lineage (NCBI taxonomy): Eukaryota > Metazoa > Chordata > Chondrichthyes > Orectolobiformes > Ginglymostomatidae > Ginglymostoma > Ginglymostoma cirratum. The sequence goes on along the minus strand of JAHRHZ010000034.1, from coordinate 33,146,326 downwards.
CATTTAAAAATAAATTGTTGGAATTAGCCATGCAAGGAACATACCAGCACACTACAGTAACGTTTCTACAAAATCAATACTGTATAGATTGTTTGGCATTGCATTTGCCTGCTACAGTGTCCCATTGTATTCTGCCTACATAGACACTACTGTGATACTGAACCTTGTTTATACTTTCTAAAGGGCCTTTGTTACTGTGAACACATCAGATACCAGGCGAAATTATTTACATATACGCTTATAAAAGTAAATTCCAAGAAATGTACTGACCAATGGGGAGCAAAAGCTCAAAGAATAATAGAAAGTTAACAAACATTCATTTAAAAAGGTCAGCTTGCTTTAAACAAGTTTCATTTGCTTACTAATTGAATTTCAAACATATCAATGACCTGAATGCAGACTGAAGCTTCCCTATGTAGTTAACAAATGCGGAACAGATATCGCGAATAAGAATAGATATATTACTTAATAAACAAATTACAAACCTTTATCCCTTGCAGGCTAGGTATTGGCTTCATTGATTTTCTAATGAGAAAGAACATTTTTTTAATTAATGTAATAAATACCTAATTAGAAAATTAATATGCAAAAAATACCTATTGCATGCAAATCAGCAACTTACAACTTTTCTTCTCTGTAGTTGTCTAATCCTTCATCATATGACTTTGATCGCTCAGTTCTTGCACTAGGCTGAGAATCAGTAGATATTCTAATGGCATCTGAAGATATCAATAAATAATATAGTCATGGTCTGTAATCTATTGAACATAAGCTAGAATGCCTCCGTTCAAGTTTGTACACAAACACCTACCTTGGTCATGTGATAATTGACGACGAATAAGAGGCGATGGCTTAGTAGGACTAGCGGGTACTGTAGTTATTGCAAGCATTTCAGATACTCCAGCTGAAATTACTGCAGATGCAGGAATATGGGTAGACTCATGATCAACACTGGGACTCGTGGGTTCATCTAGGAAGTAAATTAAATGTTAATCATTAAATCCCTACATTAATTATAAAGAGATATCATTACCATTATTTATTTCTGGCAAATGTGAAATAAACTATTACAACATTTTCTGTAATTAATACACAAGTGCTAACAAAAGTCTAAAACTGCAAGAATTTATAAAAACTTAAAATTTTCAGAATATCCAATTTTCTTGTAAACATACTGCCTGCGTTATTCTTTATGCTTGTTATGGTGAACATGTTAAACTCCATAAGTTGAAACATTTAGTTTGAGTACAGAAAGATACGTACATGTTTTCTGGTTTAAATACTTCTCTGGTTTTATTTCAACTTAATTTTAATCATAGAAGTCCAACAGCCTGATTACTTGTTCCCTTGGGCACACGCACCCACATTTATTACCCAATTATTTCTTAATTAACGTAGCTCTTACCTATTCCCTAGTTCCATTTGGTCTCAGATATTCCTGCCAGACCTTACTAGATGATGTGTTCACAAATAGCACTTTAACTATTTTGCACAACTGCAAGGTTAAAAGTTACCCCAACTTAAACATTACATACATTTGTCTAATTTTCCAAAGCTCCCGCACAAAACCAGTTCTCTTCTCTCCCAGAAGAGCAACAGGGTCCCCCTCATCCTCACCTATCATCCCACCAGCATTCACATCCAAAGGATCACTAGCAGCCATTTTCACCACCTTGAGTAGGTTGCCACCACCAGACACATATTCCCCTTCCCCCTCCTTATCAGCCATCCGCATGGATCACTCCCTCTGGGACACCCTGCTCCACTACTTCTCCACTCTCAACATCCCCCTCACTGCCTCATGGCACCTTTCCATGCCATTAAAAAGCTGTAAACCCGCCAGTTTACTTCCTCCCTCCTCATTATCCATGGTCCCAGATACGCCTTCCAGGTGAAGCAGCGATTTACATGCATTTCATACAATCTAGTCTACTGTATTTGCAGCTCACTAAGTGGTCTCCTCTACACTGGAGAGACAACGTGCAGACTGGGCAACCTCTTTGTAGAATACCTAAGTTCCATCGGAAAAAACGATCCTGAGTTTCCAGTGCTTGTCATTTCAACACACTATCGTGTTCCCTGACCAACATCTGTCTCAGGCTTGCTACAGTGTTGCAGCAAAGCTCAGTGCAAGCTGGAAGAACACCACCCTATTTTCCACTTGGGAACTCTGCAACATTCTGAATTCAATATCGAGTTTAATAATTTAGAGCCTGAACACCACCTCCCATCTTCATGTCCCAACCCCCACACACAATGCCCTGTCACCACATGGACTCCTAGCGCACACAACCCACAGTCAGCCACTAATGGTCCCTATTAACAGCTATTTATTTTCTCAGGCTGACCTCTACCCATTACTTGATGTGTCCAACTGCTTTTCTCCCTATCTGGGCTCCATCTCCATCTACCACTCACTCCTGTCCCCTCCCCTAACCCAACTTCAGCACATATACCAACATTTTCCCAGCCACAATCAGTTCTGAAGAAGAGTTACTGAATACAAAGCATTAATTCTGCTTTCTTTCCACAGACGCTGCCAGACCTGCTGAGGTTTTCCAGCAATTTCTGATTTTGCACAAAACTAATGGCGTATTTAGTTGTACCTTGTTATTTCCACGCAGAAGCTCTAGCAATAATTATGCTAGTTTTAAACACTAAATTTCCATGAGCACATTCCTCTGAAACCTTCAGCAAAGCAGTTAAATGTTAATTACAGACATAAAAGGTACTGCTGGAGAATCCAAGATAACAAGGTGTGGGGCTGGATGAACACAGCAGGCCAAGCAGCATCGTAGGAGTAGGAAAGTTTGACGTTTCAGGCCTAGGTTTTCTGATGAAGGGTCTAGGCCCGAAACGTCAAGCTTTCC
>JAHRHZ010000034.1:33097320-33143056 GCA_024137785.1 Ginglymostoma cirratum | reverse complement strand
CTCCTACGATGCTGCTTGGCCTGCTGTGTTCATCCAGCCCCACACCTTGTTATCTCTAAATGTTAATTACAACAGTCTCACCTACCAGAAAAACAACAGCCATTTTCATTCACCCATGCTAGCTTTCTGGTTACTTGCTAGTCAATAATTAAGGACTGATGCATATATTTGGCCATATTAGGATTATTATATATTTTATTTATGACTGTTATATCACAGAATATTTTTCAGATACATGAAAAATTCATGAATTGAATTCTTCTGTCCTAGCCTTATGTTTCATGATGGGAACATTACAGGCCATACAATAAGCTGCAATCCCTTCATTAAAGTGCTGCACTTGAGTTTAATTTGTCATCTTTTAACACATTTCATTGATTATGGTTTCGAGGAGTTCTCTGGATCCACAGCACAACACAAATTTGCTGGTAACTAGAGGTCAATACTTTATGTACATAACATTCTTGCTTTTAATCTTAATTTAGTACTATGTATAACAACTATGGGTCATGGCAACTCTGGCAGTTATTATTTTTGAAACAAATCACAAATTACTGGTTGTTTCACTTCACATTCATTGCTATGTGCACTGTAGTTCATTACAAACTGAAATCCATGAAAATATAGAGAATCAAGGTTAGAGTTTCCTACTTGCTAGGCACCACATGCAAATTGAAAATACGACATTGCTATAAGTCTCTATGATTGTGAAATACACAATGAAAACATTGGTCCAACTCGTCCATGCCAACCAGATATCCTAAATTAACGTAGTCCTATTTGTCAGCATTAGCCCATATCCCTCTAAACACTTCCTATTCACGTACCCATCCATTTGCCTTTGAAACGCTGTAATTGAACTAGCCTCCACCACTTTCTCTGGCAGCTCATTCCATACACAGACCACCCTCTGCATGAAAAAGCTGTTCCTTGGGTCCCTTTTAAATCTTTCCCCTCTCACCTTAAACCTATGCCCTCTAGTTTTGGACTCCCCTACCCCATGGAAAAGACCTTGATTATTCACCCTATCCATGTCCCTCATGACTTTATAAACTTCTATAAGGTCACCCCTCAGCCTCTTGACACTCCAATGAAAATAACCCCAGCCAATTCAGCCATGCCTGGAAGTGATGTCAACCATTCCAGCAAACCGAGGCATATAAATAACAAGCGGGACAGAACACCAAAACTTCACTAGAGGTGCACTGACGATGTCACTTAGCAGGGCGACAAAACATCGGCAATCAAACACACTGGCTCGGTGAGCAAGTCTACAACCTCATACCAAATGCCTTCTTCACTATCCTGTCTACCTACAATTCCATTTTCAATGAACTATGAACACGCATAAATGTCTTTGTTCAGCAACACTCCTCAGGACCTTACCATTAAGTGTATAAGACCTGCCCTGATTTGCCTTACCAAAATGTAACGAGGGGTATAGACAGGGTGAATAGCAGGGGTCCAAGGCCAAAGGTTTAAGGTGAGAGGGGAAAGATTTAAAAAGGACCTAAGGGGCAGCTTTTTCACAGAGTGTGAAATGCTGGCAAACGGGACGAGATTAATTTAGGACATCTGGTGAGCATGGATGAGTTGGACCAAAGGGTCTGTTTCCATGCTGTACATCTCTACGACTTTCATCTGGTTCATTGCTTTCACTGATTCACTGGACCTTGCCAGAGAATAAGCTGATCTAGAAAATGATGTAAACTGATGAGTTGCATTCAAGTAGTAAATTCTTTACAATTTTGAAAAGTTTAAATTTTAAATTAACAATAAAAATTTTTTTTTTATTCCTCCCTTTTTATCCAAACTTTCTTTTCCAAATTAATTCTCTTTCTTAATACGATCTAACTTTAATTCATCTTCTTCTTTGTTGCCCAGTTCTTTATCGAATCCCACTTCACACAATTTGTCCAAACAATCTTGCACAGGAAACCAAAATGTCAAATATTTGGCATTCTAGTGTTAACCACAGAGATTATACATTTGGATATGAGGGTACATGATACATCCAGTAAGCTGGAAAATTGAGACATAAGTTCTTCACCCTTTACTACCCCAGATACTAAATAATTGTCTAATTAAAACACACTGAGATGCAAGGCTCACAGGGTCGCTGATTAGAAAGGTCTGCGACACTGAATTTACGGAATTCTCAAAACACCACCTCAACTGGCCCCCCCCCCCCAAAAAATAGAAGAAAGCAATTTATTAGATTCAAAACAAAAGCAAAAGTTAGACATATTAAATTAAAACATGGGTTTGTTCAATTCACAGAAATAAAATACACAGAATCAAAAAACGTCTCCTCTTAACACAAGAAAATTAATGTTGCAAATTCAAAAACGATGTCTGAAACTCATCTGTAAGTCAGGATCTGTTAATTGTCTAACATTAACAAATTGGTTTCGTAGGACAATAAAACAATTAGTGATTCAAACTTAGAATGTCAGCAGATCACCTACAAAACATGAACTTTGCCTAGGTAGTAATCAGTTTTAATTTTCAGTATGCACAGAAAAAAAATATTCAAACACTGCTGGATCCCACCACTACCTTACAAAAAGTATACATCCATTTATTTGCAAACTACACTACTCAAAGGCTACAAACCTTCTTAAATTTAATGGTTAGCAACTTTAAACCAATTTGTTCAGTTAATTGAACTAAGTTACCACTCTGTTAAGAAAAATTCTTATCCATGCTCCATAGCCTCATCCCTTCTTACTTCTGTAATCAGCTCCAACCTTAAAACCCTCCCGGATATTTGCACGTTTCCAGTATTCCCCAATGTTATTTATTTTACCTTTAGTGAACAGATGTTCAGCTGCCAAGACCCTCAGCCCTGGAATTCCTTCATAAATCAGTCAGGTCTCTGATCTGAAGGACGGCAACTGAACCCAAACTGTTGGCTCTGCTTTCTCTTCATAGATGCTGTCAAACCTGAATTTCTTCAGCAAGTTCTGTTTTTGTTTCAGATTTCCAGCATCCACAGTTCCTTTTTCTTTGTTTAGTGGTTAACTTATTCCCCTAACTGTTCTGAACAACTGCCTTTTCTGGGAAAGGCTATACTTGCCTGCAGTAATATATCCTTCAAAGTGAAACCAAAATCTTTTAAACTAAATTAAAAAGAAATCTTGCTCATACTATATCCCATTATAGCTAATGATTTCATGTTTTACCTCTCCTGTTCTAAAACCCCACAATATAAACAAAAATCCATTAACAGTCCAGGGGAGTTTGCAGTCTTCTAGTCCGAGACACACACTAGTTTAAAAGTTATTGTTCAAGTAATTTTTAAACCCCTTCACAGATATAAAACACCACCCACTAGTCTAAAATTGAAATGCAAAGTATTAATATAAATATAGAAATCACACACCTGTTACCACACTGTCATGCTCATTCATAGCCAGCGCACACACTAACAATTCTGTGAAAATCTCTATTTCCTCCAAGCTATTTCTCAACACTTTTCTCTCTGATGATCTTTTGGCCACCCATCTTAATATTCTGACATAGTTCAATGTCAACTTTTATTTGATAATACTCCCTTGAAACCCCTTGGGCTATCTTAAATGTGCAATATAAATTTATTATTCGCGTTATTTCCAAAATTCTATTTTATTAGTCAAATGACGTGCAAATCTCATTATTCTTGACAAGTGAAAATGGAAGTATCTGTTGTTCAACGCTGAATTTTAGTCATTTAAATCCACCTTGTACCAAAGTTTGTTCATCTGCCACCTGTGCTGGCCAATTTGCACTGGTTCCTGTTTTAACAACACTTCAAACTTAAAATTCTCATCCTTGTGTAGGATCAACTTTTTTTCAACAATTAGTCATTGTTTATTTGCATGTAATGATCAAGCAATGAAGTAATTACATTATATCCAGCTTAACTGTGGTCAATGCAAGACAGTGAGCCTTGTCTGAGGCTACATTCCTATTGTTAGGTGAGATTGACTCCAAGCTAATTCAGTGGTAGGGGGACATACTATTTTTATAAACTGTTTTAAATGCGAAGATACTTGGAATTCAAACAGCTTTAGGTTAAATACAGCTTAACATTTTACTTGGTTTAGTTTCTAACTTAAACATGCTTTTAAAAATAGCTAATTCAATAATTTATAAGACAACCTAGGGTGGACAGATTTAGTAGTAATAACTTGATTCTTGATGTTGTGACCCTCATTTTTTTGGACAACTAAGGAAACAAATCATTTCGCTCTTCAGTAAAATGACAAATAGCATCCAACCATGTCCTTTGGCATTCAATGATATTACATCATTATTCAATGATATCAACATCCTGGGGGTGGTTACCTTTGACCAGAAACTGAACTGGACTAGCCATATACATGCCGTGGCTCCAAGAGCAGATAAAAGGTGTAGAATCCAGCAGCGAGTAACTCGCCTTGCAACCTCCCACAAAGCCTGTCCATCATTTACAAGGCATTGGAGCAGAGAAGATTAAGGAGGTGACCTTACTGAGGTGTTCAAAGTTTTGAACGATTTACGACCATGTAAAGTAGGCTATTCTGTTTCCACTATGTCAGTGACTACGGGTTCATAATGTCAAAACTCAGCAAGAGATTTATGAGTGATACAAGGAAGAACTTCTCTACTCGGGATCTGGAATGCACAGGTGGAGGCCAATTCCACAGAAGATTTCGGAAGAGAGCTGGATATAAATTAGCAAGTAATAGATTTATAGGACCTAGCTGGTTAGTTGTTTTGGGAGCTGTTACAGACATGACAGGCTGAATGTATTCTTTCTGTACTTTTTATGATTTCAAGTGAGACGTATGTTGGAATACTCCCCACTTGACAGGATGAGTGCAGCTCCAACAACACTAAAGCAGCTATGCAGGCCACTTAATTCGCACCATATCCTCAAACATTCACTTCCTCCTCCTCTGAGGCACAGTAGCAGCAGTGACTACTACCTACAAGATGCACTACAGGAATTCATCAATGCTCCTTAGGCAATGCCTATCAAACCTACAATCACTACCACCTAGAAGAATAACAGCAAATAATACCCAGGAACACCACCACCTGCATATTCCTCTCCAAGTGCTCATTATTCTAATTTGGAACTATATTGCCATTCCTTCACTGTTGCTCAGTCAAAATCCTAGAATTCCCTCCCGAACAGCATTGTGATGCACCTGTACCAAATGGACTGCAACAGTTCAAGGAGGCCACTCGACAACATCCTCTCAAGGACAATGGAGAAAGCAATAAATGCTGGTGAGCCAGCAAAAGCTAACCTCCCATGAACAATTTAAAAAAGCCATCTGGACTCAACAATATAAATGGCAAAGAAGGGACAGAATTCTTGAAATATGCACAAGAAAACTTGCTTACTTTTATATAAGGAGAAAAGCAAAAAATCCCATTTTTCTTATTTCTAAAAAGTTAACAAATAAGGAACCTGATCAGGGAAATACATTTGAATGGGCACTTAGTTAAGTTGCAATAAGGTGGTGAGCTATTGTGCCCAGAGTGAAATGCTGGTAACGATGGACCAGCCCACTCGCTGCCCACTGGTTTTGATGTAATCACTCCCCGTGACATTACTCTCAAACCCAATCCCTACCTCCTCCATACTGGATATGGATTTAATTATTGTAGTCACATGTACCTACGTCCAGTGAAAAGTTTTGTTTTGCGAGCAGTACAGGCCGATCATAGTAATCAAGGGCATCCAGGTCATAGGGTGCTAAGACACAGAGGCATACAAGGTTACGGCTACCCAGGAGGTGCACAAAACACGATCGACATTAGCAAATTCACCATTATGTGTGGTTCGGGCGGTCCATGTAGCAGTCTAATAACAGCGGGGAAGCCGTTCCGGTGTACGTGTGCGTGCGCATGTTCAAGTTCTTCTGCATGTTGGAAGAGGTTGGGGCAGAACATTACTGTGGTGGGAGGGGTCTTTGATGATCTTGGCAACCTTTCCGTGACAATGAGAAGTGTAAATGGAATTCATGGATGGGAGGTTGACTTTCATGACGGTTTGAGCTCTGCACACAACTTTCTGTAGTTTATGGTCTTGGGCAGAGCAGATGGCATACCATTATGCACCCAGGTAGAATGCTTTTTGTGGTGCATTGTGCAAGTTAGTGAGGATCCTTATGAACATGCCGAATTTCCTAAGCCACCAGAGGAAGAGGCATTGCCAAGCCTTCTTGACTGTCACAGCTATGTGGGAGGTCCAGGACAGTTTGTTAGTTATCATCACTCATAGGAACTTGATGCTCTCAACCCTCTCTACCTCAGCTCCATTGAAGATAGGAGCGTGTCCTCCTCCTTTCTTCCTGAAGTTGACGATCAGATCTTTTGTTGGATATCTCCAATTTCTGCTGGGGTACTTTCAGTTTTACAAATTACAAATGATATTCAAGAGCTGCCAAATATTGCAGGAAACATCTACGCACACCCTCTCCTCCCATCACAGGCCCAGTTTCAGAACAATCACATTTCTGAACAAAAATACATCACTGTTCCTTTAAACAAAAACAGAAATTGCTGGAGAAACTCAGCAGAACGGCAGCATCTGTGGAGAGATAACACAGTTAACATTTTGGGTCCAGTGATTCTTCTTCAGAAGTGATTGTAGCTAGGAAAAGGTTATTGATGACAACAAGGAGGAGGAAAATATGTGGAGATAGAGCCCAGAGACAGAACAGCTGGCAGACAAAGGAATGGGTAATGGTCAGCCTGGGATAATCAATAGTTGCTAATCAGGATCATTAATAGCTGACAATGGGTTGATTGCAGTAGCAGCCTATGCGATGACAAGGCCTAGTGTTTTGGGGGGGGTGGGTTGGGGAAGAGATATGGAAGAGGTATTTAGGCCCTAAAATTGTGTGTTCCAAATACTGAGTCCAGAAGGTTGCAGGGTCCCCAAGCAGAAAATGAAGATCGTTGCTGTGGGAGAGAACAGAAGAGGTGAGGGTAGAAGTGCCGGAGATGGGTCAAATATGGCCGAGGGCCCTGTCGATCACAGTAGTAAGGAATGCTTAGTTGAGGAAAAAGGTTAGACGGTGCTGAGACTCCTCCACTGCAGAAGGTGGTACCATCAAAATAGATGCATCACAGACTCAAGAGATTGGGATGAAGCCCTTACAGGAAGCACCGAGAGGATGTATAGTCAAGGTAACTGCGGGAATTGGTGGGTACAAAATGGAAGTCTGTGGCTAGCCCGTCCCCAAAAATGGAAACAGATGTCACCGAAGGAAAGGGAGGAGTCTGAGATGGGCCAGATGAAGGTGAGGCCAGGTGGAAACTTTTAGGAAAGTTGATAAATTTTTCCAGTTCAGTACTAGAGGATGAAGCAGTACCAATAATGACACTGATGTACTGGAGAAAGGGCTGTGGTGAGGGGCAGGAATAGGATTGGAACATGAAACGTTCCACCTATTCCACAAAGAAACAGACATAACTTCCACTTGCCACGTCAACACACTGTTCCCACGCCAATATTTCTATCACAAGCCTGCTGCAGTGTTCCAGAAAGTCTCAGCACAAGCGTAAAGAACAAAACCTCGTCTTCTGCTTGGGATCCTGCAGCTTCTAGCACTCAACACAGAGTTCAACAACTTTACAGACCGATTCTATCCTTCCACATCTTTTACCGACCCCATACCCAATCCTGTTGTGACATGGGTTGCTTTCACAAAAGCACGTCACAAAAGATAAGGTCTTTTATCATATTATATGGTTTTGTTTAATGCAGCGCACCCATTCTCTCCAACTCTTAGCTCTTATCACATTCAGCTTTTCTCCGGTCCTGGCCTGCTATAATCTCTTTTTATCTACCCTTTTCGTATGTCTCTCCCTGTCTCTGGGCACTCTCCATCACCTATTGGCTAACCTCTCCAGTTCCCCTTTCCCAATTCACCAAAGTGCAGTGGCAGCACTGTGCAACATCTAGAAGATGCAATGCAGTAACTCCCAGGTCTCCACTGACAGCATCTTTCAAATCCTCTACCACCTAAGAGCACATGGTCAACAGGTATATGTTAACACCACTCCCTGCAAGTTCTGCTCCAAGCTACACACAGTATGGATAAAAGACCTCAATTCCAGAGGTGAGGTGAGTGTGACAGCCCTTGACATCAAGGCTGCGTTCGACCGAGTGAGGCATCAAGGAGCCCTAGCAAAACTGGAATCAATCGATATCGGGTGCAAACTCTGGCTGTTATGGTTGGAGGAAGTCAGTCATATCAGCATCGGAATATTTCTGCAGAAGTTCCTCATGGTAATGTCCCACGCCCAACTATCATCAGTTGCTTCATCAATGATCTTCCTTCAATATCACCATTCCTTCACCGCTTTGAGACAAAAATTCTGGAACAACTTCTCTGACAGACCAATATCCATTTGCTGGATTAAGTAGCAAAAGACTTTTCAGAGATTCTCAGGGTTTTATTGTAAATCCATAATTTAACACAAACATCCCTCTCTTCTGTACCCGTTCCCTACCTGGAAGCCAATCAACTAGATCATTTTCATAACTTCTCTAAACAAGTTAATTAGAAAATATTACACAGTACAGTTGTAACACAGGCATCTTCCTGACTGCATGAAAAGTACCCAGGTACGTCCAGCCCACAAAGAGTAGGATAAATCCAACCCAGCCAATTACCTCCCCAACAGTCTACTCTTGATCATCAGTGAAGTGATGCAAAGTGCAACTCGTTCACGTTATCAAGCAGCATCTGCTCAGCAACAATCTCCTCAGTGACAGCTAATTTGAGATCCCCCAGAGCCACTCAGTTACCTTATTACAGCTTTGGTTCAAATATGGATAAAAGACCTCAATTCCAGAAGTGAGGTGAGAGTGACAGCCCTTGACATCAAGGCTGCATTCAATCGAGTGCGGCATCAAGGAGCCTTAGCAAAACTCGAATCAATGGGCATCAGATGCAAACTCTACTGGCTGTAGTCATACCTGGCAGATAGAATACAGAGATAACAAGGTGTAGATCTGGATGAACACAGCGAGCCAAGCAGCATCATAGGAGCAGGAAAGCTGACGTTTCGGGCCTAGACCCTTCTTCAGAAATGGGGGAGGGGAAGGGGGTTCTGAAATAAATAGGGAGAGAGGGGGAGGCGGATAGAAGATGGATACAGGAGAAGATAGGTGGTGAGGAGACAGACCAGTCAAAGAGGTGGGGCTGGAGCCAGTAAAGGTGAGTGTAGGTGGGGAGGAGATTGGTCAGTCCAGGGAGGACCAAAGGTCGAGGGGGCGGGATGAGGTTAGTAGGTAGGAGATGGGGGTGGGGCTTGAGGTGGGAGGAGGGTATAGGTGGGAGGAAGGACAGGTTAGGAAGGCGGGGACGAGCTGGGCTGGTTTTGGGATGCGGTTGGGGGAGGGGAGATTTTGAAGCTTGTGAAGTCCACATTGATACCATTGGGCTGCAGGGTTCCCAAGAGGAATATGAGGTGCTGTTCCTGCAACCTTCGGGTAGCATCGTTGTGGCACTGCCGGAGGCCCAGGATGGACATGTCATCTGAGGAATGGGAGGGGGAGTTGAAATGGTTCACGACTGGGAGGTGCAGTTGTTTAGTGCGAACCGAGCGTAGGTGTTCTGCAAAGTAGTCCCCAAGCCTCCGCTTGGTTTCCCCGATGTAGAGGAGGCCACAACGGGTACAGCGGATGCAGTATACCACATTAGCAGGTGTGCAGGTGAACATCTGCTTGATGTGGAAAGTCTTCTTGGGGCCTTGGATGGGGGTGAGGGCGGGGGGGTGAGGGCGGTGGGGTGATGGCGGGGGGGTTGGAGGAGTGTAGGGGCAGGTGTAGCACTTCCTGCGGTTGCAGGGAAAAATGCCGGGTGTGGTGGGGCTGAAGGGAAGTGTGGAGCGGACAAGGGAGTCACGGAGAGAGTGGTCCCTCCGGAAGGCAGATAAGGTTGGGAAGGGAAAAATGTCTTTGGTGGTGGGGTCGGATTGTAGATGGCGGAAGTGTCGGAGGATGATGCATTGGATCTGGAGGTTGATGCGGCGGTACATGAGGACGAGAGGGATTCTCTTTTGGTTTTTATTGTGGGGAGGGGGTGAGGGATGAGTTGTGGGAAATGCGGGACACATGGTCGAGAGCGTTGGTGTCCTTGAAAAATGAGGACATCTGAGATGTACGGGAGTGGAATGCCTCATCCTGGGAGCAGATGCGGCAGAGGCAAAGGAATTAGGAATGGGGGATGGCATTTTTGCAGGAAGGTGGGTGGGAGGAGGTGTATTCTAGGTAGCTGTGGGAGTCGGTAAGCTTGAAATGGATATCAGTTTCTAGGTGGTTGCTGGAGATGGAGACAAAGATCCAGGAAGAGGAGACAGAGGTATTAGAGATGGTCCAGGTGAACTTTAGGTTGGGGTGGAAGGTGTTGGTGAACTGTTCGAGCTCCTCGTGGGAGCACGAGGCGGCGCCGATACAGTCATCAATGTAACGGAGGAAGAGGTGGGTTTTAGGGCCAGTGGAGGTACGGAAGAGGGATTGTTCCATGTAGCCTACAAAGAGGCAGGCATAGCTTGTGCCCATGTGGATACCCATGGCCACGCCCTTTGTAGGAAGTGGGAGGAATTGAAAGAGATGATGTTGAGGGTGAGGACGAGTTTGGCTAAGCGGACGAGGGTGTCAGCGGAGGGGGACTGGTCGGGCCTGGAAGAAGCGGAGGGCCTTTAGGCCATCTGTATGGGGAATGCAGGTGTATAGGGACTGGACGTCCATGGTAAAGATGAGGTGTTGGGGACCGGGGAATTGGAAGTTCTGGGGGTGGTGGAGGGCCTGGATGATGTCACAGACGTAGGTAGGGAGTTCCTGGATCAAGGGGGAGAAAATGGAGTCCAGATAAGTGGAGTTAAGTTCGGTGGGGCAGGAGCAGGCAGAGACAATGGGTCGACCAGGGCAGTCAGGTTTGTGGATTTTGGGAAGGAGGTAGAAGTGGGCGGTGCGGGGTTGGGGAACGATGGGGTTAGACACTGTGGGTGGGAGGTCACCTGAAGTGATGAGGTTGTGGATGGTTTGGGAGATGATGGTTTGGTGTTCGGGGGTGGGGTCATGATCCAGGGGGCGGTAGGAGGAGGTGGTGTCGGAGAGTTGGCATCTGGCCTCGGCGATTTAGAGGTCAGTGCGACATACTACAACTGTGCCTCCCTCGTCCGCGGGTTTTATGGTAAGGTTGGGATTGGAGTGGAGGGAGCAGAGGGCTGCACATTCTGCGGGGGAAGAGGTTGGAGTGGGTGAGAGGGGTGGAGAGGTTGAGGCGATTGATGTCACGACGGCAGTTGGAGATGAAGAGGTCGAGGGAGGGTAGGAGGCCTTGGGGTGGTTAGAGTTATGATTGGTGGAAGTCAGTCATCTCAGCATCAAGACGTCTCTGCAGGAGTTCCTCCTGATAATCCTGGGCCCAACTATCGTCAGTTGTTTTATCAATGATCTTCCTTCAATCGGAAGGTCAGAAATGGGGATGTTCATCAATGACTGCATAATGTTCAGCACCATTCGCATGTCCTCAGATACTGCAGCGGTCCATGTTCAAATGCAACAAGATCTGGACAATATCAGGCTAGGGCTGACAAGTGGCAAGTAACACCTTCACTACACTAATGTCAGGCTATGACCATCTCCAATGAGAGGCTGTTTCTCAGGAGGCTTAGAAAATTCAGCACGTCCATAAGGACCCTCACCAACTTGAATAGATGCACTATAGAAGGCATTCTATCTGGGTGCATAATGGCTTGGTACAGCAAGTGCTCTGCCCAGACTGTAAGAAACTACAGAAAGTTGCGTACACTGTCCAGACCATCACAGAAGCCAACTTCCCATCCATGGGCTCCACCTATACTTCTTGGTGCCACAGAAAGGCTGCCAACATCAAAGACTCCTCCCAACCCATAATACTCTTTCAACCTCTTCCGTCAGGCAGAAGATAGAGTTGAACACATGCACCAATAAGTTCAAGAATAGCTTCTTCCCTGCTGTTACTAGACTGCTGAATGGACCTGTCTAATATCAAATCTAATGATGACCTTGCTTTTTTGCACCTCCTGTGCAGTCGTGACTTTGAATGCCTCGCTCTGTCTAAGCGCCCTATGATCTGTAATCCTTGTTTGCTAATGATCTGCCTGTGCTGCTTGCAAAAATAAAACTTTCCACTGTTCTTAGGTACATGTGACAACAATAAATTAAATCACAGATAGTCCAACCAGTGCCCTTGACATTCAATGACATTACCATCACTGAGTCCCCCACTATTAAGATTTTCAAGTTTCTGGTCAATGGGAAACCCAACTGGGCTCGCTACATAAACAGTGGCCAGAACAGCAGGTCAGAGGCTAAGAATACTCCAGTGAGTAACTCATGTCCTATCGCCCCAAAGCCTGTCCAACATCTACAAGGCAAAAGTCAGGAATATGATGGAATACTCCCTACTTCCCTGGATGGGTGCAGCTCCAACAACAGTCAAGAAGCTTGACATCATTGAGGATAAAGCAGTCCACTTGACTGGCACCACATTTACAAGCATTCACTCCCTCCACCACCAACGCTTAGTAACAGCAATGTGCATTGCAGAAATTCACCAAATAAGCTTACACAGCACCTTCCAAACTAATGACTACTTCCATCCAGTAGAACAAGGGCAGCATAGACAAAACCATGATCCCCTCCAAGACACTACCATCCTGACTTGGAAATACATCACTGTTCCTTTGCTGTCGCTGGGTCAAAATCCTGGAATTACAAGTTCTGACAGAGGGTAACTGGACTCTAAATGTGAACTTTATTTTCTTTCCACAGATGCTGCCAGATCAGAGTTTCTCTAGCAATTTCGGTTTTTGTTTCAGATTTCCAGCATCCACAGTTCTTTGCTTTAAAGAAATCGGAAGTCTTGCTATAGATGTACAAGATGTTGCTGAGACCATATCTAAAGTAGGTGTACAGTTTTCAGCTACTAACATAGGGAAGGATATAGCTATATTAGAAGTGAGCAGATAAGATCCATGATAGATTTCTTGAAGGGGCTGTCTTATGAGGAAAGGATGCACCCAATGAGATTTATAAATAATGACAGGTGATCTTGATGAAACATATAAAAACGGTCAAGGGGATTTGACAGGATGATGCTAAAATACTATTTCATCTTCCATGAGATACTAGAACCAAGAGCACAGTTTAAAAATAAGGAGACCCCAATTTAACAGGGAGAAAAAGAAATTTTCCTCTCAGAGGTCACTAGTCTATGGAGTTCTCTTCTGCAGAAAGCAGGGGAGGTCAGGGTCATTGCATATTTTAAGTTTGAGTTAGGTTAATTCCCTTGTATCTAAGGGTAAAGGGGTAGACAGGAATACAGAGATGAAAATCAGATAACTTTATCAAATGGGTTGGCAGAGGCCTATTGTTTCTTGCTTGCTTTCATCCTCCTATTTTGAAGAGATTTTCCAATCTGCCTAGATTTCCAGAACCTAAGGAATTTTGGAAAATTACAACCAATGTATCCACTGTCTCTGCAGCCACTCCCTTTAAGATGCTAGAATACAAACAATCAATTTTAGAATAGAATCACAGAATCCATTGTGTGGAAACAGGCCCTTCGGCCCCACAAGTCAACACCAAACCTCAGAGCATGCCACCCAGATCCATTCCCCTTTCAACCCACCTAACCTCCACACTCCTGAACACTACAAGGCAATTTAGCATGGTCAATCCACCTAGCCTGCACATCTTTGGACTGTGGGAGGAAACCGGAGCACCCGGAGGAAACTCACGCAGACACGGGGAAAACGTGCAAACTCCACACAGACACGGTCACCCAAGGATGGAATCTAACCCAGGTCCCTGGTGCTGTGAGGCAGCAGTGCTAACCACTAAGCCACCATGCTGTCCCCAATTTTAGGACACCTGTCTGCTTTTAGACCATCAGTTTTCCTCATTTTTTTTTGAGTTATTAAGTTTTGTTTTAAAGTTTCTCCCTCCGTTTGCCCTTTAATTTTCTACTTCCTGTGATGCTTTCCCAAAATGAAAGGTGCAAAATACTTGTTCAAAGAATTCACCATGCCCTTGTTATCCTACTATTTGTGCTGCAAACTCCTCCTCTGAGGTTAAATTAACTACTCCTTTCCTTGTTATACCCCTGTTCTAAGTGTCTTGGTGCGTTTTCTGGTAACTCACTCATTTTAATTTCCTCCATATTTTTCTTTTAGTCATCCTTTACTGGTTTTCAAAATTTTCCACAATCTATGGATTACGCATTTTTTTTATTTTTAAAAATTGGCTACTGTCTTTAACTTCCTTAAGAAATACTAGAAACATCCATTAATAGAAAAATAGCAGTAGAATTTTTTTTTCAGTTCGAGTTTCTCTTGGACATGTTCTAATGTTTAATTGCATTAAACCAGTAATGTCTACTCAAAACTTCCATAGAATCAAAACAACTCACCAGGCAGTCAATTTAAATTTGGATAACAATTGGATTCAGAAGTAAAGACATAATAAATCAGTTTTGCATTTAAATCTATGAATGGTTTTGAACTTTACTAGACAAAACAAAGTTTGGCAACTTACTTAAGAACAAGTCAATTTTGACATGATAAGACTGAAATTGTGTCTCACTAACTTGTGAGTGTTTTGAACAAATGACAAAGAAGATTGAAGGTGGCAGAGTGGTCAATGGTTTTTATACAGACTTCAGCAAGGCATTCAACAAGGTCCCACATATAGACTGGTTAAGCAAGGTTAGATCACATGGAATACAGGGAGAGCGAGCCATTTGGATACAAAATTGGCTTGAAGGTAGGAAGCAGAGGGTGGTGGTGGACGGCTGTTTTTCAACTGGAGGCCTGTAATGGGCAGTGTGCCAGAAGGATTGGTGCTAGGTTGACTGCTTTTTGTTATTTATATATGATTTGAATGTGAGTATAGGAGATATAGTTCGTAAGTTTGCAGGTGACACCGAAATTGGTGGTATAGCGTGCAGTGAAGAAGGTACAACGTGACCTCGATCAGGTGGGCAAATGGGTCAAACAGTGACAGATGGAGTTTAATTCAGATAAATATGAGGTATTACACTTTGGTAAGGCAAATCAGAGCTGGACTTATACACTTAACAGTAGGATCCTGGGGAGTGTTGCCAACAAAGTGAACTTGGGGTACAGGTTTATTGTTCCTGGAAAATGGAATCGTAGGTAGACAGGATTGTGAAGGTGGCATCTGGCAAACCTGCCTTTATTGGTCAGTGCATTGCGTATAGGAGTTGGGATATCATGTTGCGACTGTACAGGACATAGTGGTTAGGCCCTTTTGGAACAGTGTTCAATTCTAGTCTCCCTGTTACAGGAAAGATGTTGTTAAACTTATAAAGGGCTCAGAAAAGGTTTAAAAGGATGTTGCCAGGGTTTGAGGGTTTGAGGTACAGGGAGAGGCTAAATAGGCTGGAGCTATGTTCCTTTGAAGTGTCAGAGGCTGAGGGGTGACACTATAGAGGTTTATAAGATGGATACAGTAAATAGTCAAAAGGTCTTTCTCTACAGGGTAGGGGAATCCAAAACTAGACAGCACAGATTTAAGATAAAATAGGAGAGATTTAAAAAGGACCTCAGGGACAATTTTTTCACGCAGAGGGTGGTGCATGTACGGAATGAGCTGCCACAGGAAGTAGAGGAGGCTGGTACAATTACAACATTTAAAAGACATCCGGATGGGTACATGAATAGGAAGGTTGAGGGGAATATGGGCCAAATGCTGGCAAACAGGAATAAATTAATTTAAGATATCTGGTTGGCATGGACGAGTTGCACCGCAGAGTCTGTTTCCATGCTGTACAACGCTGTGACTGCAACAGGCATTTAGCAGAAAGCAGATTCTTAATAGACATCCAGACACCATTCTGGTATTGCTTAGCAAACCTGAAAACACTTCCAGTTCAATAAGTCTACATGAAAATATCTTTTACTACAGCTTACTGTTTTTCACTTCCACATTTTTATTTAGGATAGCATTTGCATTTAACATTCAAGCTATATAAGAAAAAGAAACCCTAGTTCTTCCCAAAGATATCACAACTACAATTGCAACAATTAAGGGTATGGTGAAAAAGAAAGAAACCAAAATATTGAAAACGTAAATTATTTTCAAGTTACTTTTGCCAAAATCATCACTATTGGTATGGAAGATTACTTTATAACAAATTATTTCTATGCCTAGTAAGATTGTCATGATGAAACAATTAAGTAGGATTTTGCAATTTTTAATTTTTCTGAAATATTTCCATAATATTTTCGTGGAAGAAACTTTTTACATTTAACTTATTCGAGAAAGTCAGTTTCAGACCTTACCTATGAAAGGGATAGATGCCAATGAGTCATCCTGTGGACTCGAACTTGATGCTTTCCTCTGATCACCCATTCGTTTAATATTTACCTCGCGACGTGCATCATTAGGTAGCCAGCAGGTAGGGTCTGCTACTGTATCTGGTGAGTTTACAGCCAAAATATACGACTGATGCCTTAGTGGTTGTGGTGTTAATTTACTTGAGGCAAATTTTTCCCTCAAAATCACAGTCTCTTTTATGTCTGAAGGATGCTGCTCTTTATGCCCAGAACCGAGTTCAATCTGTTCTAGACAATTTTCTTCATCTAAATTAACTTTCTCCTCTAGTTTACTTTGAGGTATCAGTTTTTCCAAATCCTTATTCTTTTGCCTCATTGACACATTAGTAACACCGGAGGTAGCAGCAGCCTTTAATATCTTATTTGTCTGCACAGAAGGTTTAACAGATGGTGGTGTAGAACATGAAGTTGATCTTATAGCAACAGCGATATCTGCTGGCTGTTCAGGCACACTTTCAGCTCTTGTCCTTGACTCCAAATGCTGGCCACATGGATTACTGTGATTTACCATTCTTCGATCTTTTACTGCATCGATACCAATACTTTGAGTCAGAGAAAGAACTGGTGATGTTTCACTGGGGACAGCTGTGGTTAACAAAGAACTTGACAGGGTAGTTTGAAAGGACATTGGTAAATAAGACTTTTCTTGAGAAGGAACCAGAGGTTGCTGTCCGGTATAAATATACTGGTGATCCCTTGAATGCTGAATTGGTTTCACATCAGTGGCAACCTTCCAAACAGGCAGGGCAGGACTAGAACGTGAACTGCTTCGAATGTTCGATCGTATCTTTACACCGTCAGTGCTGGGAACACTTGATGAAAAACTACTGTTCTGAGACTGTGTCATACCGCTGGTAGATATGCGAGTTGCTGGCTGACCAACTTGTCTGACAGGCTGCCGGAATACTTCACGTAAACAAAATCTATTATCCAACTCACTAATTCTAGTTGTTTGATTAAATGTTCGCTGTACCCCATTTCCAGCTGCATCATGTGAATTTATTGCTCCAATATCCGCAGGTAGACTGCCCAAGGTTTCTATTTGTTTTCCCAGATAATCACACGACCGCGTTCTATGGTTCTGTGGTCCAATCACTGGTGATGTTAATGCATCCTGTGAAGCACTTCGTGGCCAATTTTTCATTAGAACAGGTTCTCCTAATCGTTCCTGAGACACACTACGGTATCTCATTGGTGCAGCTTGACAAGATCGATCATGTGAAGTGCTCCGACGCCTTGCTGGAGTTGTTATGCAGGCTGGAGAGGTTTGCTGATAATCTGTTGAGTTTTGAGCAGCTGCTCTTAAACTATCTAATCTTTCCTGTATTGTCCTACTACCATACATGTGCAAACGTCTATTTTCTGTATATTCTTTGTAAGTTTTATAATTACGCCAGTCTATATTTTGGTGCGAAGTAACAGCTGTTGAAGGTGGATGGTGATTTGGGATTGAAGAGTCTGTGGTTTGAGGTGTAGACTTGCTGCAAATAGCATCTGAATATGATCCATAGATTGTCTGTTTACCAGCATTCGTGGTAGAGGTAATTGTTGTAGTATCTTTTACCCTACCACTTGTAACTTGCTGAATCATATTACTAGTTAAAATAGCTGAAGAGGAGGTTGTCCTCGTTCTTGCTTTCGCAATGGTGTGGTCAGTAAAGCCAAGATGTACTTCTTCTGTTCTGAGAGTTGGACTTGAATGGTTAATTCTACCAGGTGCAAAATCAGCAACTCTCTCTGAAGGCACAATAACAGTCCTTACTGTTTCATTGCAAACACACACAGCAGTATTAGTTTTAATAGTATCTACTGAAGATGGAACTTGTACTTCAGTCCGACATCCTCTATCAGTCGCAGCAACTGTTCGTACCGGCCTACTAATTTGTTGCCTCCCTCGAGGCGGCTCTGGTGGTGAAACCTCCACGGGCTGAGCCCCAGTTGAACCAGAGTTGGTCAGTCGAGGGTAGCAAATGGGTGGTGGTTCAGGGATATTGTGGGCATTGCCAGTGTATGGATCATTGCCTTTTAAGTAAGCATCTTGAGAATATGCCTGAAAAAAGATGATGAATTATATAATGCATTATGAAAATGAATAACTATAACATGCACCATTTTATTTCAGCAACCTTTATCCAATGAAAACGATGAATCATAATATCAGTCTGTTTCATGTCCTGTAAATTAAAGAACATGTAGCATTAAAATTACATTCATCCTAGTTCCCTCAATGTGGATTCTATCAGAGATGATCAACTTCCTGATATTTAGCTCTGATCTTACTGATATTAACCCACCCTTTCCTTCACCCTATAACAGGTGGAAGAGACTAACAAGTGAAACATGGTGATGTTACCTGCCATTTATTCCATAACAATTAACAAGGGACTCCAATTTAAAATTTACTCAGGTTTTACAAGGGTTCAGAAATTCAGCAGAGATTTAGGTGGGTGCTACTGGCTCCAAGGGTCAGCAGCTCTTTTATCACTCCTTGGAGAGTACTCCTGCTGGTTCACAGATCTCTCAAGGAATCCTTAAGCCTTCCCTCAAATCCCTAAACTAATTGGTGACAACTCCCAGCCCTTCTGATCATAGTCTTCGCTGACTTCTTCACTGGATCCTTGAGAGTGATTCTATGCAAACAGGAATCCCCCACAACTGGTGTTCCTTCCTATCAGCCCAACTGAGGACCCACTTGGCTAGCTGCTGCATAGAAAAGAGAGATCAAAAAGCTAAGATGTTTTCTACAAGCTAGAGATCTTCAGCTGTTATCAGCCTCTGCCTTCTCCTCGTATATTTATTCCTGAAGCTAAGTAAGTAAAATTTCAAGATATGCATCGAAATAATTTATCCTGACCTCAAATTCCACATATGGTATATCTACTGCTCTGCCAAACGAATCAAACTCATTATTAGATATCATACCTTTATACTTAACCTATCAACTTTTATCAATATTCTAAAGGCTTTCTTATTAAAATAGAGAAGAATGCAATAGGTTTTTGCTTGAAGCCAATATCAATATATTATTTTGCTTGACAAAGGGTGTTTTCTAACTTTATGCACCTGAAGTTTAGAGTTTTATTTGCATTGCTCTCTTTTACATTTTTGGCCTTCCAATTTCTTTTAAGACTCTCCCAAATCCCATTACCTCACTTGTGTTTCAACCAGAACAATGTAATGCTGAGAAATATGAATGACTAATCCTTACAGTTGGCAGTGGTGTGGTTGTACAGGGGAAATCAAGTTATCATTCTGGTCAAATACCACCCTTAATGAACTATTAAATTAAGTCAGCAACCTAAAAAGCTCCAGTGCAAGTTAGGTGTTAAACTTTGGGTACAAGTAGTTTTTTGTTTAAAAAAAATTCCTTCTGGGTGGGTGGGTTTTGCTGGGTAGAAAAGCATTTATTGCTCATCCTTGATTGGCTGGAGGACAGTTAAGAGTTTATTATATTGATGTGGATCTGGACTCACACATAGGCCAAGCCAGATAGGGGTAGCAGATTTCCTTCCCCAAAAGGCATGGGATTTTGTGACAAATGGTAGCAGTTGTAATCAAATATGTTACAATACTATGGTTTCAAGATGGTGTGTTCAGTCCTTTTGTTTAAAATGAAGAAAGGTTGAGACAGAGGTGGCAAACAGTCTGCTCCAAAGCTAATAAACAGCTTGAGAGATCTTGGGTTTTTTTCCCCCCAAAGTTGGAACAACAGAAGGACCCTGAATGGATGGGGTCATCCTCCCACAGAATCAGGACTTTTTTTTTTAAGTTTAGCCTTTAGTAGTAGTTGCTGCTCAAGTCCTGAAGCTGGATGTAGGAGCAGATTTTCCTTTCTGCTATAGCTAAAAGCTGCAGGCTTCCTTCCTGCTGCTAGAATTGCAAATAAGACAATCTATTTTACTGAATTTGCCTTTGCTAAGTGTGTGTTTGTGGGACGTTACTATACTGGACCAGTTATTGTTTAGTAGTTAAAACATCCATTAATTCTGCTAAGTTTCTCAGTAGTGTTAAGTTATTCCAATTTCTTCTGTTGTATTTTAACTACAGTGTACAAATAAAGTGCATTTTGCTTCAAGACTGGTAGTTTGATCAATCGAGATGCATCTGGAATGAAATGCCTGGCACTTGCCTTTAAAACAACGAAATATTAGGGTCTAGGCTATCCTCTTTGTATGTTTTAAGGGGGTTTGGTCTGGTCCATAACAAACCCGTGTCTTCGGAATATTAAACTGGGATTCTAGATTATTAGTCCAGTTACCACGAGGCCACTGCCTGCCTGAGTCAAACTACAGATGAAGCTACTAGCCCTCTAAATTTAGTTAAAATGCTCTGGGTTTATTCAAAAAGTGATTACTGAAGGTTGCAGAATAAATCAAATGGCTAAAATCTGATTTCTGCTTGCACAATAAATTTACAAAACTACTTACAAGTGCCAAATATGTTTGTTCAATTCAAGATCG
Organism: Ginglymostoma cirratum; assembly: GCA_024137785.1. NCBI lineage: Eukaryota > Metazoa > Chordata > Chondrichthyes > Orectolobiformes > Ginglymostomatidae > Ginglymostoma > Ginglymostoma cirratum. The sequence goes on along the minus strand of JAHRHZ010000034.1, from coordinate 33,122,195 downwards.
CAGATGGAAAATACACCAATGTAAATTAACCTCTCTATCAACAAAAGTGAATGCATTGAAGTAATGGAGAAAATCAGAAATTCTACAAAACATCTCAAATGCTTATCTTTTTCATTTCTAAGTTAAATGAAACCTGCTTTGTTATTACTGAAAGTTAAAGAAATACTCAGTGAAAGATCTCTCAGTAATACAAACTGTTCATGTACAATGTTTCAAAGTTTGGTTCTTTTGATAAATTGTTTCTAAATTTGTTTTCTGCTGCACGGAAACCTTAATCATTCTTAAATCAAACATGAAATTGATGGTAAACAGTTAACAAGTGAGTTATTAATTCAACTATACTTGAGCATTCTTATTTTAATCCAGATCAATATCCAAACATACTGATGAAATCACTCTGCCCAGCCATAACAACAAAATAAACTTTGTAACCTGAACCTACATCTCAAGTGAATTAACAGCAAATTTTTCTGTTCAAATCCCAACATGCACAGAAGTCATCCAAAAGCATGTCTCACCCATCATTTAAGCTTTTTAGTAACCAAAAAAGCCCTCACTAAAGCCATGACAACAGATCTAAAGGGATCCCTGAGACTGGCTGAGACTATCAAATGCAACTTTGCTAATACTTCCACAGTATCACTTCAGATATTCTACAGCAATAAATAATGATATTACTAGGCAAATGTGCAATGGTAACCTTGAAAGAAGCAAAGTTATTTGATGAGAACATAACCTAAGAACTAGGAGCAGGAGTAAACAATTTAGCTCCTTGAGCCTGCTCAAATATTTTTGATATGACCATGGCTGGTCATATTCTTGGCCTCAACTCCACTTTCCTGCCCACTCTCTGTAGCCCTTCAACGCATCCCGAATTAAAAATCTGTAACTCTTCCTTAAACTTATTCAATGTCCCAGCATCCACTACACTCTGGGGTTGAATTCCACAAGTTCACAATGCTTTGAGGAAAAAAGCATTTAAACCTGCTACCCCTTATCCTAAAAGGATGACCTCTTGTTCTAGATCGCTCCACGAGGAAACATTCTTTCCAAATTTACTTTGTCAATCATTTCTAGCATCTTAGATAATTCAATTAAATTTCCTCTCATTCTTCTAAACACCAGAGAAAACAGGCCTAAACATCTCAATATCTTCTCACAAGCAAAACCCTCAGTGGGGGAATCAGTTTTGTAAACTTCCCTGATCATGTAAGGGGATTAATATTATACACAATACTCCTGGTATGGTCTCACTAACGTACAGTTGCAGCAACACTTTGCTACTCTTATACTCTATTCCTTTAGCAATAAACGACAAAATTCCATTTTCCTTACTGGTTACTTTCTATGACTGCATACTAGTTTTCTGCAATTCATGTGTAGGGACACCCAGCTCTGCACCCAAGTACTCAAATTTCTCTCCATTTATGATAATGAGTCACTTTCCTGTTATGCCAATATGGACAGCCTCACACTTATCCATGTTAAACCTCATCTGCCAAATGTAGGCCCATTCACTTCACCTATCCACATCCATTTGTAAATTTATTTCTGACTTCTTCATTGCAACTTACTTTCCTACTTTAGTTTCATCTGTACATTTAGCTACAGTAGTTTCTATATATGAAAAGCTTGAAGTTATGGGGGAATCTTCAGCCCGACTACGCTGATGAAGCATGTGACTAGAACCATTGGGGAGCTAGGAAAAAGTGGTATTTATGCTGAAGCCGAAGGTTTTTTTTTGGGGGGTGGGGGGGTGGAATGGGGATAGTGCCAAAACCGTTTGACAGAGAGTGCGTGCATGACGGACAGTGAGCTATGAAAGGAATAGGTATACAAGGAAATTATGGATAGCAGGCCAGGACAGAAGAAGAGCTGAATGATTGATAATAAGAATAAAGGGTAAGAGAAAGTAGATGAGTTGTACCAAATGTAACCCATATAATGTGATAATGGGCCCTGGGGTACATGAGAACATGCTGAAAGCAACCCATGTCATAACAGGACTGGATGTGGGATGGGTAAAAACCATGGAAACATGCAATCAGGCTCGAAGGTCATTAAATTTGATATTGTGCCCTGGAGGTTGCAGGATCCCCAGGCAAAAAATGAAAACGTTGTCCTGAGCTTGTGCGGAAGCTCGCTCGAATACTGCAGCAGGCCTGTGACAAAAATGATGGCCAGACAACATTGTGGAGGGCATTTGGAAGTGGCTGGTAACTGGAAGCTTGGGGTCATTTTAATGGATAGGACATAGCTTGACACCACTTTCAGAGGAAGAGGGATATTGAGGTGCTTGCCCTGATTCCTGAAAAAGTGGTAAAACAGGTTAATAAGGTGGGTAAGGAGTATACAGGATACTTGTCTTTCTCAGTTATGATATAGATTATTATAAAAGCAGGCCGGCTACATTGGAGCTGTACAACATAGGTTAGGAGTCATATATGCAGTTCTGGTCAGCACACTACACAAAGTATATCACTGCATTTGGGGGTGCTAGAGAGGATATTCATCAGAGTGTTGCCTGGGTTAGAGCATTTTTAAGCTATGATGACAGGCTGCATGTGCTTAAGTTGTTTTCTTTACATCAAATAAAACTGAAGCAGAGCTTTATTTAAGTGCATAAGACTATAACGGACATGGTGGTAAAATTTTAAGATAATGGCAGGAAGTTTGGAGACAATTTGAGAAAACTGGTTTCAGCCAGAGAATAGTGGGAATCTGGAATGCACTGCCAAGGCAGCTAGTAGACACAAGAAGCTTCAACTTTTAAAAAATACGTAAATACTTGAAATATCACAACATTCAAGGCTATGGGCCAAGTGCTGGAAATTGGGATTCATGTAGATAGGACAGTACAGCCTTAATGGACTGAAGGGCCTCCTCTGTGCAGTATGACTGTATGACTATGAATGCAATCAAGTCACCCTTCACTCTTCTAATTTCCAGTAAAACAAGACTAGCCTGTCCAATCTCTCCATGAGACAGCACAGGCATTCCAGGTATCAATCTAGCAAACCTCCTCCAAACCACCTCTAATGTTTGTAGATCTTCCCTTAAATAAAAAGAGATCACAAGTTCACAAAGTATTTGAGGTGTGATCTCTCCTATGACATGTACAACTGAAGCTTTATACCCTTACTTTCATATTCAATTCTTCTTGCAATAAATTATAGTATCTGATTAGTCTTCTTGATAGCATATAATATTTGCATACTAACCTTTTGTAAACTCACACTAGAACTCCTGTACATTTCTGCAGCACGGAATTCAGGTGCTCCACTTAAACTATCGACATCTGTCTGAAAATTCACATCTTCACAATATACATTCCTATCTTTGCACCATCTGCAAATTTAGCAGTCATACCTTTGTTCCCCTCATATAAGTCACTGACAAATTGTAAAATAGTGAGGTGCAGTGGACCCCTGCAGGACTCCACTTGACATATCCTGCAAACCAGACAAGGACCCTTTTACACATACTGTTTTCTGCCAGCCAGCCAATCTTCTATCCATGCTAAAATGTTACCCCATACACCATGAACTTTTATTTTCCATAATAACCTTTGACATAGCACCTTTCATAACACATCAGTTTTCCATCTCATCAGGTAGATGTCGGTGTTCCTGCTGTACAGCTCAGCATAAAATATTGCTTTTCCTTTACATTAATATTTCTTGCAAGTTGTCCTGATGTGTAATGGAATTGAAACACTGACAAAAATCTGTCCTTATTCAATAGTACTCAAGTTCTGTACTACCAAATAACTAGCTTTAAATAAAGAAAATTACAGAAGATAGAGCTTGCTACAATGCTGTCATTGGGTAAAGAGGCTAACAGGTAAGATGACTAAATAATAAGTGCCAGATAATTACAGATGTGTTTCATAATTTTCAATAAATATGCATTCCACAGTAAATATAGAGTTAAAAAATTGGCTGGCTGGGTCTGGGTGGGATGCTCTTTGGCGGCTTGGTGCAGACTCAATGGGCCAAATGGTGCCTTTGTGCACTCTAGGGGCTCTATGATATCAAAAAAGAAACATTGTAGCCAATTAAAGTAGTTAAGAATGAAATCAAAACAAAAGAAAACCATTACAATATTGCAAAGATTGTATTAGACTAGAACATCAGGAAAACTTTAGAAAACAAAGGAATGGCTTAGGGTGAAATTAAAATAAGTAAACTTGCAAGAAATAAAAGCAGTTAATTTAGGATTCCACGTGCATATAAAAAGGAACAGTAGTTAAATTAAATGTTGATCCCTTAAAAGGATGAGACTGATGAACTCATAATGGAAAACAAGAAAATAGCAAACACATTGAGCAAGTATTTTATATACATCTTCATGGTAGAAAGAACAAGATGTCTGGTAGAAAGAATAAAAAGTATCGTCAGGATTCGAGAAAATCAAAGGGCAACGGGAAGGAAAAATCACTAAAGGAAAAAGTACTAAGAAAACGAACAGGCTAAAGAATGCCATGTGCCCTCAAAGTGTTGGCCTGCATCCAAGGACCTTATACAAAGTAGTTGCAGAGAAAATGCGCTCATTATAATCTTTCAAAGTTCCCGAGATTCTGTAAAGGTCTCAGCTGATTGAGAAAATGTAAAGGTTAGTGTTGCTGAACAAAGAGACCTTGGAATTCAGGTTCATAGTTTCTTGGAAGTGAAGTTGCAGGTTGATAGGATAGTGAAGGTGTTTGGTACGCTTGCCAGTGGTCAGTGCGCTTGGTCAGTGCATCAAGAATAGGAGTTTGGAGGTCATGTTGCAGCTGTACAGAACATTGGTTAGGCCACCATTGGAATACTGCGCACAATTCTGGTCTTCCTGCTACAGGAAGAATGTCATGAAACTTGAACAGGTTCAAAAAAGATTTTCAAGGATGTAATCAGGGTTCGAGGGTTTGAGCTACAGGGAGAGGCTGAATAGATTGGGGCCATTTTGCCTGAAGCATCAGAGATCAAGGGGTGACCTTATAGAGGTTTATAAAATCATGAGGGGCATGGAAAGGTTAAAAAGACATGGTCTTTTCCCCATGGCTTGGGGGGGGGGGGGTCCCAAAACTAGAAAGCATAGGTTTAAGTTGACAGGGCACAGATTTAAAAGGGACCTAAGGGGGCAACTTTTACACGCAGAGGGTGATGCACGTATGGAATGTGCTGTCAGAGGAAGTGGTGAAGGCTGGTATAATTACAACATTTAAGAGGCATGAAGATACAGCTTGCTACAATGCTGTCATTGGGTAATGACGCTAACAGGTAAGGTGGCTAAATAATAAGTGCCAGATAATTATGGATGTGTTTCATAATTTATGAATAGGAAGGGTTTAGAGGGATATGGGCTAAATGCTGGCAAATGGGACTAGATTTATTAAGAATATCTGGTTGGTGTGGACAAGTTGGACTGAAGGGTTCATTTCTATGCTATATGTCTCTATAATTCTATGACTCCTATTTGAGAAAGGAGACAGGGCAGAAGTCAGGAAGCTACAGCCAGATGGCCTGCTTTTCATGCTGAAGGAAGTAGAAGAGGAATTTACAAAAATTATGAGAAAATCAAGCAGCATCAACATGGTTTTATGAAAGAAAGATTCTGTTTCACATACTTAAGTGTGTTTTGAGGATGTAATAAGTAGGGAGGACAAAGGAGAAACAGTAGTTCTGCTTGAATTTCCAAACTGCACTCAATAAGATACTAAACAAGAGCCCATGGTGTGGTAGATAATGTGAGCATAACTAGAGGAATGACAAACCAATGGGAAATAGAAGTTGAGATAAATGGATAATTTCTGCTAGCCAGAGGGACTGATGCTAGGTCCTCAACTATTTGCAATCTATATTAAAGCCTTTTTAAAAGAGCACACTGTATTGTTACCAAATTTGCTGACAATAAGACCATAAGACAAAGGAGTGGAAATAAGGCCATTTGGCCCATCGAGTCCACTCTGCCATTTAATCATGGCTGATGGGCATTTCAACTCCACTTACACGCACTCTCCCCGTAGCCCTTGATTCCTTGCGAGATCAAGAATTTATCAATCTCTGCCTTGAAGACATTCAATGTCCCGGCCTCCACTGCGCTCCGTGGCAATGAATTCCACAGGCCCACCACTCTCTGGCTGAAGAAATGTCTCCTCGTTTCCGTTCTAAATTGACCCCCTCTAATTCTAAGGCTGTGCCCACGGGTCCTAGTATCCCCACCTAACGGAAACAACTTCCCAGCGTCCACCCTTTCTAAGCCATGCATTATCTTGCAAGTTTCTATTAGATCTCCCCTCAACCTTCTAAACTCTAATGAACACAATCCCAGGATCCTCAGCCGTTCATCCTATGTTAGGCCTACCATTCCAGGGATCATCCGTGTGAATCTCCGCTGGACACGCTCCAGTGCCAGTATGTCCTTCCTGAGGTGTGGGGCCCAAAATTGGACACAGTATTCTAAATGGGGCCTAACTAGAGCTTTAAAAATACAGCTAGAAGCACATCGCTGCTTTTATATTCCAACCCTCTTGAGATAAATGACAACATTCCATTCGCTTTCTTAATCACGGACTCAACCTGCAGTTAACCTTTAGAGAATCCTGTACTAATACTCCCAGATCCCTTTGTACTTCAGCTTTATGAATTTTCTCACCGTTCAGAAATATAATATATTTCAATATAATAGGTAGAATATAATAATAGACAATATAATAGGTAGAAAAGCCAAGTTTCAGCAAAACAAGAGTTTGCAAAGGGATAGAGATAGTTTAAATAACTTGGCAACAATTTGGTAGATGGCATTATAATATGGGGAAAGCATGACTTTGGTAGGAAAAATTAATAGCAGATTTAAGTGGAGAGGGATTTGGATCTCCTCATGAATCACAAATGATCAGCATGCTGATCACCTAAGTTATTTGGAAAGCAAACGAAACACTGGCATTTACTGTAAAGAAGTGATGGAGAGTAAACTTTAAGAAATTCTTGTTAATTCTGTGCAGAGCATTCATAAAATTGCATTTGGAGTACTGCAGTGTTTCAGTCCTCTTACTTGAGATTCAATTTTGCATTGAAGACAATTCAGAAAATCATTCCCAGATGAAGGAGTTATTTCATGAAAAAAAATTGAGACTTCACTGATTAGAATTTAAGGATTCAACCTTATTGAAACATTTAAGCTTCTGAGGGAGCTTGAAAAGGTAAATTCTGAGACAAAGTTTCTCCTCATGGGGATCCTAAAATGAGGAGGTACTGATCCATAATAAAAAGGCACAGACAAAGGGGAATTTCAACTCTGACGGTCATTTTTCCAACGGCAGTAGATGCTGGATCATGGAATATATTAAAGTTTGATTACCGCGTGGGGGTCTAAGGTTATGGATGCGGACAACGAGGTGAAGTTTAGACAACAACTGGAAGGAACGAAAAAGCCTATTCCTTCTTTTATTGATTACCTTATGTAAGGAACAGTGGTTGGGGCAAGTTGCAATGCAAGAGTTTTAAAATTCTCAAATCATATCCTAACATGACTAATTCCAGTTTCAATACAGGCTGCTCAGTGTATTCACTCTCTCACACAACACTCTCCAGATATAATCACCGAAGTCTATTCAAAAAGGAAGCTGCATTTGCATCGTAAGTTTGTTTGTAAACACAAACCTCCATCTCAGTAACTGCAGGGCAAAAAGAGGCAAGACAGGCCAAAATCATAAGGCAGATGCCTGAACTGCACTGTTGTGGACCAGAAAGATAAGAAATATTTCCCACAGGCCTAGCTCAATCTAGTCAAACCTCACCATCAACCATCCCATACCCTGTGAAGTATCAGAGTTGACTCCTAATCCCATTCCCCAATGTGGATATCCCAAATGATACCCCATCCCATTTCATTCATATTCTATCAGTCCATCAGTCCGATATCTTTAACCATGAGCCTCCTGACCCCACAATGCCCAATCTCTCAACCCGGACAGCTGTTGTGACAGAATTGTTGGAAAAAAAATTGTAAAACCAACATCCTGCTGGTTTCGACTCAGACTTAGATGATTACAGCACTTGACAGGGCCATTCAGCCCACTGTGCCTGTTCCGGTGTACGAGGATTAACTGCACTAATTCTGTTTTCTAGCTCTTAGGCTAGAGCCCCAAAGGATATGGCAATACAAATGAATATCTAAATATTACTTAAATATTATGTGAGTTTCTGACTCAACCACACTTCAGGCAGTGAGTCGCAGACTCCCAACCCCCTCTGGGTAAATAACTAATGGGGCATTGTTTTAAAGAAAGAGTCAGAGTCATAGAAATGCTCAGCACAGAAACTGACCCTTTGGTCCAACTCATTTGCCAGCATTTGACCCACATCCCTCTAAACCCTTCATATTCATATACCCACCTAGATGCCTTTAAAAGTTGCAATTATACCAGCCTTCACCACTTCCTCTGGCAGTTCATTCCATACACGCACCACCCCCTGCCTGAAAAAAATTGCCTCTTACATGCCTTTTAAATCTTTCCCTTCTCACCTAAAACCTATGCCCTCTAGTTTTGGACTCCCCTATCCTGGGAAAAAGCCTTGACAGTTCACCCTATCCATGTCCCTTATGATTTCATAAACTTCTGTAAGGTCATCTCTCAATGAGAATGGTAGTGACCACATCAGCAGCTATCAGCAGCAAGTGTTGGCTGCTTGAGGAGCTCCGGATTAAAACTGATCAGCTGGAATCTGAACTCCAAACACTGCGACACATCCGGGAGGGGGAGATATAACTGGATGCTGTGTTCCAGGAGGCAGTCACACCTAGTAGATTAACTAATATTAATTTGATCAGCGGCCAGGGACAGCAGTGCGAGACTGCGAGTGAGGCAGGTAGAGGGACCCTGCAGACAGGAACACAGGAGCTGCAGCCCTTGACATTGTCCCACAGGTATGAGGCACTTGCTCCCTGCGTGGGTGAGGAACAGGGCAGTAGGAAGGATGAGTCAACTGACCATGGCACCATGGTTCAGGAAGCCATTCAAGGGTCATAATCTCTGGATTGCTGCCCGAGCCAATGTGCAAATTGGCATAGGGAGGCGAGGATCAGGGAAGTAAACATGCAGCTAAAAGAGTGGTGTGGAAAAGGGTTTCCGTTTCATGGGGCACTGGCATCAGTTCTGGGACAGGAGGGATCTATACCACTGGGATGGAATTCACCTAAACAGGGCCGGGTCCAATGTTCTGGCAAAAAGGGTAAATAGGGTGGTCAATAGGACTTTAAAAACTAGTAAGTAGGGGGAAGGGAGGAGTGAGCGTAGAGGGAGTATAATAATTAATGGAAGGCAAAGCAGCAGGTTAGCAGGTGACAAGGAAGCTTCAACTCCATTGAAAATTAGGAAAAAAGTTAAAGGGAAGGAGAACTCAAGAGTTGTTAGTAATGGAGGTGATAGGACTCAAGAAGAAGGTGCAAAAACTGGCATAAGGGCACTTTATCTGAATGCTCAGAGCATTCGAAGCAAGGTGGATGAGTTGACGGCACAAATCATGGCAAATGGGTATGATTTAGTGGTCATTACAGAGACATGGTTGCAGGATGGTCATGGCTGGGAGTTAAATATCGAGGGGTATCAAACTGCTCGGAAGGTAAGGGAAGTGGTGTCGCTCTGATTTTTAAGGATGATATCAGGGCGGTAATGGGAGATGATATAGGTTCTACTGAACAAAAGGTTGAATCCATTTGGGTGGACATTAGGAATAGCAGGGAGAAGAAGTCACTGATAGGTGTGGTCTATAGGCCACCAAATAATGACATTGTGGTGGGGCGGGCAATAAACATAGAAATAGCTAATGCATGTAAAAATGGTACAGCAATTATCATGGGGGATTTTAATCTACATATCGATTGGTCAAACCAGGTCAGTCATGGCAGTCTTAAGGAGGGGTTCATAGAATGCATCTGCGATAATTTCCTTGAACAATATATAATGGAACCTACGAGGGAGCAAGCTAACCTAGATCTAGTCCTGTGTAATGAGACAAGAATAATTAATTATCTCACAGTTAGGGATCCTCTCGGAAGGAGCGATCACAGTATGGTCGAATCTAAAATACAGATGGAGAGTGGGAAGGCTAAATCCAGTCCCAATGTCCTGTGCTTAAACAAAGGAGACTGTGATGGCATGAGGGAGGAGTTAGATAAGGTAGAATGGGAGCAAAAACTTTATGGTGGGTCAATTGAGGAACAGTGGAGGACTGTCAAAACGATTTCTCAGTGCTCAGCAGAAGTATATTCCAGTGATAAGGAAGAACTGTGGGAAAAGAGACAGCCAGCCATGGATGTAAGGAAATAAAGGAAAGTATCAGACTGAAAAAAAAATACAAAAAAGCAAAGTAGTGGGAAACTAGTAGACTGGGAAATCTTTAAAGGCCAACAGAAAGCCACAAAAAAAGTTATAAAGAAAAGATGGATAGATTATGAGAGTAAACTAGCTTAGAATATAAAAACAGGCAGCAAAAGTTTCTATAAATATGTAAATCGTAAAAGAGTGGCGAAGGGAAACTGGTCCTTTAGAGGATGAGAAGGCCAATTTAATAACTGGGTGGTTCCTGCAGATTGGAAAACAGCCAATGTGACACCACTGTTTAAAATAAGGAAGTAGACAGAAAGCAGGTCACTATAGGCCAGTTAGCTTAACTTCAGTAGTGGGGACAATGCTTCTTGAATCTATCATTAAGAAATAGCAAGACATCTGGATTATAAATTATCCCATTGGGAACACCCAGCATGGGTTCATGAAAGGTAGGTCATGCTTAACTAATTTGGTGGAATTCTTTGAGGACATTACTTGCATGGTGGACAATGGGGAACCTGCGGATGTGGTGTATCTGGATTTCCAGAGACACTTGACAAGGTGCCACACCAAAGGCTGCTACATAAGATAAAGTTGCACGGCATTACAGGTAATGTATTGGCAGGGATAGAAGATTGGTTGACTAGCAGAAAGCAAAGAGTAGGGGTAAATGAGTGTTTTTCTGGTTGGCAGTCAGTGGCTAATGGTGTGCCTCAGGGATCAGTGTTGGGACTGCAATTGTTTACAATTTACATAGATGATTTGGAGTTGGGGACTAAGTGCGGTGTGTCAAAATTTGCAGATGACACGAAGGTGAGTGGTAGAGCAAAGTGTGCAGAAGACACAGTCTGCAGAGGGATATAGATAGTCTAAGTGAGTGGGCAAAGCTCTGGCAGATGGTGTACAATGTTGATGAGTCTGAGGTCATCCATTTTGGTAGGAATAACAGCAAAATGGACTGTGTTTTAAATGGTAAAAAATTGCAGCAAGCTGCTGTGCAGAGGGACTTGGGTGTCCTTATGCATGAATCACTAAAAGTAGGATTGCAGATGCAGCAGGTAATTAAAAAGGCAAATGGAATTTTGTCTGCCATTGCTCGAGGGATGGAGTTTAAAAACAGGGAGGCTATGCTGCAGCTGTATAGGATCCTGGTGAGGCCACACCTGGAGTACTATGTGCAGTTTTGGTCTCCTTACTTGAGAAGAGATATACTAGCATTGGAGTGGGTACAGAGGAGATTCACTCGGTTGATTCTAGAATTGAGAGGGTTGGATTATGAGGAGAGACTGAGTAGGGTGGGATTACGCTCATTGGAATTCAGAAGAATGAGGGGAGATCTTATAAAAGATATAAGATTATGAAGGGAATAGATAAGGTGGAGGCCGGGAGGTTGTTTCCACTAGCAGGTGAAACTAGGACTAGGGGGCATAGCCTCAAAATAAAGGGAAGCAGATGTAGGACCGAGGTCAGGAGGAACTTCTTCACCCAAAGAGTTGTGAATCTGTGGAATTCCCTGCCCAGTGAAGCAGCTGAAGCTACCTCGCTGAATGTGTTTAAGGCAAGGCTAGGTAAATTTTTGAACGGTAAAGGAATTAAGGGTTATGGTGTGCGGGTGGGTAAGTGGAACTGAGTCTCCAAAAGATCAGCCATGATCTTATTGAATAGCGGGGCAGCCTCGAGGGGCCAGATGGCCTACTCCTGCTCCTAGATCTTATGTTCTTATGTTCTTATGTAATTCCGACAGTTCAGTGAAAATTACTGTAGCCTATTCAGCCTCTCCTTACAGCTTAAACCTTCCAATTCTGGCAGCTTCCTAGTAAATCTTTTTTGAACCCTTTCAAGTTTAACAACATCTTTCCTACAGACCAAAGGGCAGAAAGGCTAAGAGGGCGAGTCGATTTCTACCTTTTATCTTAAATCTATGCAATCTGATTAATGACCCCCTGACTCATGGAAAAAAATGCCCATTTATCCATCCCATCTACGTCACTGAATTTTACACGCTGCTACCTGGTCCTCAAATTTTGCTGCTCCAAGGGGAACAACCCCAAGCTATTTGATTATTCCTCATTGCTCAGACCCTTCCAACCCTGGAAAATATGCTCTGCCTCCAATCTAGTGCAATCACATCCCTCTTGGAATTTGGTGACCAGAACAATATGCAATGTTCCAGTTATGGCCTAACCAGCATTATATACCATTCCAGCATAACCTCCCTGCTCTTGTACTCTATGCCTCAACTAATAAAAGCAATTAGTCATTTTAACCACTTTGTCTCCCAGCCCTGCTACCTTCAGGGATTGATGGATACTCACACGAAGGTCCTTCAAGTCATCAAAACTTTCCATGGTCCTACCATTCAAAGAATGATCCCTTGCCTTGTTAGCCTTTCCAAATGCATTGCCTCACCCTTTTACAGAAGGACATAAAAACCAGGCGCAGGAATAGGCGATTCAGCCCGCTATTTGATACAATCTTGGCTGATCTTATCTCAGCTTCAACTCCATTTTTTTGCCCACTCTCAATAATCTTTCAACACATTACTAATTAAAAATCTATCTCCTCCTCAAATTTACTCAATGTCCCAGCATCTACTATACTCTAGGGTCGTGAATTTCACAGATTCATGACTCTTGAGACAAGTAATTTCTCCTCATTTCCCTTAAATCTGCTACCCCTTATCCCAAAACTGTGTTCTAGATGGCTCCACAAGGGGAAATGTCTGCCCAGTGTCTCCATTGTCAATCCCCTTTAACAGCCTGTATACCTCAAGTAGATCTGCTCTGATCCTTCTTAATTCTAGTGAGTGTAGGCCTAAACTGCTTAATTTCTCTTCATAACACAAACCACTCATCTCTGGAATCAACATTTTCCAGGTTGAATTCCATTTGCCACTGCTCCACCCATCTGACCAGTCTGTTCCTATCATCCTGCAGTTTCCAGCTAACATCCTCACTATTTGCCATTCTACCAATTTTTGTGTCATCTGAGAAACTTCTGAATTATACTCCCTACATTTAAGTCCAAATCAACAATGCTCATCACCGACAGTACAGACTCCAGCACTGAGCTCTGCAGAACCTCAACGGAAAGAGTTCCAGTCACAGAAACATCCCCCTACCCTTACCATCTGCTTCCTCCCATTCAGCCAATTTTAGATCCAATATACCACTCTGCACTGGATCCTATAGGTTCTTGCTTTCTTGACCAGTCTGTCATGGGAGCTCTCAAAAACCTTGCTAAAATCCAAGTAGACCACAAATGCATTACCCTGATCAACACTTACTTCCTCAAAAAAAAACTGAAATTTGTCAAATAAAACTTTGACATAAATTCATGCTGACTATGCCCAATTAATTATTGCCTCTCCAAATGCAGATCTATCCTGTTCTGCAAAACTCTTTAATAACTTGGCCACCAAGGTTAGACTGACTAATCTACAACTTTCTGGACTATCCTTTCCTCCCTATTTTTAAATAATGATACAACATTAACAGTCCGCAATTCCTTTGTCATCTCATCTCTGGTTAGGAGGGAATTTGAAAATTCTAGCTTACTATTCAAAAGAACCCATTCACTTTGTACCCAGCTCAAAAGGAAATATTGAGGGCATTACTTCAATACAAGACATGTTGGCGATGTAAAAAATAGCTGTACTAAATTTAACAAAATAAAAAGGTTCCTATTGCAATCTTACTACTGTTGTAAGTCTTTGAAACCTGGAAATGGCCAAATGAAAGGACTCACAGCACAAGCTGGTTAATTCATACAGTTACAGAATATTCTGTCATATTAATGCTGGATTCAGCAAGCTATAAGTATAGGTACTCTCTATGGAGGGTGCCAGTGAGTTTCAGGGCTATGTATCAAGACTAGTACTACAATATTGAGTCCTATTCTAACATTACTTGACCTGCTGTAATGGTAAATCATTCATCCAGAAAATACGGCTCATTTGTGACAAATTTCTTAATTTTTTTTCCTTGTGAGTAGTCAAAATTTTCACAGCCTCACTTTTACCTAGGTTATACCATCTCTCCAAGCGTTACTGCTCTCCTTATAATCATTTCAGCTACTACAGTATTCGTATTAAAAAATCCAAAACCGTCAGCAAAAAGTTGCTCTTTCACCAAACTGACTAAATTAGGAAGATAACCAGAAGATCACCAACATCTATTTTCTTCCTTTTCTCCAAAGGAAATCCTGAATTACTTAAATATTTTATGGACTATACATTGGTCTCTGATTATTGTGCAGCCAGATGTACGTGTTTCCTTTGAAATAATTTAACAATTCATTACTTTGTATGGTGTGCCACTTTTTTAGTTATTAGGAATTAAGATACACATACACAGTTAACAGAAGATTCAACATTGACAGCTTAACAGTTCAACAGTTTGAGGATAACATATTTATTAGTATTTCTGTACTGCAAAATGACAATAGATAAAGGTCCATAGCAGGAAATCAAGGCTTAACAGAATAACTGTAGAAATTAAGTCAAACAGAAAAAAAATGATTTTTAACCATTTACAATTTTAGAAGACAGGAAAATTGGCCAATGCAGGAGTTAAGTACCACAACTGCATTGTCCCCATAATTTTTAACAGTATGGCCACATATAAAGAGGCCAAATTGTAATAAAGCCTAATCATGAAGTTAGACGAAACAAGCGCATCAAAAAATAATGGAAAATTAAGAACAATGTAATGGGAACTGAAAGAGGTAGACTTCAGAGAAAAAATAAATACAAAAAGGAATCATAGAACTAGAGATGTTTTCCAGGAGTTTAAAAAAACAAAAGAAACTAAAGCAAAAGAGGATTTTTTCCACAATGGAGAAGAAATGGAAGTTCCATTCAAAATCAAGATAAGATTGCAGACAGATGAAGATTGAAAGTGCAAATAGTTAAGTGGCAATAATTTTTAAACTGAAAGGAGCAAACAATTATATTTTTGAATATAATTTTCATTAATTATTGAAAGGCATGGAAAGATCAGATTGCAGTAATTTAGTCATTGCACGAAGACTAGTAGTAGTTATGGGCTTGAGGTTGTAGACTTGCTTGCCGAGCCAGTGGCAGAAACTGGCCAGCTGAAGATACAAGATGGAAAATTTTAAACTACTGTTTGGGTTCAGGACTTTTAATCTCAAAAGTCTTGGCTCATGTACTACAAATTCCTAAATATTTGTAACAGATTAGGATTTCAAAAGACAATTGGCATTTGGGCAGTTCAATGGGAGGTGTTCAAGAAAGAACTGTACAGAATTGGACAATATCTCAAACGGGCAAGAGATCTACTCATCTTAATAAAAAAACCATAGATAACAAAAGAGATGAGACAACTTAAAACTAAACAAGAGCACAAAAACAGATCCTGGTGAAAGGGAAGAATGCAAAGATGAGCATGGGGTGACAAAACTGCTAAGAATATCTACAAGAGAGGCTATGGGATATCAGAATCAACATTTTTGGTCACAATTACATTAAAAAGACCAAAAGTACTTAGGAACAAAGTGGACTCTTTAAATAGTGATAACAGTGATGCCTTGTACCAAAATCGAGAAAACGGCAGACATGTTGAATAATTACTTGATATCAACCCAAGGCCATTAATATTTAATCAGAGACATGTACACAACAAAATTAAGATATGTAAAACAAAGAAAATAATGATATTAAACAAATTCTTCCAAGGACAAAATGCTTTTCAAAACTAGGGTTTTAAAGAAAAGAACTAGAAGATTGCAAACTTCTTATAATTTGGCAACTGTTTCTTTGAGATGGAAGACAGCACATCTCTCTCCAATGTGCAAAGCTGTTGCAATGTAACCAAAGAACTAGAAACCAGTTAGTCTGATATACTGTTTGAAAATTACTTGAGTCTATAATTAAGAAAAAGTTGACTGAACACTGAAAATCTGTGGTTGATCAGCAAATGCCAGCATGTTTGTAAAGGGTAGCTCATGCTTGATAAAGAAGTCACTTCGGGAGGAATCAGAGAATATCCATGGGTGGTATTTTGTGAAGTACCTTGTAAGAGGCAGCTCGCTAAAACTGAAGCTCACCGAAATGAAGGCAAATTATTGATTAGGAAAAAGCAATGATACTTGGCAAGAGCTGGGAAATAGGGATAAGGGAAGGTTCTCTGTGACTTGATGTCTCACAACTATTCAGTGTAATTATTAGAAGATCAAATGACATGGAAAAGTATCTCTCAAAAGTTGACAAGAATAAAAATAAGTGCCACTGCAAACAGTGTAGATGGACAAAAAATTTACAACGAGACAATTAATAAATCAAGTGAGTGGGCAAAACTGCGGCTGTGGAATTTTGGCCTTTATAATTGGTGGACTAAAATACGAGGTGGTAAAAAACATGCCTCAGCTATGCATAGCCATGGTTAGACTACACAGAGCACCTCAGGCAAAGTATATTGGCCTTGGATGCAGTGCAAAGTCAATTTACCAGAATGATGTGTAGATCCCAACGAGCTATTACATTTCCTGGAATTTAGACGCTTTAGAGACAACTTGATTGAAATCTTTACAATATCAAAGGCAGCACATACAGCAAATATAAATAAGCTAATTCTGCTGACTGGAGAGTTTAAGGACGATAGGACATAACCAGAACATCAGATCTAAATTTTTCAAGGATGAATAACAAAACACTTCTGCACAAAAAAGGCTTTTGAAATCTGCAATTCTTTTCTGCAAACAACTAATGCTTAGCCAGTTCATTTTAGCAACAAGATTAATAGTTTTCATTAACCAAAAATATGAGGGAGATGCAAAGGAGGGTATTTTCAATTAGGGTTACAGGTCAAGCCAGGATGTAGGTGATAGCAGAGCAGACTGAAAAGAATAAATGGCTTACTTTACTCCAATGAAAACATTTGTTGCTAGTACTCAAAGTATCATTGAAAGTCGAACTGCTGGAGCTGAAAACAGATGCATCGGGTACTCTTAGCCAGCTAACTAGCCGTTATAAACCAATCTTACCAAGAAGCAAGCTAGAGGAAAAACTATTCCAGTCCCAATTCCTCCTATCTCCCAACATTCACAAGACATTTGTGATGCTCAAGGACACAGATAATGGAAGCACTAGAAAGTATTTTTCATGCACAACATTCCAAATAAAACACCAGTTCCATTTTACTATAACTGGAACATAAAACTGAACTCTGGATGTTCAAATAAAGATAATAAAATAGATAAAGATGAATATTGAATGTTAAACTTGAGCTTGGGAATAGCTCAGCCAAGAACAAAAATCCAAATCAACTTGTTGATACTGACATCTGTAAAACAATGGGATTTCAACTCTCAATTAAACCCAGCTTGTGAGCAACAAATTAAACAGGAAAACTTACCAGTTGCAGGATGTCTTCATCTTTTGGCATAACACAAAGCTCCAGCACAGAATCACTATAAAAACAGGATACACTGATGTATTCATTACTTCTGTCTGTCAATATTAAACAGCTTAATAGAAGAACTTGTAAAAATTTAATGCTCGGTCTCTGTTTCCAGCTTCTCAACTGGCATCCCCCATCTCGGCTACTAAACACAGCCTATTCAGAAGTAGTGTCCTACTTTGAGGGAAAGAACATGAAGAGTTTTCATTCATTTATGCCCACCTCAACCGATTTCCCCCCAGCAGTCATGGAAGCAAGTAAACAGTAAGGGCCACAATCACAAAGCTACATTAAAGCACTAATTGGGGTCTGTCACATCTCAATAGGTATCACTCCTGCTTTGAGTTCAAGTACCCTGGGTTCATATACCATTCCAGAGAACAGAATACAATCTCAGCTGATACTCCAGTATAGTACTGAGGCAATGCTCAACTAAAAAGAGGGGCTTATCTCGTGTCAGCAATGTTGCATATGTTCCCTCAGCCTCCTCTGTTTCAAAGCAATCAGACCCAGCTCACCAAATCCTTCTTAAAATTAAGAAATCTCTATCTATGGTTTATCTAATGTTTATATAGTTTAAGCTTTAGATAATGAAGGCAAGCATTACCATCTTCACTACCTTATCCATCTATCCAGCCACCTGCCTCATTAGACTTCCCCAAATATACCAACTCATTTCAAATGCATAAACTCTCAATTTCTAAAAGTCACACTGGACTCAAAACATTAACTTAATTTCTCTCTCCACAAATGGTACCAGACTTGAAGGGTCTGTTTTTTTTAAAATTTCAAATCTGCAATACTTTGCTTTGTTTTGCTGCCTGATTTCGGTGGTTTAGTTGTTAGAGATCGAAGGGGTCCAATTATTTGTTGAGAAAGGGGTTCAAGGTCTTTATATTTGGAGAGAATGACAGTAGTTTAAGTTTACAACGTGTGGTCCAAGCCTTCAAAGTTCTGGATATACATATGTATGTATCAAGTTTTGAACAGTGGTGCTGTAAAATATTAATTTCCTTCGAAGTTGAAAAGGACCTAGGATTTTAAAAAATAAGCAATAAGCATTTCTAGTTAGATACAAAGCAAATGTGTTTCCCTGTGCCACAGGGGAGTGTAATGGAAGCCATTTTCAGGTCAGGTTATATTACTTCAAAATTTTCTTTGAGGTACAACCACGTTAATAAAAATTATACTTTCAATATTTTTAATGTTCATAATATTTTGAATTCTTTCACTCTAGAATACTTTTGGCAATGAAGTTGCAAAGAAACTTGGGGAAGAACTATTTTGTGTTGAGTGTACTACTGCTGTAACGAGTACAATGCACTCACTGCCAGCTTACGGTTAGGGTAATTTGCTGCCACCACTGAGTCTTAACGGGAAGAGGCTCTAGTCTTAGAGAAGATGCAGTTTATTGCATGCTAGGAAGTTATGTAAGTAAGATGGACAGCATAGTTCATTCAATCAACTCCTACAGAAAATAGTCTTTATTATAAGGATAGAGTTTCACCCCCTCCAATTATTCAGCTGCACTAAGCATAGAATAAGTTGCTGTTACTGTCACAGTTACACAGTTAAAAGGAGTAATCTAGTTAATTATAAAATCAGATATTGTTACAACCAAACGACTCTTGGGTTTAAAGAATTTAGTAATGTTGAAAAAGGACTTTTTGGTGATGCTGTTCATCTTGCACTCATCAGCACATTTCACAAGAAAAAGCAATGGAAGAAAATAGCATCTACATTCATATTTTTTTGTAAATCAAAAAGGTGTCTCTTTACAACATGAAAATCCTGTAATTGGTCTGTTTAAACATAGTTACAGGGGCTTCTGCTACAATGCGTGTTCCAACAACACAAACTGGCTATAATGTGACTGACAAATAGGGGAACCCAATTTCTAAAACACAAAGTTGTGCTGGCTATAACATGCTTCAGTGACCTTAATGCTGATGTTTTGGAAGATGCTTTTAGAAAGCACTGCAGGAAAAAAAAAGTGGATTTCAAGATTCTTCTCATCCTGGATAATGCACCAAGGCTCCCTCCCACCATTGGTGAGCTTTCTGGAAATAAAGTGCTATTTCTACCCCCAAACACAACCTCTCTCCTTCCACCCATGGACTAGGATGCAATAGCCCACTTGTAAAGCTCATTATTTAAGGCACACATTTAAGAGGCTGATTGCAGCCACCGAGGGGGATGAGGACAGCGTTCTTCAATTCTGGAAGAGATTTAACATCAAGAATGCAATTGACATTATCGTGGAGGCCTGGGGTGATTTCAGTGAGGACTGCTTGCATGCAGTTTGGCGAAAGCTTCTCCCAGAGTTTTTTTTTTCAAAACTTTAAAACCTTTGATACAGAGTAACTCCTGAGAATCAAAGAACACTGTGCTGATCATGCAAAGCAAGTTGGATAATGAAGAAGTGGAAAGTGCGGATGTCGAAGAGCTGCTCAAGTCCCACCGTGACGACCTCTCTACAGCTGATCTACAACAACTTGTCGCTGAGGAGGAAGTGGAAGCTGGAGATGAATTCCAGGATGCGAAAACTTTCCACTTCTGTTTTGTCTTCTATCCTGAGAGAAACTGAGAAGCAGTTGCAGCTCTTGGACTACAATGATTACAATGCAGAACGCAGAAGGGTAGCAGTTTGCTTATTTGGTACCCAATGAACAGCTTCTTCGTGAAAGAAGGAAAAGGGCAAAGCAGCAAAAACTGGATGTCTTTTTTAAGCCAACCCTCAAGGAAACAGTCAGAAGACAATGACCGACAGTTCTGGATTAACTATTTTTCGCCCTAACCCTGCAACCACAACTGCACCTGAAGGTGGTGGTGATGACAATGACGACAACGACCCTCAGCCCCTGCATTAACAACACAGCAACCTCAAAAACTCCTCCCCCATCAAGTCATCTTGACATTTTTTCAAGGGAAGGTGTTAAATTTATTTTTATATGAATTAAACATTTATCCACGCAATGCTGTCCTGTGTTTTAGGCTCAAGTGATTTTGGAGCGATTTTGAGTGATACTTTTTGGTGGTCTGCTCCTAAACCCACTTTTCCCATAGGCCGCATTATTTCTATAGAGCGATTTTCTATAATGCAGTGCTGCACAGGAATGCAACTATCGCTTTTTGCGGAACCCCTTGTATTGACAAAAACATCAACTCTTGTCACAAACTAGGAAGATGCCAGGAGCACCTGTGCGCTTGATGAGCACTGCAGCTACCAACGTGCACACGACTGACCCTGATACATGCTCATTTGGCAGCAGTAGCACCAATGTTGGAAGCACTGCTGCAGAACATCTCATTATAGATTACTGCTTTATCATTGGGGATAAACAAGTTGAATTAGAAAAATAAATACTATTCCTACCTGTCTTGAATCAAGGCTATAACTTGGGAATATGTCTTTCCAATAATGCTTTCCCCGTTTACTTTGACAATCCGATCACCTGGATTAGAGAAAGTAAAAATATCAGTCAAATAGTTGATGTCATTATGAAAACACAGAAACTAGAACAAATCATGACTTTTGAAATCCAACTGAACAACTGTCTAAAAGATGATAAGCTCCAAAAATTCAAAAATAGATTGAATAATGATTTTTACTTGGCAGCTTACTGTATTCTTTCAGGGGATGTGAGCATTTCTGGCAACAGTGCTAGACCAGCATTTATTGTCGAATCTTAACTGCCCAGAGGCATGTTCTGAGAACATTAGACTGGGGCTCAGGATAACTTGTACAATGACATTACCACTATATCACAAATACCTTAATGTAAAGTAATTTGTATAATATGCTCTTTAAATGAAGTTCCTTCAAATCGAACCAGAATTTAGACTGTTATTTCCAATAGTTAATGATCAATTGACATTTTTAAAACCAAATATTGTGGGTTAATGCATGGAAACAGGCCATTTGATTTAACTTTCCATGTTCATGCTTATTCTCCACATAAATCTTTCCTTTTACCTTTTAACTTACTTTTCCTTCTGAGGGATATGAAAAAAACTTGCAAATTTTGTGACAACAACTTGCATTTATGTAGCACTTTTGATACAGTTAAACACACCAAAGTACTCGACAAGAACATTATCAAACAAAATTGGAGTTTTTGCTCAATTGGAGGATAAATACTTTGACAGACTCACTACCTAAGTTGAATGGTTTGCTTTAACAATCACTATCATTAACCTGATTTTATGGACATGGCACTAGATTTGTGAAGGAGATGGGAACTGGACTCCAGACTTAGTCTGAGTCTGGACCCAGTACAGCAAGCTTCAATCACACCTCTGCAGTTTTAACAACTCCAGGCATACAAAAGGTCAGCACTCCAAAAGCCAGGCCAGATGGCCTGGCTTACAGCAACTGGCCAAACCACCAGCCATGGTAGGAGATGTCAATCTCAAGATTTGGAAGCAGAGGAAGTCTAATACAGGTAGGGTAATTTAATCCTTTAAAAGCCACGATCACCTGGTCAATGTGCTAGAGCAATAGCTCCAAGAAATATAGTCAGCAGTCATACATGTCACTCAGGAACTACGATGGGTCCGACATGTGGATGGAGATGAGGGTGTATCAATTAAATGATCCATCATACCACGGCTGAAAATACATGGCAGCAGGCAGATCCACTTCGGAAAGCCATCAAAACACTTGAGAAAATTCAATCTTGGGGTAACCAGAGGAAAGTCTCCTTCGTAAGTAGAACCGAGATTCACCGAGGAATCATTCATCCAATTAATGCTTAGTTCTCCCTTGTTCACCCAACCTACCCAGCAGCAATTGCAGGAAACAAAGGGCCTACAATTAGACTAGTGAGCAATTTGGTTTGTAAGGAAGTACCCATGTAAGTGAATCATTGGGGAAGCATTTTGCCAAGGAGCCAGAGTGGGAGGCGGACGACAAAAATTGCTAGAGCCAAGGGTGGGAAACCATTCACCTGAGCCTGGTATACTATCACTGGGATTGGGTGCTGCATTTGGGAGGAGCCCATCTTCCTGGAAACAGAAGGAAGCTCCTAATAAGTGGAGGGTTGACGGTGGTGAGGAACAGGGTTGTGTGGGATGTGAAGTAAGGCTGTACCAGGGGCTGATGGAACAGGCTGTTAGGGGTCTAGAAGGTAAGGCGGAAAAAGAAAGGAGGCTGAACGGTGGGGGAAGGTAGTGTTGCAAGGTAGTGGGAGGGGTGTGAGAAAGAAATGTAAAGTTGCAAAGGAGACAACCCAGTTTAAAAATCTGTCGAAGCAATTACTAGAAGTCAAAAAAACTCAAAATTCCTGACATTATGAATTCCTTGAAAAATGAATGTGGAAACCACAGGTTAGTTTGCATATGTTCAGGAGTTAATATTAGAATCATTAGAATCCCTACAGTGTGGAAACAGGCCCTTCGGCCCAACAAGTCCACACCGACCCTTGGAGCATCCCATCCAGACCCATCCCCCTATAACCCACACACCCCTGAACACTATGGGCAATTTAGCATGGCCAATCCACCTAGCCTGCACATCTTTGGACTGTGGAAGGAAACCGGAGCACCCGGAGGAAACCCACACAGACACGGGGGGCTGGAATCGAACCCGCTGTGAGGCTGCAGTGCTAACCACTGAGCCACCATGCTGCCCATGGTGGGAAAAATGTAGTGGATGATTCTGAAATGGGTTTGGAGATCTAAGATGCAATAAACAAGCTATTAAATGGCTGTTTAAAATCTTGTGTCACCGTGTTAATACAATTGAAACACATTAGCTGCAGCCAGTTTGTAGAAGGTGTACGGATGGCAGCTTGGGTGTGTAGAAGTGTGTATCAGTTATTTCAGTGTCTGGAAGCACAAGTTTAATTTGAAGAGCCCCTCAAATTCTTGCAAAGAAGCAAAGTAAAACCTCATGCTCATTATTTCAACTTGGCCGGTTTTTGGTCAGGTCCATGGCATTTTAAAACCATGTTAAAAGGAATGCAAAAACATAACTGACACTCCTTGCAACTTGAACTCAAAACTCCATTTTTTAAAAAAAAAATACAAGTTCAGCTTTTTTTTGTGGCAAATTAAGACAACTCCAGGCTATTGGGCTAGGTTTAATGGAGCCTGTCAGGGCAGGAAATATGGCAGTGAGGCTCATTTAATTGTGAGGGAGGCGTCAAATCAATGTCCCATCAGCAACAAAATTTCCCTAGGATTAGGTCAGAGGGGCTGACATGGGTTCCCTTGTCGCCAGCACTGCCAAAAACCTTTGCTTCCAACCCTCCTACCTTCCCTCTCGCATTATGTTCCGTCCACAATACCATCCTGCCTTCCCTATGCCTTTTGTTTGGGTAGTCGTAATGGTCCTGGAACAGTGGTAAGGATATTGTCACGGCAAGTGTATCTGGTAGCTATCAACTGGCTGCCAACTTTCAGAGGACAGGACGCCAACTGGTAAGGAACTCAATTACTGGGAAGGCATAATGGTAGCCTAAGGATTCCATTGAGCGACCCCCATAAAGCTGACAAGGGGGTCCTAACCAGTTCCCCAAACAATAGGCAAGACAGTACCCAGGTCATTTTTTAAATATATACTGAGCTCAAACATTGATGTAAATACCACTGGCAAACAGCAAATTTCATCTTGCGTAGCGTTTAAACAACTATAGATTAAATTTGACATCAGATAACTGTTGGCTCTATAAATCAGGCCATTAACTAGCCAAATAACATGTGCAACCAAATGAAAAAAGATGGATTCCAGGATCAGAAAATGGTTTCCTTGAAAACCTGAGAAGCAATAAAAGATTTTATTTACAGTAACAGGTTGGTGAAAGAGACTTTCAGGTATAGTGGAAGTAAATTTTGCATGACTATGTTTATGCAACAGCCTGCACAACTGAAGTATCATTACATATGACCTGCACTTCAGTGAGTATATCTTAGTAGTACTGAACAGGAACTGCAACATTTCCTCAAAGTATGGCAAAGTTAATACATTCTACATAGTATAGCTATGCCTTCAATATGATTCTGACTCGACATTTATTAAAGCCCAGTGCATAACACACTCGTTTCATGGAGGGATAGCAAGAATTGCCGATGCTGGAGTCTGAGATAACACAGTGTGGAGCTGGATGAACACAGCAGGCCAGGCAGCATCAGAGGAGCAG
>JAHRHZ010000034.1:33072211-33092320 GCA_024137785.1 Ginglymostoma cirratum | reverse complement strand
AACCCTCTTGAGATAAATGACAACATTCCATTCGCTTTCTTAATCACAGACTCAACCTGCAAGCTAACCTTTAGAGAATCCTGTACTAGCACTCCCAGATCCCTTTGTACTTCGGCTTTATGAATTTTCTCACCGTTCAGAAAATAGTCCACGCCTGTATTCTTTTTTCCAAGGTGCAAGACCTCGCATTTGCTCACGTTGAATTTCAGCAGCCATTTCCTGGACCACTCTCCTAAACTGTCTAAATCATTCTGCAGCCTCCCCACCTCCTCCGTACTACCTGCCTGCAAGAACACAACTGCAAAGGGTGCAAGAAAAGATTTACAAGTATGTTACTGAGATTGGAGGGTCTGAGTCATAAGGAGAGGCTGGACAGGCTGGATCTTAGGAGGCTGAGAGGTGACCTTATAAAGGTTTATAAAATCATGAGGGGTACAGATAAGGTGAATAACCAAGGGCTCTTCCCCAGGGTACAGGAACTCCAACACTAGACTGCTAGGCTTAAGATGAGAGGGGAAAGATTTAAAAAGGGTAGCTTTTTCCACACAGAGGTTGGTGCATATAAGGAACGAGCTGCCAGAGGAAGTGGTAGAGGTAGGTACAATTAGAACATTTTAAAAGGTATTTGGACCGGCACATGGTTAGCAAAGGTTCAGAGGGATATGAGCCAAATGCAGGTAAATGGGAGTGGTTCAGTTTAGGAAACTTGGTCAGCACTCTAAGAAAGCAAATCTAACTCACGAACAAAAGCAGAAGTTGCTGGAAAAGCTCAGCAGGTCTGGCAGCATCCGTGAAGAGAAAAAAAATCAGTTAACGTTTCGGGTTCATTCCTCAGTTCTATGGAAGGGTCACCGGACCCGAAACGTTAACTGATTTTCTTTTTACAGATGCTGCCAGACCTGCTGAGCTTTTCCAGCAACTTCTGCTTTTGTTCCTGATTTACAGCATCTGTAGTTCTTTCAGTTTTTATTAAGCAAATCTAACTCCGTGTTTTTCCCACAAAGGGAGGAGACAGACAATAGGAAACTATTTTGCCTCAGTATTTACAGGAGAGAAGGATAGCTTCCAGAAGTCCTGAGAAAATTAACAGTGTATCAGCAAGTGATAAAATTAAATAGATAAAAGATCAATAATGAAGAAATTAATTCAAAGAGCAGCACAGTAACACAGAGGTTAGCACTGCTACCAGGAATCTGGATTCAATACCACCCTTGGGTGACTGCCTGTGAGAGTTTGCATGTTTCCCTATATCTGCGTGGGTTTTCTCCAGGTGCTCCAGCTTTCTCCGGATGTGCAGGTTAGGTGGATTGGCCATGCTAAATTGCTGATACTGTCCAGAGATTTGAAGGCTACGAAAATTAACCATGATAAATGCAGGAGGCTGGATCTGGATCTCAATGAGGGTCAGTGCAGACTCAATGGGCCAAATGGTCTGCTTCCATGCTGTAGGGATTCTATGAATCTGTGATTCAAAGAACAGTACGGCATAGGAGCTGGCTGTTCAACCCACCAAGACAGCACTAACACATGATGCCTTTCTAAACTAATTCCATGGGCCAAATTCGCCTGCCATTTCAAGCCTTATCAACTAAATCAACTTTGTCAACATACAATAATCCAGAAACTGATTACACAACCTAACCCACTAGTCACCAAACTGAGATCTCTCATTCCTGCATTCTACCCCTGCAGACTATAACTACAAACAGTACATATTTTATCTCTCTCCAGGCACTGATCACTCAGTCTGCAAACATGGCTCCTCAGCAGCCAAGTCTTTGAGTGGTGACATCATCCTCAGAGCCTCACCCTTTGATTTAGCTCTGATTGACCCCACTCCTCACGTATTTATCCTGATGCTCCTGTTCATCCCCAGAAACGCTCTCCTTTGCTGATGCTGTTGTCACTGCTGGCACTAACTGTGGTCCAGGCCCACTCCTCAGGTATTTATCCTGCTGCTGCTCAACTCCAGGTTTGCTCTCATTCTCTCTGTTGCTAGTCAGACTGACAAGAATGACAAATTCCCAGCATCTGAGAGTTTCCATCTGAGGATGTTAAAGGAAGTAGGATAGCACATTACAGATGCCCTAACTATAATTTTCAGAGTTACCTTGATATAGGAGTCATCCCTCTGGATTGGAAAATTGCATATGTCACTCCACTTTAAGAAAGGCGGAAAAGGAAACCCAGGGAATGAAAGAGCAGTTAGCCAAACACTTATGGTAGGGAAATTGCTGGGAGTCTATAATCTCTTCCTTTAGAAGAGATGGCTATGGTAGTGGATATCCATGGATGTTGTTTATCGAATGTCTTTTGAAATTTCACATAAAATCCGTCAGAAGAGTTATTAACTAAGGCAGAAGCCCACAGAACTGAGAGCAAATTACTGACGTGGCTGGGCAGGAAAGGATGTTGATAGAACAAAGAACATAACAGTGCAGGACAGGCCCTTCGGCCCTCGATGTTGCACCGACCTGTGAAACCAATCTGAAGCCCATCTAACCTACACTATTCCATTATCATCCATATGTTTATCCAACGACCATTTAAATACCCTTAAAGATGGCGAGTCTACTACTGTTGGAGGCAGGGCATTCCACACCCTTTACTCTCCAAGTAAAGAACCTACCTCTGACATCTGTCCTATATCTATCACCCCTCAATTTAAAGCTACGTCCCCTCGTGCTAGCCATCAACATCCGAGTAAAAAGGCTCTCACTATCCACCCTATCTAATCCTCTGATCATCTTGTATGTCTCTATTAAGTCACTTCTTAACCTTCTTCTCTCTAACAGCCTCAAGTCCCTCAGCCTTTCCTCATAAGACCTTCCCTCCATACCAGGCAACATCCTGGTAAATCTCCTCTACACCCTTTCCAATGCTTCCACATCCTTCCTATAAAACAGCGACCAGAACTGCACACAATACTCCAAATGCGGCCGCACCAGAGTTTTGTACAGCTGCAACATGACCTCACGGCTCCGAAACTCAAATCCCTCTACCAATAAAACCTAACACACCGTATGCCTTCCTAACAACCCTATCAACCTGGGTGGCAACTTTCAGGGATCTATGCACATGGACACCGAGATCTCTCTGCACACTACCACACTACCAAAATCTTACCATTAGCCCAGTACTCTGTATTCCTGTTACTCCTTCCAAAGTGAATCACCTCTCACTTTTCCGTATTAAACTCCATTTGCCACCTCTCAGCCCAGCTCTGCAGCTAATCTATGTCCCTCTGTAACCTGCAACATTCTTCCGCACTATCCACAATTCCAACGACTTTAGTGTCATCCGCAAATTTAATAACCCATCCGTATATGCCCTCATCCAGGTCATTTGTAAAAATGACCAACAGCAGTGGCCCCAAAACAGATCCTTGTGGTGCACCACTAGTAACTGAACTCCAGGATGAACATTTCCCATCAACCACCACCCTGTCTTCTTACAGCTAGCCAATTTCTGATCCAAACAGCTAAATTACCCTCAATCCCATGCCTCTGAATTTCCTGCAATAGCCTACCGTGAGGAACCTTATCAAACGCTTTACTGAAATCTATATACACCACATCAACCGCTTTACCCTCATTCACCTGTCTGGTCACCTTCTCAAAGAACCCAGTAAGGTTTGTGAGGCACGACCCACCCTTCACAAAACCGTGTTGACTATCCCTAATCAAATTATTCCTTTCTACATGATTATAAATTCTCTCTCTTATAATCCTTTCCAACACTTTACCCACAACCGAAGTAAGGCTCACTGGTCTATAATTACCAGGGTTGTCTCTACACCCTTTCTTGAACAAGGGGACAACATTTGCTATCCTCCAGTCTTCTGGCACTATTCCTGTAGACAATGACGAACATAAAGATCAAAGGCTCTGCAATCTCCACCCTAGCTTCCCAGAGAATCCTAGGATAGATCCCATCCGGCCCAGGGAACTTATCTATTTTCACACTTTCCAGAATTGCTAACACCTCCTCCTTATGAACCTCAATCCCGTCTAGTCTAATAGCCTGTATCTCAGTATTCTCCTCAACAACATTGTCTTTTTCATGTGTGAATACTGACGAAAAATATTCATTTAGCGCCTCTCCTATCTCTTCGCACTCCACGTATAACTTCCCACTACTGTCTTTGACTGGCCCTAATCTTACTCTAGTCATTCTTTTATTCCTGACATACCTATAGAAAGCTTTATGGTCTTCCTTGATCCTACCTGCCAAAGACTTCTCATGTCCCTTCCTGGCTCCTCTTAGCTCTCTCTTTAGGTCCTTCCTGGCTAACTTGTAACTCTCAAGCACCCTAACTGAGCCTTCACGCCTCATCTTTAGTACAGATAGTACAGATTAGTTGACACAGGTTGCTTCTTCCATGGCCGTTGTTTCCCGCTCACTGTGGTTGACTGGGCCCTCAACCACATCCAACCTATCACCCGATGCTTCCACCTTTGCCCCTTCCAATCACTCACAACAGCTTGATCGGGTCTCCTTTGGCCTCGCCTTTCATCCCACCAGCCTCCGCATTCAAAGCATCATTTTCTGACATTTCAGACAGCTCCAACAAGAGGCCACCACCAAACACATCTTCCCCTCACTCCCCATCTGCATTTTGCAGGGACTGTTCCCACTAAGACATCCTAGTCCATTCATCGGCCACTAACACAACAGCACCCCATCCCCCAACTTTCCACGTAACCAGAGAAGGTGCAACCCCCAGCTTTTCACCTCCTCCCTGCTAACCACATAAGGGCCTAAACAACCTTTCCAGTTGAAGCAGCATTTCACCTTTACCTCCTCCAATCTTGTGTATTGTATTCACTGCATCCATTGTGGCCTACTGTATATTGGAGAAACCAAACAGACTGTGACCACTTTGCAGAACACTTCTGGTCTGTGCCCAAGCATGACCATAATCTTCCTGTAGTTAGGTCATTTTAACAGGGCATCCTGCTCACATGCCCACTTGTCTGTCTTTGGCATGCAACAGTGCTTCAGTGAATTATAGCGCAAACTGGTTCAACAACAGGGGTGGCATTGTGGCTCAGTGGTTAGCACTGCTGCCTCACAGCACCAGGGACCTGGGTTCTATTCCGCCCTCGAGCAACTGTGCCAACTCAACAGAGGCATTCCCTTCTTGTCTTGTGTGGGTTTCCTCCGGGTGTTCTGTTTCCTCCCACAGTCCAAAGATACGCAGGCTAGATGGACTGGCCATGCTAAATTTACCCATATGTTCAGGGATGTGTAGATTAGGTGGGTTATAGGATTGAGTCTGGGTGAAGTACTCTGAGGGTCAGTGTGGACTCGTTGGGTCGAAGGGCCTGTTTCCACACTGTAGGGATTCTGAGATTATGAACATCGAATCTTCAGACTATGCACTTCTGGACTTAATATTGAGTTCAACATCTTCAAATTGTGAACCAACTCCCATTCCTTCACTTCTTTTCATTTTACTTGTTACATTCTCCGTCACCATGTCATCTCTCCCCTCTCCCACCCGCGGGACTGTTTGTTCTTTGAAGACTGGCAGTTAGACACACCATTGTTCTGCCATTCTCACATTCTGATCAGTTAGTCTGAACGACCGATGTCCTTTCTCCCCCAGCTATTACAAATACTGCCCCCTCCATACTTCACGTCAGCTCTGGAGAAGGATCATCTAGACTAGAAATGTGAGCTTGCTCTCTGAAAATGGATGCTGCCTGAGCTGCTGTGATCTCCAGTATTTGTTGTTTTCATAGAATAAGTTATATCAGGGCACTTTGAATTTTTCTAAGTTATCACACAAAACTATTGCTCCAAGTAAAGGGGGTAATGTACTGAACACAGAACAGTACAGTAGAGGAACAGGCATTTCAGCCCACCCAGTCTACACCAACCATAATGCCATTCTAACCTAATCCCATCTGACATCCATATTCTCTACCTGGTCATGTGTCTAAATACCTTTTAACCACTGCCATCATCTCTGCTTCTACCACCTCCTCTGGCAACATGTTCCAGGCATCTGCTCCCTCAGCCTAAAAACTTGCCTCACACATCTTTCAAACTTACCCACTTAGTCCCAACCCCTCCACCTTAAGCCTAGGCTTAATATTTGACATTTTCAACCTGTGAAAAAGACTGACTACCCCAATAGCATTGTGAGTCAACCCACAGCAGAAGGAATGCAGCAGTTCAAGAAGGCAGCTCACCATCACCTTCTCAAGGGCAACTAGGGATGGGCAAGAAATGCTGGCCAGCCAGTAATACCCACATCCCACAAAATGAATAGAAAAAAAATCATCCATGCCCCTCCGTTTTATATACTTCTTTTGAGTTGTCCCTCAGCCTCCAACACACCAGAGAAAACAACACAAGCTTATCGAACCTCTCCTTCTGGCTAATACACTCCAATTCAGACAACATCCTGGCAAGTCGATTTTGCACCCTCTCAAAAGCCTCCACATCCTTCCTACAGTGTGGTGACCAGAACTGCACTCAATACTCCAAATATGGCCAGACTAAAGTTTTATACAGCTGAAACATGATTGCCAACTTTTATACTCAATACCTCAAATAATAAAGGCAAGCATGCTATATGCCTTCTTTTCCACCTCATCCACTTATACTGCCATTTTCAGGGGGCTATGGACTTGCACCCCCAAGATCCCTCTGAATATCAAATGCAGCTAAGGGTCTAACCACTTATAGCATATTTTCCTCTTGCATTGGACCTTCCAAAATACCTCACTTCACACTTGTCTGGATTAAATTCCACCTGCTACTTCTCCGTCCAACTGATTGATATCCTGCTATACCAATTAACAATGCTCCTCACGATCTACAACTCCACCCATTTTCATGTCAGCTGCAGGTTTACTAATCTGACTTGAATGAAAATGTAGGAGATCAGTTAGTTACAAACAAGAGGTCCCAGCACTGATCCTGGACACAAGTAGCATATTGACTGGCTAACAGAGAGGGGAAAAAAAAAAATGCATAAGTGGGTGTTTTTTCTAGTTGGCAAGATGTAACCAATGCTGTGCTATAAGGATCAGTGCTGGGGCCTTAACCTGAAGGCTGTTAAATTTGCTGATGACACAAAGATAAGTAGAAAAGTAAGTTGTGAAGAGGTGAGAGTGAGTAGAAAGAACATAGTTAAATGATTGACCAAATACCTGGAAATTGAGTATAATGTAGGAAAATGCAAAATTGTCAATTTTGGCAGAAAGAATTAAAAAAAGGATTATATTATCTAAACTGACGAGAGATTGCAGAGCTTTAAGATATATGGGGATTTGGTTGAACTAATGCACAAAAGGTTAGTATGCAGGTACAGCAAGCAAGAAATCAGGAAAGAGAAATGATTATTATGGTTTATTGCAAGAAGAATTTAATGCAAATTTAAAGATGAAATGCTTCAGTTATACTGGTTACTGGTGAGAATATATCTGGAGTACTGTGTATAGACTCCTTATTTCAACAAGAATGCAAATGCACCGGAAGCAGTTCAGAGAAGGTTTACTAGACTAATATCTGGAATAGAGAGTTTGTCTTATGAGGAAAGGTTTCACAGCTTAGGCTTCTTTCTGCTAGAGTTCAAAAGAATACAAGACAATTTGATTGAAATACAAGATTGTCAGGTTGACAAGGTAGATATGGAGAAGATATTATTTCCTCTTGTGGGAAAATCTAGAACCAGGGATTCAAAGTAAGCACCATCCAGTTAAGACAGACATGAGAAGTTTTCTCTGTGTGTGTCATATGCTTTTGAAACTCTCTTAAAAACACCCTTCAAGGGTACCTTCCAATCCCATGACCTCTACCACCTAGAAAGACAAGAGCAGTAGATACATGGTAACATCACCATTTGCAAGATCCCCTCAAAGCTACACACCATTCTGATTTGGAACGATAACACCAATCCTCCACTGTCAAGTTCCTAAAATTACCTTCCTATCAGCACTGGGGGTGTCCTACACCCCATGGACTCCCAAATGGTTCTGAAAAATCAGCTCACCATCACTTTCACCCGGGCAATTAACAATCTCCCAGCAAATGAGTGCTGGCTTAGCCAATGGACACACACATCCCACGAATGAATTTTTCAAAATGTAGTGGAAGCAGTGGCTTTGAAAATCTAAGACACAGATGGTTAGACTCTTGGAAAGCAAGGGCATGAAAGATTATCAGGGTTAAGTAGGAGTATAATTAGATGTATAATTAGGGTACAATTAGATAAGCCATGATCCTTTTCAATGGAAAGGCAGGATTAAGGGCCCACACGACCTACTTCTGATCCTAAACTGTGTGTAGTTATGCATGCATACAACCGACAAGAAAAAAAAATGGGCCTGAGGAAAGCCCCTTTTCCACAGTGATTAGTTACTATTTATACTATTTGTTTCAATGTGATAAGGGGAACTGGATCATTACCTGAGAAGGAAATATTTGTGGCGCTAGAGAGAAAAAAGGGGACAGGCAGTCGACTGAAGTGCTGTTGTAGAGATAGAGTATTGACATCATAGCCTGAATGGTGTTTTTCTATTATCCTAAACAAATTCTATCAAATGCGTTCTGGAACAAAAGTACAAAAGGAAGTGGGGAAGAATACAAAATACAATACAAAAGAATAACGAAGCATGGGAGGAAAGTAGCTCCTATTAAGTACAACTCATCAGAGTGAATGGTGTAAGCAGGTGAACTTACATCGGTAGGATATGAGAACCTGTTAGTGTTGGGGAGGGTCAATTGCTGGTAACATCAGAGACACTGGTCAGGACCAAAATTAGGAGAGATTTACTGAAGGCAGCACTTTCCTCACATGCAGAGAGTGAACATGAATGACTAGGATGCATAGATTTATGATAAGCAACAGGCGGCTTACAGGGGATGCAGGAAAACTGTCTTCATCCAGATGGCGTCTGTCTCTGGAAATCACTTTCCGTAAGAGGCAGGACCCTCATAACATTTAAGTACTTAGATGTGCACTTGTGATGCCAAGACTCACAAGCTATGGGCCAAAGTGCTGAAAAATGGAAGAAGGATAGCTACGTTCTTGCTTTTGATCTGTACAAGGTTGATAGGCAGATGGGCCTCTTTCTTTGTTGTTGACTTTTACGAGAGCACGAATGAGTGAGGAAGAGGAAGAAGGACGAAGGACAGAAAAACATGAAAAGAGAGGAGTTAAGCTGTATTTGTATGGGAAAAACCCACTATGATTACAAATAAATTTAACCAATGGATTATGACTTCTGAACTTCAAACATGCAAGCTGCATATGATGTGCACTAACATACTGTGCATCCAATAGAGTTATTGACTCTAAATTGGAGACAGGAGACATTTAAGGTAAATTTTGCAGAAAGACCAAACAGACAGATTTTATTATACATCTTTGGAATTACTGAGGGGTACAGTCAGTAGGAGGTGCACATATTTCCCTAGCAACAGGAAGTAGTAACCATATTTGGAGGAAATGAGACTGTGAGCAGAGGCATTTGGTTGATTCACCTAATTTATTAAGATCCTGTCTCTTTTTATTTTGCCTTGCTAAGCTTTTTCCATTGCATTCTATTTAAATGTCACCAAAAGGCACTCTTCATTTTTTAAGCACTTTATTACCCTATTTATTCACATTCTAATTACACTCATCCCAATGCTAATGTAGTATATTGCATATCTCAAATCACCTCCACTAAATGAATTTATAAGTTAGGTAGTCACTGGTCTGTTTTCTCACACCTTGTAGAGGAAAACACAATGAATAGGAGAGGTGAGCTGCCTCAAATATGGCAGCACAGAAGTAGAGGGGATGCTCTGAAGATGTGGTGCAAGTGTTCTCAAAAGAGTTAGGAAGTTCACAGATAGATGGTGTCAGAACTACATAAATTTCAAACACACACATGCTGACTGTATCAATGATTGTTCAATGAGTACACAGAACTTTTTCAAGACAGTGATTTTTGCTACAACTAATTTATACCTCTTTCTTTTGACCTCCAGGGCCTCAAACAGTTATCATGGAATCTATGCCCATGGAGCTTAAGGCACAGCTCTCAAATAAATCCATGCATGCTTGTGCAGAATTTGGATGACAAAAGCCTGCACTCTTAAACATGTTTAAAGATATGTTATTCATGACCTTACAACATGTTACTGATAGCCATTAGGCTACATACACTACAACAGGGTGACGTAGCACTAGACCTATAGAACGTTAATGACAAAAAGGGGGTCATGGAAATGGGGACTCCTCTGAAAGCTGTCCCAACCTATCACCCCAACTTAAGGCCACATTCAACCGGAAAGCTCACAGACTGCTTCAAACTTGCGAAACAGATCTGGCAATCTTTCAGACGTTCCAAAACCTGAAGGGTCTAGGTGTTCAAGGATTTCAGTAGTTAGTGCAGCAAGAGTGAGCATGAGAAGCTGGCATTCACTTCTACAGGGGCTGCACAATACAAGAGATAATAGAAAGTATAAGGGAAAATGATAATTCACCAAGGATATGCACGTGGCCCATTTGACAAAATGTTATGTTGCTGAAATTCCATAGCACCATTTTTATGCCTTGCAAAATATTGCACCAAGTACCTATATTCCCTTTCACTCATTTTACATGAACATTATCAGCAAAGCCCACATCCCACGAAAAACTAAAAAGAACTGATTGAGAGGACGTAGGCATACAATAGGTGGATGTGTTGCTAAAGGACTGCTCATTGCAATGGATTAAGGTGGCTTTATGCCAGTGATGGGACAAGTCAGAGGATTTCATTTTTCATGGTTTCCTGTGCAAGGTACCACTCGCCAAACCCGTGCAGTATTACGGTATCCACAGCAGCAGTGTACATAGCTGATCTGACAGGTCTCCTATTTTCATGTTCCTCTTCTTCTGAAGATAACTGATAATCCCCTTTAAATCCCACTAACTGCAATCCTTTCTCCTGAACAATGAGGTTCCAATGTGGCACATCACTATGATTTCAGGCACTTTCACTAGCAAGAACAGCAACTCCAAAAGTGCATCTGCCACAATCCAACAGCTTGCACGACAATGTTGCTTATTATTGTTTGGTACTCCTTTGCCTCAATGGCACGGCACCTGCCGGTGTTATGAACCAAGTCATAGGGAGTACATTTCTTATTTCCATGGGGCTCTCCTCAAGTTTAATTCCTGAAATGAAAAGTCTGGAGTGCTGGACTACAATAGTATGAATCCCTCATGACAGTTTCCAGGGAATCTGATTCATACCTGCTTCAACCTCTTCCTATTGTTGCACCTGATCGTGGTGACGCTTTCCAACCAGAAAGGTGAATCAGAGTTCCCACTCATAACAGGAGACTTGAACTATAGTTTAAGAGTTAGAGTAAACGTCTAATGTATTTGTGTGTAACCGTTAGATGTCTTAAATACACTAAATGACTTGGTCTCCCCAGCTTTCTGCAGCAAAGAGTTTCACAGATCCACCACCTTCAGGTTTAAGAAGTTCCTCCTCATCTCAGTTCTAAAGGGTCATCCCTTCATTCTGAGGCTGTGCCTTTGGGTTCGGGTCCCACCTACTGATGGAAACATCTTCTCCACGTGCACTTTATCCAAGACTCTCCACATTCTCTAAATTTCAATGAAATTTCCCCCCCATATCCTTCTAAACTCCATCCAACACAGACCCAGAGCCCTCAACTGCCCCTCAATCTCAACAGATTGATACACCATGATAAATCTCTGATTGCACCTGAAAATGAGCCCAAAAAAATTAAAATTAGGACAACTACTAATGTGTGAATAGTATGTCTAACACAGATTGAGTATTCTAGTGAAGCTGCAGAAGCTAAGCTTACCTTGCTATACCCTGTAATGCAGGTAGTATCCTCTGCAATGCATGAACGCATGTGTGAACAAATGACCGAATGACCATCTCCCTCCTGAGCACCTGATCACATCATACAGCTTGTAATTGCTGCTCCAGAGGTGAGGGTATTTCTCTTCTGATGTATTGTCAAACACATCCACTTTGCCTCCCATACTAACTACACCAAAGTTCTGAAAAACACAGGAATTTTCCAAACTTTTGCTGTCTAGTAAAAACTGAGCATTTTATTTAGCTAGCAGGACAACAATAAATATCTATTTGAATAACAGCTCAGAAAACTCATGCTGGAGATGTTAAGCTTAGCAATATTCAATGCACAAAATCCTCATGTCTGATAAGGATATTAAGTGCTGCAAAAAAAGTGCCTGCATGCATCGAAGTTCTGACAGTGATGACTAGGATCCTCATGGGCATACAAATAGGCCTCCGCTAAATGTTGAGTGCATTTGTTGGAACTGGGCTGCAGTTACAAAAGAACAAAAAAATTCTGACTTTCCCATAACTTATCCATTCATGGACCGGGTATGCAGTTGTGGTGGTGGTGGTAATTGGGAGCTGTGGGTGAATTTTCACTCTAACATGCTTAGGCTTATTGTATTGAACACCCAGAGAGATCACTCCACTTATTAAAATATTGCTTTCGCCCACTTTTCCTCTTTTAAAAAAACTTACATCTCATTATCATGTTTTGGTTGTTCACATTTTGTTAACCTTTAACACAAGCCTGGATTTTACAGTTGTAACGATAATGAAACAGTTCCTATAATTAAGATACTGAACATGCACAGTTAAAACAGCAATCCAGAGGGATTCCCTCCACCTCCACATGATGTCCCATTAAAATCCATGCAAATGCAAAGATATTGCAATCTTGATTGACATGAATTTCCATTTATACACTTTCTTACACCATTTTGGCAGTTTTCTGGTAGAACTCAGTCCTGCATGCCAGTCGATCCAGCATTTCTTGATGAGAACCAGGGTACATATTTAGGAACCACGTCAGAAGGTGGTTCTGCATAATAGCAGTCTGCCACTTAAGCTGGACTGAAGACTGTGAATAAAACCAGTGTTGGGGGGTGGGGGAGAAGTGGGAGAAGAGGAGGAGAGGTGGGGTGGGGGGGAAGAAGGGGGCAGGGAAGAGGGAGAGAGAAAGGGAAACTGGCTTCCTCCTTTAATAGGAGAATTTTTACCATAGCAAAAGAAAACATGTTAGTCAAAAGAAAACATGCAACACAGATATACGCAATGAATGAACAAATAAAGAGAAGAAAACAAAAATAGGCTTGGCATCTCCATGTCTAGGCATGGTTTAACTCGATTTAAGATTAAACATTTTTGGAGTTGCAAAGTCATATTTTGGTCAATTATAAAGAGGAGTAATGGAATTTAATTTTAAAGCAAAGAAAGTTTCTTGAGCTCTTTCCATTATTAAAACCAACACATGGAATACTGAGACCAATGAAGTTCTGTATTTTGAGAACATTTACTTCATCTGTTGAATCTTATTCAGTTACAACCAAATCAGGAAAATGGATATTTAACATGTATACCTTCTACTGAATACCATAACTCCAAAAGTTAACATCTGCATACTTGCTGCATAATTTACTCAATATTATTTTGCCAGTGTATGATTCATTTAGCTCACAGCCCAAGTACATGGTCTCAGGAGGGGAAAAGATAATAAACTGCATGTCAATTACATCCCAAATTTAAACTATAACTGTTGCCAAACTTTAGTTAACATTTTATAGCCTGAACACAAGCAGGTTAGTGTTTCAGCTTTGTAGAGCAAACTTGAAAAATAATTCAAATTTAACAAGTTATTGCAGTTTCACAAGCAACACTTGTACAACAAAACATTGCTTCAAAACTATTGATTTTTTTTTTACTAAATCATACAGAACCCAATGTGATGAAAGCAATCTTTCAACTGAAGTTGTTTACTACACCACTGCACTGGTCAACTCTAAAGTATAATTTTGAATGATTCAGTCACCAAGATGCAACATCTGAACCATCTGTGCTGTCACAGAAGATTTGCTTGTGTTTACTTTCCAAATTATCTACATGCTCACAAATTAGCACAGTGCAATTGTTTTTTAAAGCACAAGAGACAGAATAGGAAGAATTCAGATACCCCGTGGGATGAACATGCACAGAAAAAAAAGACTGTGGCTCATAACAAACCTGTGTTTGAAACACAAGTGTGACTTAAAGGGAAAGATATATTAAAGTGCCTACAAAAATCAGCTTATCAACCAGGGGACCACTGCACAACCCTAAGCTAGCATCTTTACTGAAAAGTCACTTGATCTATAAAGGGATAGATGCTGTTAGTGGGTCCAACTAGTACAAGCCAAACCAAACTGGTTACTATGTATGCCTGAATATGGAGGACAAATAAATCCCACAGGGGCAGTATATTTCTCTACTCCATGCGGTACTTGCATACCCTTGAGCAAAGGAAATAACCTCTCTGACTCCTTTTTCTTTCTTTTGTGAAAAAGTTTCCTGCACCTGTGAGAAGATGAAACAACCTCTGATGGGACAATTTTATTACGTTCGAGTTCACGAGTATTGGCATGCAGCAAGAATTACCTGCATATGCATCTGTACAATGGTTAGATAACCATCTCAACAAACTAAAATTGAACAACTTATTTTGGGCCACTAATGGATCAATTCAAATGTTATAAACTGTCCCTTTAGTTACACAAATTTTAATGGGAGAAAATAGTTTTTTGAAACAAAAACAGATAACTGTGATAGTCACTATCATCAAGGTAACAGACAATCCAATTATTCAACAAATGTAAGCAGCAAAATAGTGCAATTATGTCTTGTGACTAAGTAGCAAGGTGGTTTTAAAGACCATTTATAAAATAATTACACGTAACTCTAGGTGGCATCCATTCCCGTGTAACCTTGCAGATTTTGCAACTAAAAGAACATGCTGAAATTAGAATACCCAGTCATAGAAAATAGCATTTTCAGGAGGATGAAGACATGAGAACCAAAAAGCAATAGCTTATTTTTGTTCAGCTGGAAAGTACATTATTTTCTTTAATTTAGAAAAGATTAATAAGTTTTCATCCAAGAAATCTGATGGGTAATTTGACAATTGCATTGAGTGGGACTAATCCATCCACAAGGAACGTAGATCCATTGGATTCCTATTTGTCTAATCAACCTGTTCAGAGATGTTAATACAGGCCTCTGGAACAGGTGGGACTTGAATGCGGGCCTCTCAGTCCGAAGTAGGGACATTACCAGTACACCACAAGAGGGCCCCATCCATTTGATTCCTGTTTGTATCAGTTAAGTAATTACACCTGAAGCAGGCATATGATCACATAATGAAAAGAACAAATCGAGCCTTACTTACATCACCCTTCCCAAACTCAAGAAATCACAAAAGCATTGTACATCAAATGAAATACATCTGAAAGTCACCTGTTGAAAATATGGAAACATAGCACCTAATTTTTGCAGCATGGTCCCTGAGGCAACAATGAGATAATGACAAGATTATGTTTTGGCAATGTTGATTAAGAGACAAACATTGCCACATATACAGGGAGACCTTCACTGCATTTCTTTAGATGACCATGGAATGTTTTCTGCCCCCTTGAGAAGGTAGGTTTTCATCTCTCATCTGAGAGACAACACATGGCAATGCAATATTCCATCAGTATTGCATTGAAATTAAAAGTAGATTATTTGTTTAAGTCTCTGGTGTGGGACGTAAAACCCGCAATCTTCTGACTGAGAGGCAATAGGAGCAAGATTGAACTAAGACTGACATCTTACTAACAAATAGCCACCATCCGGGACAAAGTAGCTCATGCAATCATATAGCATAGAAACAGGACCTTCAGCCTACCAGAAAACACCAAATTATACTAATCCCATTTACCTGCACTCAGTTCCTAGCCTACTATATCCCAGCATTTTAAGTGTTCATCCAGATGCTTCTTAAATATTGCTGGAGTGCCTACCTTCAAAATCCACTTTGGCACTTCATTCCGTATTTCTACCATCCTCAGAGTGAAATTATTTTTCCTTAGGTTCCCTCTAAACCAGTGACCCTAACTTATGCCCTCTAGTCTTAGACATGTCTGCCATGGCAAAAAGATTATCACGATCTACCCCCTCACAATTCTGTATACCCCATCTTCCCCCACCTCACAGCCTCCTCTGCTTTAAGAGAACAAACCTGGACCCAGTATATCCAGTCTTTCCAATTGCTGAGGCTTTCCATTCCAGGCCACATCCTGGGAAACCTCCTTTGCACCGTCGCCAGTGCAATCACGTCCTTCCGATAGCGTGGCGACTAGAACTGCACACAATATTCCATCTGTGGCCGAAACAATGTTTTATAATGTCATAAGACTGCCTTGTTCCTATATTCTACGACCTGGCTAATGAAGACAGGCATCTTATATGCCCTCACCACCCTGTCAATATGTGTTGACAACAGCACATGGGCTCTATGGACTTGAACACTAAAGTCCCTTTGTGCCTCAGTACTTCCTAAGGACCTACTATTCATAGTGTAAATCCTTCTGTTGGACCTCCTAAAATGTATCTCATCATACCTATCAGGATTAAATTCCATTTACCAGCCAATCAATAATCAGCCTGAGATCATCATCCTCAATATCAACAATTTTTGTGTTATATGCAAACTTATGAATTATACTTTCTACATTCAAATCTAAGTCACTAATGTACAGGACAAACAAGGGTCCCAGCACCAATCTCTTATCTACCACTGGTCACAGGCTTCCAAGCACAAGGACAACCCACCACAGTCTCACATTGCCTCATATTTGCACGGCAATTTTGAATCAAGTTTGCCAATGCTTGGATCCCATGGGCTTTTACCTTCCGGACAAGCCTTCCATGTAGCACCTTGTCAAAGGCCTTATACTGAAGTCCACGTAAACCACATCAACTGCACTGCCCTCAGCTTTTCAAAACACAATTAAGTTAATCAGACAGGGTCTTCCCTCCAACAAATCCATGCTAATTATCCCTGACCAATTCTCCCGTGTTGAATAACCCTGTTTCTCAGTATTTTCCAATAATTTCCCTACCACTGACACCAAACTAACTGGTCTGTAAATACCTGGCCCTGATACTCTTCTTGAACTAAGGAATCGCATTAGTTATCCTCCGGTCATCTGGTACTTCATTTGTGGCTAAAGTTTTAAAACATCTCTGCCAGGGCCCTAGCAATCTCCTCCCTCGCTTCCTATAGCAGCCTGGGAGGTATCTCCATGATTAATGCATCTTTATACCTGCTAAAACATTCACTACTGCCTCCTTATTCATTTCAAGCAAGCTCTAGAATGTCACAATCCCAAATGAAATTGACAGCTGCAATTTTTTTCCCCCACCTTTGCCAATATAAATGAGAAATATTCATTTAATATCTCACACACCTCCTCTGGCTCCAGACAGAGATTGCTCCTTTGGTCCCAAACAGGCCCCACTCTTACCCTGGTAATCCACTTGCTCAATTAATACTTAAAAAACGCGTTTGGGTTTTCCTTAATCCTATCTGCCAAAGATATTTTGTGGCCCTTCTTTACCCTCCTAATTTAT
Source organism: Ginglymostoma cirratum (assembly GCA_024137785.1). Taxonomy (NCBI): domain Eukaryota; kingdom Metazoa; phylum Chordata; class Chondrichthyes; order Orectolobiformes; family Ginglymostomatidae; genus Ginglymostoma; species Ginglymostoma cirratum. The sequence continues at coordinate 33,074,840 of JAHRHZ010000034.1, read as the reverse complement.
TTTTAAAAGCATCCCCCGACCAACTCCGTACTCCTGAAGGGATTCCCCTGCCTTTAATGCTCTGTATCTAACACATTCTTCCTCCTTTCTCTTCATCACACTCTCAATATCCCTCGATATCCAGGGTTCCCTGGACTAGCTGCCTTCGCCCTTCACTCATAGGAACATGCTGGCCCTGAATGCTCACTGTACTTACTTTTAAAAGACTCCCACTTTCCAGATGTAGATTTACCTGCAAAAAGCTGCTCCCAGTCCAGGTCTACCAGGTCCTGTCTAACTGCAAGGATGAAATGGATCTGGTAGATAAGGTTAAAAATAATTCCAAGACGTTCTACAGCTATATTAAGAGTAAAAGGGTGGCTAGGGAGAGAATAGGTCCCCTTAAAAATCAGCATGGCTGTCTGTGTGTAGAGCCACAGGAGATGGGGAAGATTTTTAATCAATATTTCTCCTCCGTGTTTACAGAGGAGAGAGTCACGGATGCTAAGGAAAGAAGGGAAACAAAGGGGAGCTTTGGACTGCATACGTATCAACAGAGAGGTGGTGTCTGCAGCCTTAAAGCACATTAAAGGTGGATAAATCCTGAGTCTGAACAAGTCCGTTCTCTGACTTTGTGGGAGGCTAGGATTTAGCCACTGGTGAAGTTCCAGAAGACTGGTGGGTCGCTAATGTTGTTCCATTGTTTAAGAAAGGTAGGAAAAACAAGCCAGGAAACTACAGGGCAGGGAGCCTGACATCAGTGGTAGGCAAGTTATTGGAGAGGATACTGAGGGAGAGGATCAACCAACATCTGGATAATCAATGTCTGATCAGGGTTAGTCAGCATGGATTTGTGCGCAGGAAGTCATGTCTGAAATCTTTTAGGGTTTTCTCGAAGAGGTAACCAAGAGGTTTGAGGGGAGTAGGACAGTCCATGTTGTCTATATGGACTTTAGTAAGGCCTTTGACAAGGCCCCACATCACAGGCTGGTCATAAAAGTTAGGTCATATGGGATCCAGAGACAGCTAGCTAATTGGATTCAAAATTAGCTCGATGGTAGGGAGCAGAGGGTGATGACTGAGGCTATTTATCAGACTGCAGGCCTGTGACTGGTGGTGTGCCACAGGGGTCAGTGCTGGGACTTTTCTTATTTGTTACTTACAAAAATGATCTGGATTTGAATGTACAAGGCTTAATCAGTAAGTTTGTGGATAATACAAAATTAGGAGGTATTGCTGACAGCAAAGGTTATCAAAAATCACAGAGATCTTGATCACACGGGGAAGTAGGCTGAGGATTGGCAAAAAGCAATTCAATACAGATAAGTGTGAGGTGTTGCACTATGGAAAGTCAAACCAAGGTAGGACTTATATAGTAAATGGTAAGGGCCTGAGGAGTGTTGTTGAACAAAGGGACCTAGGAGCACAAGTACATAGTTCGTTGAAAGCAGCATCACAGGTAGACAGGGTGGTGAAGGCGGCATTTAGCATGCTGGCCTTCATCGATTGAGGTACTGAGTATAGATCTTGGGATGTTATGCTACAGTTGTACATGTCATATGTGAGGACATACTTGGAGTATTGTGTACAGTTTTGGTTACCCTTTTATAGGGAAGACATACCTAAACTGGAAAGTGTGCAAAGAAGATTTACAAAGACGTTTCCAGGACTAGTAGGGCTGAGTTTATAGGGAGAGGTTGGCCATGATAGGACTTTATTCCCTGGAACATAGGAGAATGAGGGGTAACCTTATTGACGTGTATAAAATCATGAGGACCATAGATAGGATGAATGAATATAGTCTTTTTTCCCCCCCCCAGGGATGAGGAATTGAAAATGAGGGGGCAGACAGGGGGAAACATTTAAGAAGAACCTGAGGAGCAACTTCTTCATGCAGAGAAGAGTGCACATATGGAATGGGCTATCAGTGAAACTGGTTGAGGCAGGTACAAAAGCAACATTTAAAAAAACATTTGAATAGGTACATGGATGGGAAGGGTTTAGAGGGATAAGGACCAAATGCAGACAATTAGAACTAGCTGTGTGGGCTCCATGGCCAGCCTAGATCAGTTTGGGCTGAAGGGCCTGTTTTCATGCTGTATTACTGTATGACACTAAATTGGTGGGAGGTCAATTTCAGACACTTCTACACTATCCTTATGCCTTTCCATAATGACTTTGAAACTCAGAGTTATGGTCACTATCCCCAAAAGGCTGGCCCACTGACACTTCAACCACTTGACCTGCTTCATTCCCTAGGATTAGGTCTATCACTGCGCCAGCTCTAGTGAGACTGCCTACATAGTGGCACAAAAAGCTCTCATGGATGCACTTCAAAAAAAAAAATCCATATGTAATCCTGATCCCTGTTAATTTAACAAAGTTGAATTCCCCTACTATTATAATCCTATTCCCCTCACACCTTTGTGATTTGCCTCTCTCCCTGACTGTTGGGAGGTCTGACATAATTCCAGCAAAATTTCCTTTCATTTTTAAGCTCAACCCAGATGGATTCATTTGAGATAAAAGGTACTGCAGATGCTGGAGAATCCGAGATAACAAGCATGGGGCTGGATGAACACAGCAGGTCAAGCAGCATCATAGGAGCAGGAAAACTTGACGTTTCGGGCCTAAACCCTTCATCAGAAAT
>JAHRHZ010000034.1:33026786-33071811 GCA_024137785.1 Ginglymostoma cirratum | reverse complement strand
TGACGTTTCGGGCCTAAACCCTTCATCAGAAATGATTTCTGATGAAGGGTTTAGGCCCGAAACGTCAAGTTTTCCTGCTCGACCTGCTGTGTTCATCCAGCCCCAGGCTTGTTATCTTGGATTCATTTGAAGAGCTTTTTAAGACATCCACCCCACAATGACTGCAATGATTGCCTCCTTAATCAATAACTCAATGATCCCACATCTTCAATGGCACCTTCCCCAGGTCTTGAAACAGTCATGCCTCCGAGTACTGTGACTGCAGTGTGCACCTTATGCAATATGCATTGCTGCAGCATTCCAAGGATTCTTCCAAACATGATCTCTACGGATAAACCAACATTTCTCACAACGTCCCCTCCAAGTCACATCATTCCATGCTGATATTTCAAACATTCCATTATCACTGTTAGACTGATATCCTAAACCTTCCCACCTACAGCACCTCAACTGCAGCAGTTTATCACAGCTATCTCAAGGGCAATTAGGCATAGGCAATACATTTCTAGGTTTACCAACAATACCCACATCCTATGAAGTTTTTTTGAAACTAACATCAAGGTTGGAAAATCTTTTTTTATAGCAAATAATTTAGATTTTGCTAAACTGGGGTTTTAAAAGCCTGTAAAAGCCAGCGAGAACAGAAATTTGACAGGAAAAAAAGCTGACCAACTAGACAAAGTAGACAGTATAGGATTGCATTCAAACTATCTCAATTTCAACAAAGTAAAGAGAAAGAAGCACAGAGTTTCAGTTTACAAATGACAAAAGAGAAACAGTAAAAAAAAAACTAACTGCTCTGTGACTATTAGGGAAGAAACATGGAAGGTTGCAAAAGAAAGGTTGGAGGCTACAGGTAGATGAAGGATCAATACCAAGGGAAAATTCCTTTCCTACAATTTGCCCTAGAACAGAAAAGATATCAAAACAGCATCTAGGGATATAGGGCCATATTAAAGCTCTGGACTCAAATATTTTTTTTAATGGAGCATAAGGGGTTGATGGGTGATCTTGAAAAAGTGCATAAAATCATAAGGGCATAAACAAGATGAATAGCAAAAGGTGTTTTTCCTTAGGGTGCGGGGAGTTCAAAACTAGGGGCATATTGTTACAGTGAGAGGAGAAAGGTTAAAGAAAAGGGACTTTGAGGGCATGGTTTCACAAAGCGGGTGGCTCATATGTGAAATCAACTGCCAGAGATGGTGGGTAAATGCAGATTCAGTCACAACATTCAAAAGACATTTGGACAGGTACATGGTTAGGAAAGGTTTAGTTTGGGGAAACTTTGTCAGCATGGGCTTGTTTGACCAAAGGGTCTTTAAATAGCATTAGGAGTTGAAACATTGACCAAGAAGGATTCAGCTCCTTTGGAAGCAACTTAAACTATGGTGAGAATGAGAATTTTAATTGAAGTTAAGGAAGGTAGTGAAATTAAGAATAGGGATAAATGAAGACAGATGAAAGGGAAAAAAGAATGTTGTCTGTGCAAGAGAGGAAACTGTATATTTGTTGATTCAAAATAAAATATCTTCACTGCTTCATTCAAGGCCATAGAGATCAAACTCTGCAATTCACATGCTGGATTATGAACTTTTTATTCAGTCATTGGATATGTCATAATTGACTACACCAGCTTTTATTACCCATCCCAAATTGCCTTAGACAGTGGTGGTGGGCCGGCTGCTTGAACTACTGCAGTCATTAGATAGTCGAGACACCCACAGCGCTGTGAAAGACAGGAGCCCTAGCAAAAGTATGGGAATGGTTATATACTTCCAAGTCAGGATGGAGGGTGGCTTGGAAGGAAATGCAGTTCTTCTAGATGGCAGAGGTCAAGGGTCTGTGGAGGAGCCTTAGCAAGTTTCTGCAGTGCATTCTACTGATGGCACACACTTTTGTACTGAAGGGGTGAATGCTGAAAGTAGTGGCAAAGGTACCAATAAAGCAGGTTAATTTGACCTGGGTGCCGCTTCTACGTTTTGATCTCTTTTCTTTCCGCACTCATCCAGACCAGTAAACAGGGTTCCATCACACACCTGACTCACGCCTTATAACTGATAGGGTAGCAACATGTAAGTTAATTGCAGTAGATTTCCTAGCCTATCATCTGCTATTACAGATACAATTTGAAATGCTGGAAGTTAGAGGCATGGAAAGCCTTGAACAAGTACAGAAGAGCATAAGAACTAGGAGCAGGAGTAGGCCATCTGGCCCCTCGAGGCTGCCCTGCCATTTAATAAGATCATGGCTGATCTTTTTGAGACTCAGCTCCACTTACCTGCCCACACAGCATAACCCTTAATTCCCTTACCGTTCAAAAATTTATCTAGCCTTGCCTTAAAAATTTTCAGCAAGGTAGTTTCAACCGCTTCACTGGGCAAGGAATTCCACAGATTCACAACCCTTTGGGTGAAGAAGTTCCTCTTGACCTCGGTCTTACATCTGCTTCCCTTCATTTTGAGGCAATGCCCGCTAATCCTAGTTTCACCTGCTAGCAGAAACAACCTCCCTGCCTCCACCTTATCTATTCCCTTCATAATCTTATATCTTTCTATAAGATCTCCCCTCATTCTTCTGAATTCCAATGAGCGTAATCCCAGTCTACTCAGTCTCTCCTCATAAGCCAACCCTCTCAATTCTGGAATCAACCGAGTGAATCTCCTCTGCACCCCCTCCAGTGCTAGTATATCTCTTCTCAAGTAAGGAGACCAAAACTGCACACAGTACTCCAGGTGTGGCCTCACCAGAACCCTATACAGCTGCAGCATAGCCTCCCTGTTTTTAAACTCCATCCCTCTAGCAATGGCAGACAAAATTCCATTTGCCTTTTTAATTACCTGCTGCCCCTGCAATCCTACTTTTAGCGATTCATGCACAAGGACACCCAAGTCCCTATGTCCAGCAGCATTTTAAATGGTTAAAACAAAGTCCATTTTGCTGTTATTCCTACCGAAATGGATGACCTCACACTTATCAACACTGTACACCATCTGCCAGATCTTTGCCCACTCACTTGTCTATCTATATCCCTCTGCAGACTTTCAGTGTCTTCTGCACACTTTGCTCTACCACTCACCTTAGTGTCATCTGCAAATTTTGACACACCACACTTAGTCCCCAACTCCAAATCATCTATGTAAGTAGTCAGTGACAAGATCGAGATGGTTTAAACTAATCTGCCAGCGGGCAGGACTCTAAACAGTTGTGGGGCAAAAGAGAAGGTTGAGGCTAACACAGAAGTTAAAGTGAGCAAGTTAAGTAGACAAGGCAGGCAACAGCACAGCAGCGAACGAGGGAAGGCTGATTAATTAAACTACATTATTTTCAAGTTAGCCTGACAGATAAGATTAATGAACTCAAGGCATGGATGGGAACATGGGACTGGGATATCACGGCCATTAAAGAAACATGGTTGAGGGTAGGACAGGGGTAGCAGCTTAATGTTCTGGGGTATAGATGCTACAGGAAGGATAGAAGGGGAGGCAAGAGAGAGAGAGAGAAGGGGAAGTGGCGTTTTTGATTAGGGAAAACATCACAGCAGAACTTAGAGAGGATATTCCTGAAGGATCATCCAGTGAAGCTGTATGGGCAGAACTGAGAAATAAGAAGGGGGTGATCACTTTGACGGGACTGTAGTATAGCACCGCTCCCCCCCCCACCCCCCCTCAATCCCAGTAGTCATCAGGAAATGGAGGAACAATTGTGTAGGGGGTGCGATAGCAAAAAGAATAGTAGGGTTGTCGGGGATTTTAGTTTCTCAGACAGACTGGGACTGTCACAGTCTTAAAGGTTTGGATAGGGAGGAATTTGTTAGGTGCATTCAGGATAAATTTCTCAATCAATATAGAGATGGCCCTACCAGAGAAGTGACAAAACTTGACCTCCTCTTGGGGAGTAACTCAAGGCAAGCGACTGAGGTTTTTGTGGGGGAGCACTTTGGGACCAGGGACCTTAATTCTGTTAGTTTTCAAATAGCTATGGAAAAGGATGGGCCTGGCCCACGTTAAAGTTCTAGACTGGGACAAGGCCAATTTTGAGGGAAAAGATTGATTGGGGAAGGCTGTTTGCAGATAGAGGGATGTCTTGTAAGCGGTGGACTTTCAAAACAGAGATAACAGAAGTTCAGGGCCAGCATGTTCCCGTTAGTGCAGAGGGCAAAGCTAGCAGGAGTAGGGAACACTGGATGCCTAGAGATATTGAGGCTCTGGTCAAGAAAAAAGGAGGCAGGTGTCAAGTATAGACAGCCAAGTCAAGTGAATCCCTTGGGGAGTATAGGAGGTGTTGGAGTACACTTGAGAGAAATCAGGAGGGTAAAATGGAGACACATGATAGCTTTGACAGACAGGGTAAAGGAAAATTCAAAGAGATTCTACAACTATATTAAGGGCAAAAGAATAACTATGGAGAAATTAGGGTTCCTTGAAGATCAACGAGGCCATTTACATGTGGAATCACAAAAGATGGGCGAGACTCTAGACGAATAGTTCTCATCAGTGTTTACTGTGGAGAAAGACATGGAAACTAGCGAACTCAGAAGTTAACCATGATGTCTTGAAAACAGTCACATTAGAGATTAGGTGGTGTAGGAGGTCTTAAAATGCAAGACCTGATTAAGTCCATCCCAGGACACTGTGGGAAGCCAGACAGCAGAGATATCTCTATCATTGACAGCTACAAGTAAAATGCAAGAAGACTAGAGGGTGGCTAACATTGTGTCATTATTTAAGAAAGGCTGCAAGGGAAAGCCAGGGAAGTACAGACTGGTGACTCTGACATCAGTGATGGAAGGGATTCTGTGAGCTAGGATCTACACGTATTTGTAAAGGAAAGGACTCAGCAGAGATAGTCAGCATGGTTTTGTGCGTGGGAAATTGTATCTCACAAATTGATTGGGTTTTTGTTTTGAAGAGATGAAATTGATTGGGTTTTTGTTTTGAAGAGATGACCAGGAAGATAGATGAAGGCAGAGCAGTTGTCCACATGGACTTTAGCAGATCTTCAATAAGCACTGCATGGTAGACCAGTTAGCAAGTTTGGATCACATGGGATCCAGAGAGAGCTAGCCAACTGGGTACAAAATTGACTTGATGGTAGGAGACAGAGGGTGGAGGTAGAGGGTTATTTTTCAAGACTGGAGGCCTGTGATCAGCCATGTGCCGCAAGGATCGGTGCTGGGGCAATTGTTGTTCATTTATATAAACAATGTGAATGAGAATATAGGAAGTATGGTCTGAATATTTGTGGATGACACCAAAATTGGCAATATAGTGGGGTGAAGATGATCAACTAAGAGTACAGCAGGATCTTGATCAACTGGGCAGGTGGGCCGAGGAATGGCAGATGGAGTTTAATTCAGATAAATGCAAGTTGCATTTTGGTAAAACAAACAATGGCAGGAGGTACACAGTTAATGGTTAGGCTCTGACAGCGTCGACGAATGAACAGAACTAGGAGTTGGGCATGCTTGCCTTTAGCAGTCAGAGAACACAGTACTGGAGTTGGGACATCACGTTACAGCTATACAAGACATTGCTAAGGCCACATCTAGAATACAGTGTATAATTTTGGTCACCCTGCAGTAAGAAAGATGTCATTCAACTGGAAAGGGTTCAAAACAGATTAACAAGAATGTTACTAAGGCTGGAAGGTTTGAGTTATAAGCAGAGGCTGAATAGGCTGGGACTTTATTCCCCCCAGAGCCTAGGAGGCTGAGGGGTGACCTTATAAAAGAGGTTTAAAAGCACGAGGGGCATTGCTAAGGTAACTAGCCAAGATCTTTTTCCCCAGGGTAGGGAGTCCAAAACTACAGAACATCTGTTTAAGGTGGCAAGAGAAAGATTTAAAACGGATCTGAGGGGCAACTTTTTCCACAGAGGGTGAAGTGTGTCTGGAATGAACCGCCAGAGAAAGTGGTAGAGGCAGATTAAATTAAAACATTTAAAAGACATTTGGACAGATACATAGGTAGGAAAAGTACAGTGATATGGGCCAAATGCAGGCAAACAGGACTAGTTCAGTTTCAGAAACCTGGTCAGCATGGATGAGTTGGGCTGAAAGGCCTATTTCGATGCTGTGTGATCACGACTAATTGATCACAGTTGGATAGTGTAAGTTGGAAATCACTAATATGAAGAAATAAAAGGGTGTGAAAGGAAACAACGAACGCAAATGCTTAAGAGTTCTGATTAATTAGGAGAGGTATAGGAGGTATAGAGGTGAAAAAGTGAGACAGTCAAACAGAATTTGTTGGGTGGTAACTTGCATAAAACTGCGCTAAAAGCCTTGTACAAGGCATGAGCAAATGTTTCACAGGATTCACTAACGTTAACATACTAACTGGAAAACCATCTCAATTCTAAATGAAAAATCACTGATTTAAACAGCATTAAAGACTCTCAGTATTGAGTCCATGCTTCTAGCATCAGTCAGACATGTTTATGTGACACCAAGTTCATCTGGCATGTTCCAAATAACTTGCCCACAATAAATTGCACAGTTTGGGGCAAAGCGATGGCCTAATGGCATTATTGCCAGTCTATTAATCCAGAGACCCAGTAAATATCCAGGGGACCTCAGCCTGGATTCCACCATTGCAAATAGTGAATGTGAAATAAATTCAAAGGAAATTCTGGAATTAAGAGTCTAATGATGACTATGAAACCATTGTTTATTGTCAAAACACCTATCTGATTCTCTATTGTGAAGGAAACTGACTGGTCTGGCTCACATGTGACTCCAGATCCACAGCAATGTGGTTGACTCTTAACTGCCCTCTGAAATGGCATAGCAAGCCACCTAGCCACTCTAGACACTTAGAGTCTTCGATTCAAACAGCATGGAAACAAACTCTTTGGTCCAACTAGTCCATGCGGACTATAATCCCAAACTAAACTAGACCCACCTCCTGTGTTTGGCCCATATCCCCCCAAACATTTCCTATTCATGTACTTATCTAAAAGTCTTTTAGACATTGTAACTGTAGCCACATCCACACTTCCTCTGGAATTTCATTCCACACGAACCACTGTGTAAAAGGAAAAAAAATTGCCTCACGTCTTTTTTAAACCTTTCTCCCTCTCACCTTGAAAACGTGCCCGCCAGTCTTCAAATCCCCCATCCTAGGGAAAAGACACCTGCCATTCATCTTATCCATACCCTTCATTATTTTATAAACCTCTACAAAGGTCACCACTCAACCTCCGACGTTCCAGTGAAAGAAGTCCCAGCCTATCCAGCCTCTCCTTATAACTCAAATCCTCCATTCCCAGCAACATCCTGGTAAGCCTCTTCTGAACCCTCTCCAGCTTAATAATATCCTTACTATAACAGGATGACCAGAACTGGACACAGTATTCTAGAAGAGGCCTCACCAACGTCTTGTACAATCTCAACATAAGGCCCCAACTCTTATATTCAAAAGTCTAAACAAAGGCAAGCTTGCCAAATGCCAACTATCTTACCTATATGTGATGCAAACTTCAAAGCATTATGTACCTAAACCTCTAGGTTTCTCTGTTCTACAACACTGCCCAAGTCCTTACTTTTCATTATAAAAGTTTTGTCTTTGTTTGTTTTATCAAAATGCCAGAAAGGATAAAAAGTATTTTTTTTGGTGGATCATGTGGCATCAAAGACACCAGAAACAACAACAAAGCCAGCCCATTTTTTATTCAGTTGTGGGAAGTGAGCATCGCTAAATGGGCCAGCATTTAATGCCTGTCCATAATTCCCTTTGAGAAGATAGAGGGCAAGCTGTCTTCTTGAACAGCTTCTTGGCTGCAGTTCAAATGCTGCATGTAGACCCACAACGCCCCTAGACAGGGAGCTCCAGGATTTTTACCTGCTGACAGTGAAAGAACGGCAATATATTTCATAGTCAGGATGGTGAGCAGCTTGGAGAGGAACTTTAACGCGGTGTATCTGCTGCCCTTGTCTTTCTAAATTGAACTGGTTGTGGGCTTGGAAGATGCTGCTCAAGGATCTTTGGTGAATTTTGCAATGCTTCTTGTAGATTGTGCACAATGTTGCGACTGAGCACCAGTGGTGGAGGAAGTGGATGCTTGCGAATATGATGCCAATCAAGCAGGCTGCTTTGTCCCAAATGGAGTCAATCTTACTGAATATTGTTGGAGCTGCACTTATCCATACAAGTGGGGAGTATTCCAAACTCCTGACTTGTGCCTTATAGATGGTGTACAGGCTTTGGGGAGTCAGGTGATGAGTTACTCGCAGCAGTATTTTTACCTCTGACCTGCTCTTGTAGCCACTGTAGCCACTATAGTTGAGTGGCTAGTCCAGTTGAGTTTCTGCTCAATGGTAACCCCAGGACATTGATAGGGAGGGGGGGTGGGTGTGTTCAGTAACAGTAATACCAAATGAATGTCAAGATTAGATTGTATCTATTGGAGATGGTCATAGTCTGGCATTTGTGTGGTGCAAATATTATTCCCCAATCGTCAGCCCAAACCTAGATATCTTCAAGGACTCATTGCAATTTGAACATGGAATGCTTCAGTATCTGAGGAGTCACAGATGGTGCTGAACACTGTGCAATTACTGGCAAGTATCCCACTTCTGACATGATGGAGGGAAGGTTATGATGAAATAGCTGAAAACCGTTGGGCCCAGGACACTACCATACGGAACTCATACAGAGATATTGTGGAGCTGAAATGACTGATCTCCAACAACCACAATTATCTTGTGTATCAGTCAATGACTCCAACCAACGGATGAATGGGTCTTGCTTCACAGTTCCAGTTTTGCTAGAGCTCCATAATGCCACTTACGGTCAAGTGCAACCTTGACAGAGGGCTGTCACTCTCGCCTCACCGAAGTCATCCCTTACTATTATTTAAAGGTTAGTGCCAGAAGTTTTCTCTCAGAGTAATCAAGCAACAGCCTAACATCATAATATTCACGGAATCAAACCTTAAGATGTCCCAGAATCACCATTATCCATGGATACATCCTGTCTCAGAGTGGTATACAATTGAGATGAGTTACCTTGGGTGTTTTCAGTATTGTCTCTTGATAACATGAAGTCTCATAGCACCAGGTCAAACATGGGCAAGGAAACATCATGCTGATTACCAAATACTGTCCTCCCTCAGTTGAAGAATCAGTACTCCTCCATGCTGACAACACTTAGAGGAAGCACAGAGGGTGGCAAAGGCACAGAAGGTACTTTGGATGGGGAATTTCAGCACCCACTACTGAGAGCTGTTCAGATTTGAAAGGATATTGGTGATAGGTGAGGTCTACAGTAGGTGGTAAGGAAACCAATGAGACGGAAAAACATACTTGAACTGATCCTTACCGATCTCCCTGCCACAAATGTAAATATCCACGACATCACCAAGAGTGACCACCACACATTCCTAGTGGAGACAAAAAGTCATACCTTTGTGTTGAAAATGTGTTATGCGGCATTATTAGTGTGCTAAAATGGGGCAGACTTCAAACAGATCCAGTAACTCAAGACTGAACATCCATGAGATGTTGTGAGCTGTCAGCATTATCAGAATCATACTTCAGCACAACCTGCAACCGCATGGCCAGCATCTCTCCCACTCTCCGATTAGCATCAAATTAGAGGATCAGCCCTGGCTCAATGAAGAGTGCAAGCAGTAAGATGAGACTATGTCTCAATGAAATGTCAACCTGGCGAATCTGTAAAACAGTCGTACTTTCTTGCCAAACAGCAGAAACAGCAAATGATAGACAGAGCTCAGCAATTCCACAATTTGCAATCCTGCCACATGTAGCCATAAATAGTGGTGGATAATTTAATTCAACAGAGGAGACAACTCCACAAACATCCCCATCTCAAATCAGTACAAAAATAAGGCTGAAGCATTGGCAACAATCCTCAGTCGCAAGTGCTGAGTGGATGATCCATTTCTCAGTATCCTCAGCACCACAGATGGCAGTCTTCAGCTAATTTGATTCACTCCACATGATATCAAGAAACGGTTGAAAGCACTAGATATTGCAAAGGTTGTGGGCTCGGACAGCATTCCAGCAACAGTACTGAAGACATTTTCTCCAGAACATGCTGCTGGAGCTGCAGTACTGGCATCTAACCAAAGTGGAAAATTTCCCAAGTATGTCCTGTACACAAAAATAGGATAAACCCAACTCAGCCAGTTACTGCCCAATCAGTTGACTGAAACATCAATATAGTGATGGAAGGTGTCATCAACAGTGGTATTAGGTCGCACTTAGTCACCAACCCCAGTTTGAGCTCTACCAGGATAACTGAGCTCCTTACCTCAAGTCTTGGTTCAAACATAGACAAAAAAAGAGCTGCACTCCAAATATGAGGTGAGAGTGAATGTCCTTGACAACAAGGCCACTTTTGACAGAGATCGGCATTAAGGAACCCTAGCAAAACCAGAGTCAATGCAATCAGTGTAAAACGCTCCACTAGTTGCAATCAGACGTGGTGTGAAGAAAGATGACTGAAGTTACTGGAGGTGAACAATTTGAGCTCCAAGCCTTCTCTGGACGAGATCCTCACGGTAGTGTTCTAGGCCCAAACATTTTAAATGCCTCATCAACGAATGTCCCTCCATCCTAAGATCAGGATTGGGAATGGCCACCGATGATTGCACGAATGTTCAGCACCATTTGCAACTAAGATACTGAAGCAGTCCATGTTCAAATGCAACAAGACCTGAACAATATTCAGGGTTGGTCTGAGAAGTGGCAATAGCATTTGCCAAGCAATGACTATCGCCTGTAAAAGACAACCATAGCACCTTGACATTCATTGGCATTACTATCACTGTCAACATCCTGAGGGCATTACTGTAAACTAGAAATTCAACTGGACTCATCATATAAATACAGTGACTGCAAGAGTAGGCTAAAGGCTAGAAATGCTGCATGACGGAATATACAGCACTTGTTTAGATGAGTGCAACTCCAACAAACTCAAGAAATGTAACACTATCCAGGATAAAACAGCCTGTTTGACTGAATTCCAAGAGTCCCACATCCATAAACATCTACACCTTCCACCAACACTCAGTAGCAGCACCTACAAAACACACTACAGAAATTCACCAAAACCCCTGACACAGCACCATCCAAGTCAGTAGCTACTTTCATTTCAGACAAGGGCAGCAGATACATGGGAACATCACCACCTGTAAGCTGCCCCGAGTCCCTCGCCATTCTGACTTGGAAATATATTCCTATTCCTTCAATGTCTTTGGGTCAAAATCCAGAAATTCTCTCCCTAATGGCATTATAGGTCTACCCAGAGCACATGCGCTGCAGTGCTTCAAGGCAACAGCTCACCACCTCGTCGTGGGCAACTTGGGGTACACACTAAATGTTGGTCCTGCCAGCAACCCTAACGCACGAGGAATGCATTTTTAAAATGCAGTTTCCCCACTTTGGTTCTCTGATTTCAATAATGGCATTTTAATCACGATTTTCCATTTATTTTTTGGGAAGCACCCTACGAAAGTAGTATTACTTTCTAACTAAAGATAGTTTTGAGTCAGTTACTTGGATGCTGGGTGCATCAGAAACAATTTAGATCGTTGCAACAAATGTAAGGAGGAAATAACAGATACAGAGGGTCCTGGATGCAATAAAAAAATCATCCAGAATAATGGAACATTGAAAATCTTGATCAGGTGCTTTCTTCCATTATGGTTCATTGAGCTTATCATGACCCCTAACATCGTTATTTAATCAAGATGACAAAAGAGAACAAGTCACGATAATAGGAACATCTAAAAATCACAGAACAATTAGTTGCAAATTATACCATAGCAAAGAAAGAGCGCAGAGGAAATATTTACATGGCAATTAAAACTATGCTTAACAACTGCAGAAGACCATAACCATGGAGTTGATCAAACCCGGAGATGCCTGATACCAGCAGCCAAAACCTGCAAATGCTCAGCTGTTTCCAAGTCATTATTGCAATTTCATTTTTTTGAATGTAAACTTCAACTAAATAAACAAATTTACAAGATTTCAGTGATGCTAGTAAGGCACTGTTTCATGCCCATTCTGAATTCTGAAATTACTGATGGTGGATACTCTCGTTGCAGTACTTTTGGCAATGGCTGTACTATGGTGTTAAGTAGGATGCTTTCAGATATTGGCCAAGCAACGATGAAAATAATAGCAGCACATGTTCAAGTCAGTTTGATGTACGACTTAGAAGGGAGCACAGATTGAGCTCTCATGATATGTACTTGCAAATGCAGAAAATCAAAAGATTTCACAAGCTATAGATCACCAATGTACATGATCCCTGTAGTGGGGAAGCAGGCCGTTCAGCCCATCAAGTCCACACCGACCCTGCAAACAGCATTCCACCCAGACCCGAACCCCCTAACCCTAGCCCTGTAACCCTACATTTCCAATGGCTAATCAACCTAACCTATACATCTTTGGACTGTGGGATGAAACTGGAACTCCTAGAACAAACCCATGCAGCCAAGGGGGATGCACAAGCTCCACACAGTGGGTTGAAACTGGGCCCTGGCACTATGAGGCAACAGTGCTAAGCACTGATCCACCGTGCCACCCATTGGTCCCATTCTGATTTATCCGTTTGGAAATAATCTACCCTACCGCTCTCAAAATGCAGCCCAATAAATTTATTGCCTCATTCGAATGTTGAAATGGTCTGTCTTCTCCACAGATACTACTGCATGGACCTTGAATTTTGTCTCTTACTTCGCAATGGCAGCATTTCTTACAGTAGACAGTTTATTATCTTTTTGCTTCATTCATATCATTTCGTTAACAGCAACGAAATAGCATTCGACCAGATACCAGATGAAATTTTTACCAGTTATCAGAACAAATGAATCTCAATTTCTAAACAAACAGATAAGACACTCTTACTAACTAAAACCCAAACAATTATACAAGTTGAAAAGAGAAAGCATTTTAAATTTCACTTCTAAAAAATTAAAGATTCAAGTGAGAGCCACAAAACTGAAATACATTTGGCTGCACACCCCACCCCAGTGAAATGACTGACATGTTAAATTAGTAAGTAGTTAATACCCTTTAGCTCATAGAAACTCCACCACTTTGATTTTTAAAAAAAGCTGTTATTGCAATGCAGAGATGTGTTCCAATGTCCAGCGCTGGATGCCAGAGCTGGGCCACTTGCTCAATATTGTCTGTAACTAATTCTATCAAGGGGAGAATTGGGCATATTTAATCGAGTCCAAGAGTGTGGTTAATCACCACAAAATATTGCAATAAAGTTGCCTCTGAAATCTATAAGATGCAGAAACAATGATATGGTCAGACTGAAAATTATGGAAAATTTACACTTAAGTGGAGACTCTGCTTAAAGATAACACTAGATTAAAGAATATGGAGAATGCAGCTTTAGAGTAAAGCAACTGGAGGATCAGCAAAATTTAGTGCCAACAAAAAAAAAAACTGTCACTTTGAATGTGCTCTAAATTTAAATGCCAAATATTTAAGATTCTTAAAGAGTAAGTTGGGAAGCAAAGTTTTTTTTTGGGGGGTGGGGGCTGTTGTGGGGGGAGCACTGGGCACGACAGCAGAGAAGAGCAAGGAAGAGCGGGTTTAATTAGTTATATGTTAAATAATATTTCTATAGATTATGTATTAGAACAAGAATTGAACTTCAATTAGAGCACTCCAAAATGATTGCTTCTTGGGCATGATTTGTGGGTGTGTTGCTTAGATCTTTAAACTTCATTCTCAAGGCTGTTGTTTAAGAAAATGTCAACTGGAGCAGAGCAGCACAACAAACAAACAATACCTCCTGGAAATTACTGTGTAAAAAACTTTATGGACTAGCATAGTAAGTACACACGATTCAAGCTTCTTCCTCCAGACTTGTGGCTTTTGCAAACATTCCAAGGATGTTACGCCATCGCAAGACAACTTTACTTAGTCTGAGAAAATGCTAAGTAACTCCTAAATACATTAAAAATCTCTTTCCTTCACATTTAATTGAACCTTTTCATCCGTGCGCTGCCAGCCTCAAGTACACTTCAAGTTAGAATGCATTACTTTCATTCAAACATCTCTTACAGAACTTTTAACATTCGAGAGTCATAGAGATATACAGCACAGAGACAGACCCTTCAAGACCAACTCGTCCATGCTGACCAGATACCCTAAATAAACGTAGTCCCATTTTCCAGCATTTGGCCCATATCCCTCTAAACCTATTCATATATCCACTTAGATGCCTTTTAAATATTGTAATTGTACCAGCCTCCACCACTTCCTCTGGGAACTCATTCCATACATGCACCACCCTCTGCATGAACAGAGAAATAGTAATTTGTTCAACAGATTGTGCTCATCTGAACCAGAACCTCTGTGCAACATATACCCCTCAACCAAACTCAGACTGCCTGGTTATTTAACTCATTTATAGAAAATGTTGTGCACAAGTTGATTGCCATGTTTCCCCTATAGTATAAAAGGTACTTAATTAGCTGTGCAGTACTTTCAAACATCTTGAGATCATAAAAGGCATTGTAGAAAGGCAAGCTCTTTTTTCCTATGCTGAACCGAGGGATAAGGTTTTAACTTGAAATAGGGAAGTAAACTGTGGAGCAACAGAAAATATCCTCTTCTAGTTTCAGAATACAGATAAAATGGTCCCCATAGAAATCACCTTAGAAGTTAAAGTAGAGTTCTTCTCATCTATATACTGACATGTTTCCATATAATATTGTACACAGGTGAGAATATTTCAGCCAGCTGATTTGCTTCGCTCTCTCTCACTTATTCCGTTATGCACGAAAAGCATACAGCAGGTTACTAGATAGCAATCAAAAACTGAACTTTAGCTCATCTCTGGGCCGTGTAGAGAAGATACAAATTTTAAGCATATGCAACAAAATTTGCTAGTACATGAATGCAACAAGCCATAAAATTAAACAGCTCGCTGACCGGATCCTCAAAAAAAAAACACACATATGGATTTGATGAAAGGAAACATTGAAACCGTTTATTAGGTCGATCACTACCTGTTGGAGGGAAAAACTGAGTTAATTGTTTCAGGTCAATGATCTTTGATCAGAACTTCAGAAAATTCATCTGAGAAGGTTTAATTTGTTTGCTTTCTACAAATGCTGCTAGACATAAATATTTCCAAACCACTTTTATTTCAGATTTCTAGCTACCACAGCTTTAAACTGTGTAAGAATACGTTCATCTAAAAGATCAAAAAATCAACATCAAGAATTAGCCAAATTGAATGAGATCCTCTACATGCATCTACTTGACATCAAAAACATTCACTCCTACTTAGCAGGTACATTTCAGAGGGGAGCACAGACCTTAAGTATTTACTTACATCCCCACAAAATTGAAGTGCAAATTTCCTCATGCATAGTACTTGAGAAAACGTTTTAGGCAAATAAAACAAAATCTACCTGCATGTACGTAGATGGCATATAACTGAAAACTACGATTTCAGGGCCTAGCATATTGAAGCATCATATGGCATGTTAAAAACAGTGTCTAATGCTATAAGTGAGATTCCAAAATTATACACAAGATACGCCATACTCACCCCCTTTATTTCCATTTTCTTCATCCTGACAAAAAAAATTTACAATTATTTATATAATAACCAAAGAACAGTAATATTTATAAGTGGATTTAAGCCCACAAAAATGATAAACTAGTATTCTAAAAAGTACAGCATAAAATTACCATGGTGTGTTTCCTACAATTCCCCACTCAAGTCAGACCTTAGGTTCCTTATGGCAGACCTGCATAAACTAGAAGCCATGACCTTTATCATTAGGTGATACCAGAGGACAAGTTACTCGGAACTCTACAAAACAATTATCAGCTAAGTCAAACAGCAATGGCACAACTTCTGGAAAGATTTGGTCCAATTATACTGTCACTAGATGCAAGTAGTATTGTAAATAGATTAAATGAAAGGATAAAAACCTGGTGACCAATAAATTTTAACGTAATTAAATGAGGTAATCTACTTTGGATCTAAAGAGGGTAAACAAGTCATGTTATAAATGGTGAAAAGCTAGAAACAACAGAGGCTCAAAAGAGACTCAGGGTTCCAGGGACAAAATCAGGACATCACAAGCATGTACAGAAAATAATAGAGCTAGGACTTTGCATCACATTTGAACACTGCACAGCTGAGCACTACACCTTACGACAGATAAGTCGGTCTTGCAAGGAAAGAAGAGTAGAATTACCAGAAGACACATGGATTCCCATGGCTAAAAATAAAACTCCATTTAATGTAATCTTTCGTTATCTTTACCAGCATTTAGAAATTAAAAGGCTAATTCATTTTAGGGACAAAGTTTCAGGATTTTGGACTTGGTAATAATGAAGTTTATTGCGATATATTTCCAAGTCTGGAAGGCAAATGGCTTGGAGGAGAACTTGCAGGCAGTGATGTTGACACGTATTTTCTGCCCTTTTCCTTCTAGATGGTAGTGGCCATGGGTTTTTAAAAGTGCTGTCTCAGGAGCATTGATGAATTTCTGCAGTGTATCTTCCGTTCAACAGGATGATGATAATGGAGATTTCAGTGATGGTAATACCATTGAATATCATGGGGTGATGGTCAGATTCTCTCTTGTTGGAAATGGTCATTGCTCGGTACTTGTACGGCACAAATGTTACTTGCCAGCCAAAACTGGATGTTGTCTAGGTTGTCCTGCTCTTGGACATGGACTGCTTCTTATCTGAGAAATAGCAAATGGTGCTTAATATTGTGTTATCATTAGCAAACATCCCCACTTTTGACCTTATGAAGGAAGTTCTTCGATGAAGCAGCTAAAGATGCTTGGCCCTATGACAGTCCCGAGGAACTGCTGACAAGTAGTCCTGCAACAACTACAACTATCTTCCTTTGTGCCAGGTATGACACAAGAGTTCTCCCAACCATGATTCCAACTGACTTCAGTTTTGCAAAGCATTCCCTGGTGCCACACATTATGAAATGCAGCCTTGATGGTCAAGGACAGTCACATTCACCACACCTTTAGAAATCAGCTTTCTTGTCCATATCTGACCTAAGGCTGTAATGAGGTCAAGAGCTGATTGGTCCTATCAGGAAGCAGAAATTGCTAAACGGAACTCTGTAGCATTGTTGATGACTTTACTGGAGGGCAGAACTGCAAAGCTGGTAACTGGAGGTGGTGGCAGTGGTGAATTATCCACTCAGCCCTTCCAACTGAAGATTGTTGCAAAATGTGTTGGAGTATGACTCTGCTACTGCTGATTGAACAGATCTAGCAACTCATAGCTGGGTATCCATGAGCTATGGTGGGCAGAGTTGCTAGATAGTCTATCCCATTTAGCATGGGAATGATATCCTCAAAGCAAAAATGGGACTTCGATTCCAATGCACAATGATTACTCTTACTGACCCGGTCATGGAATGGTGCATCTGCAGCAGGCAGACAGGTAAGTGTAGGTCAAGCATGTTTTTCTCTCTTGATCCCTCACCACCTGATGCAAACCCAGTCGAGCAGCTATGTCTTTTAACACTTGACCACTTTGGTCAGTGAGGTGCTGCTGAGACACTCTTCGTGACAGACAAAGTCCCCTCACTCAGTACATTCCACACTCTTGCTGCCCTCAGTGCATCCTCAAGTAGTGTTCAACATGGTGACTTCCTGTTTCAACAGCAAACTCAGATACGGTGGTAGCATTGTGTGGGATATTTGTAAGGTGCAATTCCGTAGGTATGATTATGTCAGGCTATCGCTTGACTAGCATGCGAGACTGCACTCCTTATTTTGGCACGGGCCTCCAGATGTGACTAAGGACCATGCAGTATCAACAGAGCTGTGTTTTCCGTTTGCCTTTCCAGTGCCTTAAGTGGATGTCAGGCAGCCCATCTGATTCATTCCTTTCTTTAGACTCCACAGTGCTTGTTATAGAGTCGCTTGCTAGACCATTTCATATAGCAGTTAAAGAGTCAACCACATATATTTGAAATTTAACCTATTAAGAGGAACAGGTTAGTTACATAGTGGGAAACTAAACCACAAAAGGGATCATCAAAAGAAATCAGAGCCAGACATTTCAGGAGGGAAACTTAAAAATGCTTCTATAGGAGTTAAATGCCCTCTTGAAAATGGCAGTTGATGCTAGATAAGAAGCTAGTTTTAATTCTGAATAAATTTGGATAAATTATAGGGATCATTGTATAATGTTGCAAAGACAGGTATTTGGAGTTAAACCGCAGAGTCATGACGGCATCAACAGCCACAGTAGCTTGGGGAACTAAATGGCATGTTTTTGTTCCGACGTTCACAAAATTTCTCTCATTTTAAAACAAAACTGAGAAGCTACATTAAGGAAGCATTTTTTTCCTATTTGAAGCACACAACCCACAGTTGTGATACCGCATGATCTAAAATAGAAATCAAAAACACTAAGGGTGGCACGGTGGCTCAGTGGTTAGCAGTGCTGCCTCACAGCACGAGGGATCAGGGTTCAATTCCACCCTCGGGCGACTATCTGTGTGCAGTTTGCATATTCTCATGTCTGAGAGAGTTTCTGCCGGGTGCTCCGGTTTCCTCCCACAGTACAAAACTAAGTGGATTGGCCAGGCTAAATTACTCCCCTCCGTGTTCAGGGATATTTAGGTTAGGTGCATCAGCCATGGGAAATGCAGGGTTACAGATACAGTAAGGGGATGGGTCTGGGTGGAATGCTCTTTGGAGGGTTGGTGTGGACTTGTTAGGCCGAGTGGTCTGTTTTTGCACTGTTGGAATTCTAAGGAACGAAAGTATAACTGCAATGGCGAACATTTAAAAGAACAAAGGACTTTCCAATCGGACCCATAACCTGTGGTTTAGAAGGAAGAACTGATCATATTCATTCTGAAGCGATTCATAAACAGAAGCACCATCTACCACGGATCCCAATTTTGACAAATACCAAGACTGGAAAAAAAAATCAACTGACATCTGACTTAAATCAGGATACTAAATGAAGTATATGACACCTGAAGAAGCTTAGCTTACAAAAACAACTAAACCTTCAACTAGAAAGTGGAATAAATGGTTTCTTTTACAATTGGCAAAATCCTCAAGCTTTAAAGAACAATAAAAACGTTTGACGTATTTAAATAAAGCTTTGAAATGCTGTGGACGCAAGCATCATTTTGTTGTTGAATGAAAGATTAATTTAAGACAAGCACAAATTACAAAATGTTTCAATGTAGATGCACAGGTTGGCATACAACTTGTATTGCAAAAATTAGATTATTTATTCCAAAAACATCGTCTTTAACAGTTTTCGCCTTTACAGTAAGTTGCTTAAAAACTTTCCACAGTAACTTAAAATTCTATGGATTTTTAGTTATTGACATATTTTTGTTTTAAGCTAGTATTTTAATTAAACAAGGTTAAGTTTTCAACAAAAGAGTTTTGGAAGGTAACACATTTTGATTTCACTAAGAGCTGGTGATTATTTTAAGTATCTAACCTTTATGTTGGTATGCACCACTGACTCTGGGGGGTAGACAATGAAGTGTCTCAGCGTAAATCCAAAACCTTGTGAATTTCTTCGTAGACTGATAGTTTTTGGGCCTGGCCATGAGAAAATGTCTTCCACCAATGGAGAGATGGTCTCAACTTGTCGACTTCCATTCTTCATATTCTTTCCCTACAAAACAAAAACAATTAAGAACGGGCAATAGCAATTTTTACTGGAATACAAATAGAGAATCATTAAAACATTTACAATAGAGAAGTTTTCCTTCTGAATCATAGAATCATAAAATCCCTACAGTGTGAAAACAGGCTAATCGGCCCAAAAAGTCCACACCGCCCCTCCGAACAGCATCCCACCCAGACCTATTCCCCTAATTTCCCATGTCTATCCACCTAACCTAAACATCTCTGGGCACTACGGGCAATTAAGCATGGCCAATCCACCTAGCCTGCACGGGGAGACCATGCAAACTCCTCACAGACAGTCGCCCAAGGCAGGAATCAAACCCAGGTCCCCTGGCACTGCGAGGCAGCAATGCTAACCACTGAGCCACCGTGCCGCCCTGAATATAATAAGTTTCTTTCTCTTCTTAGCCAAAGGTACACATTCACTGCAGATTCAGCAGTTTTTAAAAAGTTCCCTTATTGCAAAAAGTGTTACACAGATTATTCCTGATCTGGAGACTGATCTCTGGTGTTTATCAGAATTCTCATTTACTCCTCAAATGTTAGAATAGGAATATTCACAAAAGAAACAAAAAAATATTTTGATGACACTTTTAGACTTGCACTCATCAGGACAATTTACAATAATACATAAAGGGGGAAATAAACAGTATTTACATTGCACAGGAGAAGAATGCTGATCAGTTGACTTTCAATTAAATCATTATACATCCATACCTCAACATCATTTTACCATCTTTCATCCCTCATCCCAATATTCTAACCTAATGGAGATTGCTGTAAACTTTTATTTTAACATTCATGTGGAACGAACGTGACTTGTCACTTGTCAGCCCAAACCTATACATCTTCCATGTCTTGCTGCATGTGAGCCACAAGCTGCTTCAGTAGCCAAGGAATCACAAATAGTGATGAACATTTGTTGAGAATTGCGCAATGTTACCAATTCTGATCTGAATTCAGATGAAGGAAAGGTCGATGAGGAAACAGCTGAAAGATGGTTGGTTCTAAAACACTGAGGAACTCCTGTAGTAATGGCCTGAGACAGATGACTGACTTGCAACAACTACCATCTTCCTTTGCGCTAGATATGACTCCAGACTTCTCCAATTCCTACTGACTTCAGTTTTGTTAGAGCTCCTTGATGCCATTCTCAGTCAAATGGTGTTTTGATGATAAGGGCTGTAAACTCCTACCACACATCAGCTCTTTTGCTCACGTGAATGAAGCTGTAATGACGTCAGGAGCTCAGTCGTCCTTAGTACTATTCCCAGAATGTTATCACATCCCATGACATCTGCAATACCCAAATAGCTTTCAGCTATTTCCTGATACCATACAGAGTGAATTGGATTGGTTGCATACTTGCATCTTTAATGCAAGGCACCTTGGGAAAATCTTCAGTCATGTCTTTTGCACTAATATGCTCAACTTCTCCAATGAAGGTGGGAAATTTATGATTCTTCCTGTTCCTTTTAGTTGTTTAAATTGTCCACTACCAATCATGACTTGATGTGGAAGGACTGCTGAACTCAGATCTCATCTGTTTGTTGTGGGTTCACTTAGTTCTGGCCATCACTTGCCAATTCTGCATCTTGGAGCACAGAAAGCCATATAGAGTCACAGAGCTGTACAGCACAGAAACAGACCCTTCTCTCTAACTCTTCCGCATAATTTAGTCCCATTTGCTAGCATTTGACTCATATCCCTCTAAACCCTTCCTATTTATATACCCATCCAGATGCTTTTTACATGTTGTTATCGTACCAGCCTCCACCACTTCCTCTGGCAGGTCATTCCACACAAGCACCATCACCTGCATGAAAAGGCGGCCTCTTAGGTCCCTTTTAAAATCTTTCCCCTCTCACCTTAAACCTGTGCCCTCTAGTTTTCGACTCCCTCACCCAAAGAAAAGAACTTGTCTATTTACCTATTCATGCTCCTCATGATTTTATAAAATTCTATCAAGGTCACCCCTCAGCTTCCAACATTCCAGGAAAATAGCCCCAGCCTATTCAGCCTTTCCAACCCTGCCAAGATCCTTGTAAATCTTTTCTGAACAGCAAAGATCACTAATGTGACTACTGCAATGGCCACAATCCAATGCCGCAAATACTCTTCAATTTAGTGAACATTTTATTCACCAGGAACCAGTCCAAACCTATTTGACTCCTGATGACAAGATGCCTTTTTATCTTTTCCCAACAGGGTAACCCCTAATCCCCAAATTAACTTTCTCTTAGCTGCGTTATTGGAAAGAAAGAGAAGGCGATCTTCCAATCTCTTTTAAACCCTTACATATTTTGCCTTTTCAATTTCAGCACAAATGCCCAACCACCACCTTTGTGAATAAACAGCATTTTCCACACTTCAGATGTAGAATTGCCTGCCTCCATCTCTCAACTGTCCTTCTTCGAGACCCTTGTGATTGATTTTTTTCCCCACCAGTATTACACTGATTTTCAATGGACCCTTCTCCTCTCAAAAGCTCATTGCTATGAGCATGTAAATTACACGGGTTATGTATCCAAGTGACATTGCTACTTAGTTATCTTCTAGACTCCCAACTTCATTCCAGCTTCAAATTAAAAAGATATTCCGAATATAACCATTTGTTTAACTTGCCACTCTGTTGTCTTCAGGATCCATGTACATGCACACCAAGGTCCTCATATCCTCGGTACTATCCAAGATCAAGCCATTGTATTTTTTAACCAATACAAAATGGGACACAACTAAATGAAAGCTTTTGTGGGAAAAACAAAAACCATCTTCCTGCATTAAAAAGAATTCTTTTAAATGAAATAAAAAGCTTTGCTGAGCATTTGGCGTGTTTTGTATTTGGTCTGGACTGTTTTGACCTTTGCTACCTAGGGATGCTAAACATATGGCGCTAATTGTCAGTAAGCACAAAGATATTTGGATCATTTGAATACAATGACTTTGTAAATATGTAGGATCGAAAATAAAATCAATTCTTCTGGTTGGCTTGGTAAAATACATTGAGTGTTAGCAGAAAATTCTATCTAAAATTACTGATCTCTGAATGTGACTTAAGAGGGTCCTGGATGCAAGTAATACGCTGCAGAAATTATCAGAATATCCGCCAAGAAATTTGTGCCTTACCTCAAATACAGTGCATTCAGCCATAATTGTTCTATGTGCAGTCATCTCTCTATGAGAGATCAGCTTTACAGTCTGGCAGGAGTGTGGGATGTGCAGAAAATAAATGACTGCGTTTGTTAACATATCTGCCCTCTTCCAATTCAACAATAAACATTAACCTAAACATTTTAATTTTCAGAGCAAATTGCTAGTGCATAAAAGCCAGATCTTGAGAATAACCACAAGTTGATCAAGTTTATAAATTCAAAGTTTTAATTTTTATAGTAATTTGATCTAGATTTTTGTTGTAAGCTTAGGCTTAGCGATCAATGATCGATTTCTAGTGAAAGAGCACCTCAGATGTTTCTAGGTTAAAATTTCTTGGCAAGTATGCTTGGGTTATACCCACCAGGAAATTGAAAATAGAATGCTCTATTCCAAATCTATTATCAAGTCAAAATAAACCAATTAGAAGCAGAAATAAATTAATTAGTGATTTTTGCTAAGTTAAACAAGTTTCAAACAGAAGAAAATGAATGCATGATTTCTCAAGTACAACAGGGATTGCACTTCAATATTTATTCGCCGGTTATGAGCAGTTTTGGGAGTCCCCGAAATTGAGAAAGAAACCATACAAATATCTATTTGTATATTTCTGTAATAATCATCTGATATCAATCGGGTAAATGTCTTTCAGTTGCATTTTATGATCATTAGGATGATGCAGTTTAGGTCATAGCACTGCTGTGTATCCAAGAACTTTTTCAAATGCAGTACAAAGAATTTGGTTCATACATTTTTCACCATTAGAGGGCAAAATACATCCATAAACAACTTCCTTTTCTTGTTCTGAATACGTTTTGAAACAAAACAAACTTAATGCATTTTTTCAAATTTCCTTCCTGACACTCAGCCGTTCAACGTAAAACATTGCTCTGGAGGGATGTGAAGGGGTAAGAGCAGCAGTGCAAGAAATGGGCTAGACACAGCTGAGGACTGTTTCAACCAGGGGACGGAGGTAGAGATTTATGTCTGAAGCACGCATGGAAGTTGTATCGTCAACAAATACAGTAGAGAAGACACTGGGAAAAAGGAATGGAATCCTTGCAGGAAGCAGGATGAGAGAAAAGTGTAGTCAAGGTAATTGTTGGGGGGGACCCAAGCATCTTTATCTGCCTCAACAATAACCTTCCCTCCATCATTAAGATCTGAAGCATGAATGGTCATGGATGATCTCAATGTTCAGCATCATTTGCAACTCAGCGTCAAAAAAGTATGTAAACACAGGCTTTGGTAATCGTGTGCTATTACCTAAACCGAAAAAAAAGCCTAAAAAACTCAACACAAGTACAAAATGTAATGCGATTGCTTTGCATAATAAAAGAGTAAGTGTGAGTGAAAAAGAAGGCCCAAAAAGAAAAACTTAGCTTCTGAAAAATCAAAAAGCAGTCAGCGAATGATGCACAAAGAACCTTTGGAAAAATATTATTCTGCTCCCCCAGTTACAGGTGTTATAAAAGTTTAAGTCTTGTTGCTTCAGGGATGTATTTCGATACAACTGAAGTCCCTTACATTTGAAAAGCTTTTCTATACTAATTGTATCAGAGATAATAGGTACTGCAGATGCTGGAGAATCCGAGATAACAAGGTGTGGAGCTGGATGAACACAGCAGGCCAAGCAGCAGCATAGGAGCAGGAAAGCTTGACGTTTCGGGCCTACACCCTTCATCAGAAATTTCTGAAGGGTCGTGGCCCGCAACGTCAAGCTTTCCTGCTCCTCTGATGCTGCTTGGCCTGCTGTTGTTCATCCAGCTCCACACCTTGTTATCTCTATACTAATTGTCTTGACTTTCACATCAAGATGAACTACTTGGGTTATGCATTCAGTGAATGACTGCTGATAGAGGATATTCCATATGACTATATATTTATATACATTATTGATACAGGAGTTGATTTCACTTGCAAAGTGACTACGCGACTTGTGAAGTGAAACTAGCACCATAGGTACAAGGTAGTCACCAATTCAAGAAAGAATTGAGGAAAAACTTATTTTTATAAGCTGCAAGACTATATAACTTGTTACAACATGAAACTGTTGACATACCCAGAGGTGTACTTAAAGGGAAGCAGATGAGCATTATGATAACTAGGAATGCAATGATATGCTGACAGGGTTAGAAGAAGGAGCTTCACGTGGAATGTAAATATCAGCATAGATGAGTTGGGTTGAATGGCCTTCTGAGCTATAGATGTGATTTAAATGCATTTTTTCAAATTTCCTTCCTGACACTCAGCCGTTCAACATAGAACGTTGCACAGCTTAACACAATAACGTGCACAAGTTAAGGTCTTCAAACATTTTTGTTGAAAATTTCTTTTATATATCAAGAGTTGGTGTACAAAGTGATACAAACCATGTTTTCCTTAAAATAATTTTGCATCATTTTATTGATTATGAGCAAAATCCACTTGACTATTCTCATTTTACTTATTTGCAAATACAATGGCAGAATTCAGATGAAGAAAATCTCAGTCACTAATGACAGAAAATTCCCAAGATTTGTCACAGAACATGCATATTTTTGTCATGAGGAATGTGTGGCACAGTCATAAAAGAATTAAGGAATGTCATGATAAAAATATTAGTAGTAAACAACTAAATCATCTTTAAAGATTTATCTAGACAAAATATAATTATTGGCAAGGGAGATATTACATCTCACAAACTATGCTGAAATTATAAAAATTTTGCCAACACCTTCAAAGCATTAATAAAGCAAGCATAGTGGTCAGGAATTGGAAAACAAATGGCATTTCAACCAATCTTATGAAAACTAGCATCAGGATGACCCAGGAAACAGTAGCCTAACAATGAGCTCATACTTGGGATGGACAAAGTATATTTTAAAAAGTGATAGTAAAATGCCGAGCTAGGAACAGATAGGAGGCAGCACAGAGTTTTAAGTAGTTCATTTTTGGTTAACAAATCTAATGAAGCTTTTTAAAAACAAAACCGACAACCTCATTGATAATAAAAAGTTTGTGATGTAATGTGCTTGAGAATGCAGGAAGACTCTTGATGCAGTGTCATATCACATACACTGGCAACTATTTAAAAGACAGGAAAGAAGAATAAAGGTACAAAGTTCCACGGTGGAATGATCGTATACAAAATTAAAAGAAGTGAACAATAACTGTAAATGGAATTGCACTGATGTGCAAAAAAGGTCACGAGCAGGAAGAGACAATGATTGAGGATGACTTGATATCACTTCGGTTCAATGGTTTCTGGGAGGCTGCTATATCCAATGCCTAATCTGCAAAGTTCTCCACATATCGGACAGATGGACATTTATAGATTTTTACACGCCCTTTGATGCCTCAACTTTGTGTCCACACGTTTCCAATGAAATCTCTCAATATGTTGAGCGCCTTATCAATAGAGCTTATTTTTGCCCCTCAGGTGGTCACAAGTGAGCCTCTGCAGTGAACCAACAGACACGTTTAACCACTTCAGGGATGTTTCAAAAACATCCACTGATCTTTAAGAAATTTCCTGCCACAATTGAGCCCCAAGAGGGCAGTTCATTTAGGAATCTAGTGTCTGGCACAATAATGACATGTCCTACCCAGCACAGTTGATTTTGAATGATTAGCAATATGTTGAGAAAGTGGGTTTTTGAGATAAGACATTACTGTTGGAGCACCTTATTTGTCACATTTGCAAGCTCTTGAAGACATCAGTGGTGATAATTATCCAGTGTTTTGCACTTCCCACCGTCCTATCCCCCATCTCTTCCTCCGTTACATTGATGACTGTTTCAGCGCTGCCTCGTGCTCCCACGAGGAGCTCGAACAGTTCATCCACTTCACCAACACCTTCCACCCCAACCTCAAGTTTACCTGGACCATCTCTAATACCTCTCTCTCCTTCCTGGACCTCTGTCTCCATCTCTGGCCTCCACCTGGAAACCGATATCCATTTTAAGCCTACCAACTCCCACAACTCCCTAGAATACACCTCCTCCCACCAACCTTCCTATAAAAAGGCCATCCCCTATTCCCAATTCCTTTGCCTCCGCCGCATCTGCTCCCGAGATGAGGCATTCCACTCCTGAACATCCCAGATGTCTTCGTTTTTCAAGGACCGCAACTTCCCCTCCACAGTGATCGAAAATGCCCTTGACCATGTCTCCCACATTTCCCGAAACTCATCCCCCGCACCCCTTACCCGCTATAATAACCAAAACAGAATCCCTCTCGTCCTCACGTACCACCCCACCAACCTCCGCATCCAACGCATCATTCTCCGACATTTCCGCCATCTGCAATCTGACCCCACTACTAAAGACATTTTTCCCTCCCCACCCTTATCTGCTGTCCGGAGGGACCACTCTCTCCGTGACTCCCTTGTCCGCTCCACACTCCCCTCCAGCCCTACCACCCCTGGCACTCTTCCCTGCAACCGAAGCAAATGCTACACCCACCCCTACACCGCACCCCCTTACCCCCATCCCAGGGCCCAAGACGACTTTCCACATCAAACAGATGTTCACCTGCACATCTGCTAATGTGGTATACTGTATCCGCTGTTCCCATTGCGGCCTCCTCTACATCAGGGAAACCAAGCGGAGGCTTGGGGACCGCTTTGCGGAACACCCACGCTCAGTTCGCAACAAACTACACCTCCCAGTCGCAAACCATTTCAACTCGCACCCCCCCACTCCTCGGGCAACATGTCCATCCTGGGCCTCCTGCATTGCCGCAATGATGCCACCCGACAGCTGCAGGAACAGCATCTCATATTCCGCTTGGGAACCCTGCGACCCAAGGGTATCAATGTGGACTTCACAAGCTTCAAAATCTCTCCTCCCCACAACGACATCCCAAAACCAGCCCAGCTAGTCCCCACCTCCCTAACCATTCCTCCCACCTCAAGCCCCACCCCCATCTCCTACACGCTAACCTCATCCCGCCCCCATGACCTGTCCGTCCTCCCTGGACTGACCTAACGCCCACCTACATTCACCTTCACTGGTTCTAACCCCGCCTCTTTGACCTGTCTGTCTCCTCTCCACCTATCTTCTCCTTTATCCATCTTCTATCCACCTCCCCCTCTCTCCCTATTTATTTCAGAATCCCCTCCCCCATTTCTGAAGAAGGGTCTTGACCTGAAACGTCAACTTTCCTGCTCCTCTGATGGTGCTCGGCCTGCTGTGTTTATCC
This sequence comes from Ginglymostoma cirratum, assembly GCA_024137785.1. Lineage (NCBI taxonomy): Eukaryota > Metazoa > Chordata > Chondrichthyes > Orectolobiformes > Ginglymostomatidae > Ginglymostoma > Ginglymostoma cirratum. The sequence continues at coordinate 33,043,816 of JAHRHZ010000034.1, read as the reverse complement.
AGCTCCACAATGTTTTATCTCAGGCACATCTGAATTGCTGCTTTTTGGTAAACCACAAACTTAGTCTCAGGTTTGAAATCCTGGCACTTAAACAGTTTTTTACCTTAATCAGTCAAAGGCTGAGCAGGCACATTTGAAAACCATCAATTTTGTCATTTGTTTCTACCTTTCCTGCCTCTATCAGCAGAGTATAGGAAACAAACTTCCAAAGTGGAATGAAAATATACAAAATCAAAAGAAGTGAATAACTGTAAATGGAATTACACTAGTGTGCAAAAAAATCGTGAGCAGGGAGAGACGAGTGAGAATGACTTGGTTTCACTCAGGTTCACCAACATACAGAAATTCGTCCATAATTTCCAGAACCTTGCCATTAAGAACAGAGGAAATTGTGGCATCCTGGTAGTACCATTAAAAACCTATTGTTGACAAGACTATCAATTGTCATAAAAACCCATCTGGTTCACTGATGGTCTTTTGAGAAGGAGATGCCCTTACCTGGTGTGGCCTACACAAGACTCCAGATCTACAATGTGGTTGATTCTCAACTGCCCTCTGACTGATTTGCTAGACTATTTCATTCAGTTGCACCAACTGCTAGAAAGGAAAACAGAAATGAAACCGGATAGACCACCTGAAATTGACTAAGGCACAAAAAAGTCAACAAGTGCAGCCCGTCAGCCCTGCCAAGTCTTCCTTACCAATATCTAGGGGCTAGTGCCAAAACGGAGAGAACCATCTCACAGTAACAGTTCGGCAGTCAAACTCTCAGAATTATACCTTACAGACAACATCTCTAACATCACCACTCCACCATCCTTCAATGCGTCACATCCGACTACAAGACAGACCCAGCAGAGGCAATGGCAGTCTGGAGGGTGCTGCCGCCCCAGGATTCCTTAACAATAACACAAGACACCATGAAGTCTCATGGCATCAAGTCAAGGGCAATGAAACAGCGTGCCAATTACCACATAGAACTTTTCCTCTCTCTTTCTCACGATAGATCAGATCTCCTCGATGCTGAACAGCATTTGGAAGAAGTGCCTTCAGTGTACACCACCAAGAGTGGCTCAGAAGCACCAATGCTGATCAACTGACCTGGTCAAATTTTAAAGCTCTAAGCTGCTTGACTGGGTCTGCAGCAGACTGTGCGGAACCAAGAGGGGAGAAACATACTTAATCTCATCCTTACAAATCTGCCTGTGATAGATGCATCAGTGCACGACAGCATCAGTAAGAGTGGCCATCGCACAGTTCTTGTGTGGTTGATGTCCAGTCTTCATATTGACAATACCCTCCATGTTGTGTGGTGCTACAACCGTGCTAAATGGGACAGACTTTGAACAGATCAAGCATTCAAGACTTGGCATCCATGGGGTGCTGTGGGGAATCAGCAGAGTTGCAGACCAACACAATCTACAACCATGATGTCCATCCACTCTACCATTACCATCAAGCCTGGGGATCAACTCTGGTACAATGAATAATGCAGGAGGGCATGGCAGAAGCAGAACAACACGTAGCTAAAAACGTGGTGTCAATCTGGTGAAGCTTCAAAACATGACTGCTTACTTGCCAAACAACACAAGCAGCAAGTGACAGACAGAGCCAACCTATTCCAAAACCAAGGGATCAGGTTTAATTTCTGCAGCCTGGCCACATCTGTCATGAATGCGGGACAATTAAACAACTCTCAGAAGGTTGTTCCACAAACATTCCCACGTTAATAATAGGAGAATCCAGCACATCAGTGCAAAAGATAAGGCTGAAGTAGTCACAATAGATTGCAGCCAGTGGATGATCTATTTTGGCCTCCTCCAGAGATCACCTGCATCACCATTAGACCATACAATGCAGCAGCAGAATGATGTCATTCAGCCCCATGGAGTCTGCTCTGCATTCAAACATAGCTAATATGTTTCTCAACCCTGATTCCCTGCTTTCGTCCAATCTTTGATCCTCCTACTAAATCAAGGATCTATCGTTGTCTTAAATACACACAATGACTTGCCTCCACAGCTCTCTGCGGCATTGTGTTCCACAGATTCACCACCCCTGACTGAAGAAATTCCTCATTTCAGTTTTAAAGGGTGGTGCCTTCTGAGGCTGTGCCTTCGGATCTTAGTCTCTCCTACAGATGGAAACATCTTCTCAATGTGCACTCTATCCAGGCCTCTCAGTATTTTCTAAGTTTCAATGAGATTCCACCCTCATCCTTCTAAATGTCACAGCAGACCCAGAGCCCTCAACTGCTCCTCACAAACCCTTCACCTCCAGGATCATTCTTGCAAACCTCCTCTGGACCCCCTCCAAGGCCGGCACATCCTTCCTTAGATACAGAGCTCCCCGAATTCCAGTCTTCAGCCAATTCAGTTCACTCCATGTGATATCTAAGAAATGTTGAGGCGCCCTGGATACTGCAAAAGGCTGAGACAGGTGACAATATTGTGGCAATTTACTGAAGACCGATGCTCCAGAACTTGTTGCATCACTAGCTGATCAGTTTCAGAATACTAAAACATTGGCATCTACCCAACTAATTGGAAAAATTGCCCAGGTATACAACCTGCACTCAAAATCCAAGACAAGTCAGCCCATCCAATTACCACCTCATGCAATCTACCCTAGATTATCAGTGAAGTGATGGAGGACGTCATCAACAGTGCTATCAAGCAGCACTTACTCTAGAATAATGTATTCACTGAGCTGAAACCAGGTTCCACCAGGGCCACTCTGTTCCCGACCTCATTGCAACCTTGGTCCAATATGGACACGGGAGCTGAATTTCAGAAGTGAGGTGAGTGTGGATGCAACAAGTCCACATTGACCTTCAGTGCATCCCACCCATACCCCTACAACCCACCTAATGAACAAATCCCTGAACACTACGGGCAATTTAGCATGGCCAATCCACCTAGCCTGCGTATTTTTGGACTGCGGGGGGGAAACCGGAGCACCCGGAGGAAACCCACACAGACATGGGGAGAACGTGCAAACTCCACACAGACAGTCGGCCGAGAGTGGGATCGAACCTGGGTCCCTGGCGCTGCGGGGCAGCAGTGCTAACCACTGAGCCGAGTGGCATCAAGAAGCCCTAACAGAACTGCAGTCAATAGGAATCAGGGTTAAAACTGTTGAAGTCATACCTGGCATAAAAGGAAGATGATTGCAATTATTGGAGATAAATCATCTCAGCTCCAGAACCTTTCTGTAGGAGCTCCTCAGCATTATGTCCTTGGCCCAACCAAGGGTTGCTTCAGGAATGACCTCTCCACCATCCTAACGTTAGAGATGGGCATGTTCACTGGTGATTGCACAAAGCTCAGCACCATTCACAACTCAAGTGCTGAAGCAGTCTAAACCTAAATGTAATAAGACCTGGACAATCTCCAGGCTTGGGCTGACAAGTGGCGAGAAACATTCATGCTACCCAAGTACCATTTCTGTTTCCAACAAGAGAGAATCCAACCATTGTCCCTTGATATTTAGGAGCATCACTATCACTGAATCCGCCCTCTATCACCAGCCTGGGGGTTACCACTGACAAGAAACCGAACTGGACTTGTCACAAATACTGGAGTTACAAGAGCAAGTCAGAAGCTAGGAATCTTGCAACGAATAACTCATCTCCCGAGGCCTTGCAAATCCTATCCAACAGCTACAGGGCACAATCAGAAGTGTGATAGAGTGCTCCTTACTTGCTTAGATAATTGCAGCTCCAACAACATTTAAGTAGTTTGACGCCATTCGTGACAAAGCAATTCATTTTACTGACACCACATCCACGTGCAAGTTCCTCTCCAAGTTACCCACCAGCTTGGAAACAAAAGAACAAAGAAAATTACTGCACAGGAACAGACCCTTCGCCCCTCCAAGCCTGCACCAACAGGCTGCCCGTCACAACTAAAACTCCCTAACCATTCAGGGACCGTATCTCTCTATTCCCATTCTATTCATGTATTTGTCAAGAAGCCCTTTAGAAGTCACTATCATGTCTGCTTCCACTAACCCCCAACCCCACCACCCCCCCAGCAGCGAGTTCCAGGCACCCAGCACCCTCTGTGTAAAAAACTTGCCCCATACATCATCTTTAAACCTTGCCCCTCGCACCTTAAACCTATGACCCCTACTAACTGCCTCTTCCACCCTTGGAAAAGCTTCTCACTGTCCACTCTGTCCATTCCCTAAATAATCTTGTAGACCTCTATCAGGTCACCCCTCAACCTCAGTCGTTCCAGTGAGAACAACCCAAGTTTCTCCAACCTCTCTTCATAGCTAATGCCCTCTTTACCAGGCAACGTCCTGCTAAATCTTTTCTGTACCCTCTTCAAAGCCACCACATCCTTCTGGTAGTGTGGATACCAGAATTGAACACAATATTCCAACTGCGGCCTAACTAAGGTTCTATAAAGCTGCAACATTACGTGCCAATTTTTAAACTCAATGCCCCAGCCAATGAAGGCAAACATGCCGTATGCCTTGTTGACTACCTTCTCCACTTGCGTCCTCATGGGATCAAAATCCTGAAACTCTTTCCCTAATAGCACTGTGGGTGTACCAACACCAAATGACTGCAGCATTTCAAGGTGGTAACTCACTGCTACCTTCTCAAGGGCAACTAGAGATGACAATAAATGCTGGCCCAAACTGCAAAGCCCACTTCCCACTGATGGAATAGAAAGAAAGCAGCCACTAAAAGGTGCTGTTGTTCTTATGCTAAATAGACTGAGCAGTTAAAAGGAGGCAGCCCTCCATCTCCTATTCAAGTACAAAAGCCAGCCCAGAAACTGTTTCTCTTCATGGGTTCTACCTAATCTGCCAAGTATCTAGAGCATTTTCAGTTTTTCACTCAGCATCCATAGTGCTTTGCTTTTGTAAAGCACTTGATTTTGGAAAACATCATAGGACTAAAACAAACATTCCAGTCTGATTGAGTCTCCATAAAGTACAACTAACCACACATGGAAAAACATGTACAATTCTGATAATCATACTTTCAGTCATAAAAAGCAATGGTGAAAGATAAATTAAATAGATCAATAACTCATTGCAAGTCCTCTCAAAGTAAGGGTCAGAGTGAGATCGAGAGTTTTGAGACAGCAATTGCCACTTTGGAACACCAAACTGGAACTGCCATTCCACCAGACCATCACACTCCATTCTCACAGAAGGGCTGAGACAATTTCCAAGCCTCAAAATGGAAAAATGATTGGTAATGAGAGGCTATTAGTATCAGGAAACAGGTATTTAAGACTTGGGTCAGCTTAAAATACAATATTTAAGATTTTAAACATCATTCCAGAATAAAACACTGAATACAAAATGTAACCATACTTGTAACCCGAGCATGAGCATTTCAATCCTTTATCCTGTTTATAAGATTTTCATTTTGAACTCTTAACTCAAAGTAAAGTGAATAAAGTGACCTCCTCCTAGCTCTGCCCAACAATAGGCCATTGTGACCCGGTTGGCAGACGCAGATGGTTAAGGATGCAGAAGGTTTTGCCCCAGACGGTGCAATTCAACTAAGAAAGTGCAGACTAGATTGGGGCTGTTTTCCTTACAGCACAGAAAGCCAGGCTGGGGGCAGGATGTTGAGATGTGCAAAGCTATGAGGTGCATAGGTAGCTTAGAAAAGGAAAATCTTTTCCCTTACTAGTAGTGTCAAAAATTGAGGGGCATGGTAAGGAGAAGGTTTAGAGGGCATTTGAGGGTATAAAAATTTACCCAGAAGGTTGGGGCTTCTGAAACAGTAATACAATGCTAAGGGGCAAGTGCTAGAAAATGTGATTAGAATAGAGGGATGTCTGATGGCCATTTGGGCTTAGTGAGTCAAACAGCCTCTTTGAAAATCACAGATAAACTTTGAAAACTATAAATAGTGTGACCATGGAACCTTGCTGAAGATCAGAAGGACTTAATGCGCAAACAGATCATTGAAAGTAGCAGGCATGTAGATAAAGTAGTTAAAGTCAGCAAATGGGGTAGCTGACAGTATTAGCTGAGGTACAGAATAGAGATATATTCTATGCCGCTGCGAATAACGGCAAGTGCAGGAAGGTTATGCTAGAATTGCACAAAATGCTGATTAGACCACAACTGTAGAACTGCGTACAGTTCCTATGCTGTGGTGCACAGAAGTGTTACCACATAGCAAGCCAGACCAAATCAGACTTGCTAACACTGGATGTGCAACAGTAAAAATAAAACAAACATTCAATGGTTCAACTGTTAAGATTGTTTTCAGCTTTTTTAAAAGGCTGCCGAGCATTCTGTTGACTACGCCCTCTTCACCTGTTCTAGTAACAGGTTGGTTAAGGGTATGGCTATTGTGCTAAAATTTGATATAATCTTTAAATCTATAGATTCTCAAAAACCTCATTATATCTCGTTTTATTTCAAGGGTGCGGAAGTCAATCAAAGCTCTTTTGTTGTTCTGAGTGACATTTGTTGTCGTCCTACAGCATGATCAAAGACATCTTTTCTGCTTCTGTAATCTTACTTTTTGCTAGATTGAATACCAACCAAGCCAACTGTAATATAAACAAGTTTTCTAACTGTTCTAAATGTTCCTTCCATGCAGTCCTATATACCACAATATCATCCATGTAATCTATACAATTAGATACTTTGGTTATAACTGTTCATTAATTGTTGAAACTGTGACCAGAAATTATCCAAATAAATCTACTGGTTTTAGTTTATGACCACGAGATACAAGGATCATTAAAACAGATTTGAGATAACTTAAGTCTGAAAATTGAATCTTAATATGTTAAAGTATGTGTCAACATTTCTCAAGAGGTTAACAGGAGCACACAGTTACAAAGGAACACCTGACAATTTCTCGAAACAAAATGAAAGCGGGCAGATAAACATGCAACTAGAAATTTCAAAGCAGGTGAAGTAGTTTTGGTACCCTTGCTACTCTTCGTTCTTCTACACGAGTCCTTACTGCAGATGGTAGAGAGGTTTTAACTTTTTTTTTTTAAGATTTCCCAGTGTGGAAACAGGTTCAGTGTTGGAAAAACCCATCTAGTTCACTAATGTCCTTTAGATGGGGAAAACTGTCGTTCTTAGCCAGTCCACAGCAATATGGTTGCCTCTTAACTGCCCTCTGGGCATTTAAGGGTGGGTAATAAGTGTTAATCTAGCAAACGATCCCCACAATCCCACAAATTAATATATATGTTTAAAAATCAAATAAAATTTAGATTACAACATTCTCAAATGAAGGTGAAAAATACTTCTGCATCCTTCTCTTCAAGTTTTGGCAAAGCTTGTATTATCTTAAAAATCTCAAATGAACCATGGGTGACGATTAGGCCTGTAGTCTAAATTGTTCCAATCACCTAGTTTAGCTGTACCATTGATAAAATAAATTCTCTGTCTTTCCCCTTTTTCGTCATGAGTTCTGGTTTTCAGAGTTCAAATACACTCTGAAACACCCTTTTTCCTTCCTAGGGCCTCATCTCCCATTTTGCCTGAATTCCAGTTGTCTAAACTGCAACTCATGGCTCACCTGACTCAAAATTAAAAGGAGAACGGAGGAGCACAGATAGAAGTTTGATTATAGATCTAACTTAACGTATGAAGCATTCAGAATAAGGAAGATGAACAGATGCTGTAAATCGAGGTAAATGGATATGATCTCATAACTATTACAAAGAAACAGTTACAAGGAAATCAAAACTGAACATAATACTTGGGAAATCACAGTGGGTCAGGAAGCATCCATGGAGACAGAGCAAGCTAATGTTTCGAGTCTAGATGACTCTTCATCAGAGTTCACGTGAAGTGTGGAGAGGGCAGCATTTATGCAATGGCTGCAACGACTACGGTGATTTCCATCATTTTTTGTTTTCAGTACGGATTCCAGCACCTGCAGTAATTTGCTTCAATAATACTCGGGGATATTTGAACTTTCGGAAAGATAAGAGGGAAGGAGAAAGGTGATGGGTTAGCATCATGAATAAACTCACCCGATTTACAGTCCATTTGAGAATAGGGGGAAAAAAGCAAGGGAAAGATGCCATTGGTAGGTGTTTATAGATCCCCAAAACAAGAGTCACACTGTAAGAAAGTTATGAAACAAATAACAGCAGAAACAAATAAAAAGACTGAGGAAATTATTATGGATGACTTTAATTTTCAGATAGATTGGGCTAATCAAACTGGAAAGGGTACCAATGACAACAAACTCAGTGCATTAGGGGTAAATGAAGCCAATCAGGGAGTGGGCTACGATGGATCTACTAATGGGTAAAATGACCTCAAAACAAAATTATCCCCTAGGCAGTAGCGATCAAAACATGATATTAAATTCTATTTAACAATCAGTTTGAGTGTGAGAAATCTGGGTCATAAACAACCATGTTTAACTGAAGTAATGGGAATTACAATGAAATGAGGATACAGTTAGCTAAAGTGTATTGGGCAGGCAGATTAGCAGAAGTGACAGCAAGTTCGCAGTGGGAGACATTTAAGGAGGTAATTCACGATTCTCACCAAAAACATAACCCAAAAACACAACCTAATAAAGGAGGAAAGACTAAGAGATAAACAACCCATGGCTAACCAAGGTGGTTATGAAGAGTATTAAGTTGAAATAAAAGCATTTAAGGAGGCCAAAGTCAGTGACAGCCCTAAAGAACCAAAGAAGGACTACAAAGATTTAAAAAAATTATTAGGGCAAACTAGCAAGGAATATAAAAACCTGATAAAACTTGTTTAAGTATGCAAAATGGAAGCACAAGGTTAAAATGAACACAGGCCCCTTAGAAAATGACTATGAGATCTCAGTGATGGAGAACAAGGAAATGACAAGTTAAAGATCATTTTACTCTTTAGTATAAGTGGGATATTCACAGTATCTTCCACTGTAAAGAACACAGGAGAAATTAAGTACCATCATTATCACTAGAAAAGTAGTGGGAGACCTGCCTTGGATGCATTGGTTGTAATTTTACCAAATCTTTGGATTCTGGAGAAGGAGCAGAGAACTGGAAAACTGCCAATGTGACACCCCTATTCAAATAGGGAGAGAAGCTAAAAAGCAGGTAATTACAGCTGATTAACCTAATTTCTATTGTTGGAAAAATACTGGAATCAATTAAGAAAGTAACAGCAACACATTTGGAAAATCATAATCTGTGCTTGATTAGTCAGCACGGCTTCACAAAAGGGAAATTGTGTCTGGCTAATTTATTAGAGCTTTGAGGAAGTGTCAGCGTGAGTGAATAGAGGAAAAACAGTACATATCAGAAATAGTAGGAACTGCAGATGCTGGAGAATCTGAGGTAACAAGGCGCAGAGCTGGATGAACACTGCAGGCCAAGCAGCATCAGAGGAGCAGGAAAGCTGATGTTTCGGATCTGGACCCTTCTTCAGAAACAGTACGAATGTTGTATTTGGACTTCCAGAAGGCATTTGGCATGATTCCTCAAAGGTCAGGTCATTATGATAAAAGTCTGTTGGGTTGGAGGTAATATATTGGCATGGATAAAGAATTGGTTAGTAGGCAAGAAACAGTAAATGAGAATAAAGGGTTCTTTTTCAGTTTGGCAATCTGCAACCAGGGATCAGAGCTGGGACTACAACTATTTACAATATTTATTAATGTCTTGAAAGAAAGATTTACAATATATTGATTTTTCTGAAGAAGGGTCTCGACCCAAAACGTCAACTTTCCTGCTCCTCTGATGCTGCTCGGCCTGCTGTGTTCATCCAGCTCCACAATGTTTTATCTCACAATATATTGCAGCCAAATTTGCAGACAACACAAAAATAGATGGAAAAGCAATTTGAGAGATGTAAACAATTTACAGAGATATATTAATGGGTTAAGTAATTGATTGATTTATTGTTGTCACATGTACTGGGTTACAATGAAAAATGTTGTTTTGCATGCTACATAGGCAGACTGTACCATACAAAGTGCATCAGGGTAGCAGAACAGAGTGCAGAGTACAGTGTTAAAGTCACAGAGAAGATTCAGTAAGAAATATCAGAACTAATATTTGAGATCCTCTCAAGAGTCTGATAACAGCAGGGAAAAAGCTGTTCTTGAATCCATTCAAATTTTCATATCTTCTGCCCAACAGAAGAGTGTGGAACAGAATACAACTGGGGTGGGAAGGGTCTTTGATTATGTTGGTTACTTTCCCAAGGCAGCGGGAAATACGGATAGACAAAAGTGGGCAAAAAGTTGGCAGTATAATACAAGACAGTGCAAAGTTGTTCATTTTGTAAGGGAGAACAAAAAACAGCAGAGTATTTTTTTTAAAATAGAGAAAAGCTACACAAAACTGCAGAACAAAAAGGAATTTCGGGGTACTTCGGCACAAACAGAAAGCTAGCACATAGCTAGTAATCAGGAAGACTAATAGAATGCTGACCCTTGTATCAAGGGGGTTTATGTCTAAGCAGGCAATACAGAGGCTCAGTGGTTAGCACTGCTGCCTTACAGTGCAAGCGATCCAGTTTGATTCCAGCCTCAGACGACTGTCTGTGTAGCGGACGCACGTTCTCTAGGTGCTCTGGTTTGCTCCCACAGTCCAAAGGTGTGCAGGTTAGGTGGATTGGCCATGTTAAATTGCCCATGTGTTCCGGAATGTGCAGGCTAATGGTTTGGCCATGGGAAATGCAGGGTTACAGGAACAGGGTGGGATGCTCTTCGGAAGGTTGGTATGGACTCAACGGACTGAATGGCCTGCTTCCACACTGTAGGGATTCTCTATGATTCTATAAGAGTTGGGAAATATTACTTTAACTGTACAAGGTGCTGGTGAGACCACAATCTGGAGAATTGAGAGAAGTTTTGGTCGTCTTATTTAAGGAAAGTTTTCACTACATTCAAGGCAGTTCACAGAAAGTTCATTGGGATAATCCCTGGAATGGATGGACTGTCTTACATGCAAAGATTAAACAGGCTAGAATTTACAAGAATAAGAGGTGATCTCATTGAGACGTGTAGGATTTTTCAGAGGCTTGCTGACAGGGTAAATGCTGAGAGGATGTTTCCCCTCACTGAAGGGTCTAGGATATAGGGCATAGTCTCAGAATTAAGGGGTGCCAATTTAAAACTGAGATAAGGAATTCGTCCTGATCTCAAAGGTTTGAGTGTCTTTAGCATCCTTGCCACAGAGTGCTGTGGGGGCAGAGTCTGTGCATATTTAAGGTTAAGATAGATAAATTCTTGATCAGTGGAGGAATCAAGGATTAAGGGCAAAGTGCAGAAAAGTAGACATTAAGAATGTCAGATCAGTCATGATCCTATTGCATGGTAGAGCAGGCTTGAGGGGCTGAATGGCCTGGTCCTGTTCACATGGTTCTTATGGTCTTATCCATACCTATACCACTTAGCCCCTCTATTTCCATTCAGCCCAACTGCTTTGATATTAAATTTATAATGTTTGCCTTCTTAGTTTGCTTTGGCAACCTTATTTCCAGTTTGCCAACTCAGTTTAAACCAACTCAGCTGGTTTAAATTTAGTCATACTGTGCAACTGTACCAGGGAAACTTCTGGGGAAGTGTCAGAAGTTTTAACAATGTCTAGTGACATCATAAGTAAGAGTACGAACCTGATGTCAGATTACCCATTCTAAAGTACCAAACTCCAAATCCAGGCATAGTTGTCTGCATTCAAAGTTCCTGGACGCAAAGCCACCATGTTACGATGCCACGGACAGAGATGGCCAAATCAAATCCAACTCCCTATCCCTGTATGCAGAACACAGAAGACACAGGCACAATCCTTCTAACCCAAACAGTCCAAAAACTAATTCAAACCCTGGCTTCTCCCTGCTGGACTGTCTCCCAAGAGACCCCAGTTAACATTCAACATGGGCAATCTGTTTGAACATAAAGGCCTATTTGGAGTTGAAGCATCTATGGAGCACTTTTTAAAAACAAGAAACAACCCGCAATTAACTTTCAGGCCTGACCAGATTGTGTTCGCTCTCTTTTTGGAAAACAAACTGCTGCTCACAATTCAACGGTTACTTTCAGCTCACCTTTCAAAGCTCTAAACCAAAAATACAAAATAATAGCCTCAACAGTTTAAAAAAAATTGGATGGTGGTGCAGTGGTAAGATCTGTTGGCTAGTATTGGAATCCCAGGTTAGTGCTATAGTGACTGTAGCAAGGTCAGCCAGCTGGACATCATAGAATGAGTAGCCTGAATGGACCAGATTTTCAGCCCCAATCAGGGAGCCCTGAATGACATAAAAAAGGGAGAGTGTCAGAGATACTAACATTCTGACACCGGACTCTGAACAACGCGTGTGTAAATAAAGGGTGACTTGCTGATGGGGTAACCAGCCTCTGGACTTATTTCAAATGCTCTGGGGGGAAATAAGTTCAAATCCCACTACCATTGCCAAGGAGTTGCAATTCAACTAGTTTCTGGGAAACTAGTTTCAGTCATAGCAATGGCAATAGCCATCACCATTTACTGCAAAAACCCCATTTCCCACACAGCTTTTGAAAGTGCCACACAGACATGAGGCAAGTTATACGTCACAGTATAAAAGGGATAGTAACAACATGCGTACACAATCGGCTGAGTGATGGGAAAAAATAATGTTCAATGGATACTTTTTCCAGACTGGAGTAAGGTTTGTAATGGAGTCTCTCAGGGGTTGACACTGGAATCCTTGCTATGTTATTGATCTGGATCTTGGTGTTCAGGAGACAATTTCAAAGTTGCAGATTAAAGGAAACTTGGAAAAATTATAATCTATGGAGGAGAATGCTGAACACCAGAAGGACACTGAAAAGTTGGTGGAGCGATAAGATAGATGAGGTTCAATGTAGAGACGTGTAAGGTGGTGCACTTCGGTAGGAAGAACATTGAAGGATATTATAAAATAGAGGTTACAATTCGAAAAGTGAGGTGCAGCTGCAGAGGAGCCTGGGTGTTCATGTGCACAGATCACTGAAGGTGGGAGGATAAATGGGGAGAGCAATTAGTCAGGCATTCGGTGTCCTCAGCTTTACTTATAGGGGCATGTAGTACAAGTCAAATCAGGTGATGTTGAACTTATAGATGCAGAGTCATAACAGCTTGAAACATAACCTTTAGTCCAACCAGTCCACGCCTACCATGTTCCCAAATTAAACTAGTCACATCTGCCTGCGCTTGGTCCATATGCCTCCAAGCCTTTCCGATACATGAACTTTTCCAAATGCTTTTTAAATGTTGTAACTGTACCTGCAATCCACCATTTTCTCTGGCAGTTCATTCCACACAGGAACCACTGCTTAAAAAGTTGCTCCTTATGTCATTTTCAAATCTTTCTCCTCCCACCTTAAAAATAAGCCCCATAGTTTTGAATTCCTCCGCTAGGGAAAAGACCCTGGTTATTCACCTTATCTATGCCCCTCATGATTTATAAACTTCTATAAAGTCACCCCTCAACCTCCCAAGCTCCAGTGGAGGAAAATCTTGCAGGGGATATTTGTTAGTCCTCAATTGGAGTACTGTGTACAGATTAGGTGCAACATTATAGGAATGATGCAAATGCATCGGAGACCGTGTGAAAGCAATTAACAAGAATGGCTCCAGGAATAAGGAACTTCAGTTATGAAGGAACACTGAATAAGTCAGGACTGTTCACCTGGGACAGAAAAAAGGCTGGAGGATTTTTGGAGTTTTTCAAAATAATGAATGGAATAGGTTCAGGAGATAAGGAGAAGCTGTTCTGTTCATAAAAGGAACAAGAAAAAAAAAGGACTTGACATTAAAGTGATGTGCAAAAGAAGCATGGGTGATGTGACAAAAATCTTTTTCACTCAACAAATAGTTAGGGTATGGAATGTACTGCCTGGAAATGTGGTAGGTTTAAATTAAGGCATTCAACAGGGCACTGGGTGAATGTTTCACAGAATCCCTACAGTGTTTACGCAAGCCATTTTGACCCATTGAATCCACACCACCTCTCCAAACAGCATCCCACCCAGGCCCTATCCTATTCCTGCAACCCTATATTTCCCATTGCTATCAACCTAGCCTGCACATCCCTGGTCACTATGGGCAATTTAGCATGACCAATCCACCTAACCTACACATCTTTGGGCTGTGGGATGAATCTGGAACATCTGGAGGAAACCCACACGGACACAGGGGGAATGTGCAAATACCATATAGTCACACAAGGGTAGAATCAAACCTGGGTCCCTGACCCTGTGAGGCAGTAGTGCTAACCACTGAGCCACCATGCCACACTAGAATGATTAGTTGGAGTCTTTTAGCCAGGGTAGAAATATCAATTACTGGGGGACATAGGTTTAAGGTGAAAAGGAGAAAAGTAGAAAAGTTTAAAGGAGATGTGACAGCCAAGTTTTTTGGTAATTTTTGGTGGTAATTGCCTGGAATGCACTGCCAAAAGTGATGTAAAAGCAGATATAATAGCACTGTTTAAGAGGCATCCTGACAGATACTTGAAGAGGCAGGAAAGGAGGAGGATATGGACCACATGGATACGAACGGGTTTTAGTTTAGAAAGGCATCATGTATCAGCACAGTTTGGTGGGCCAAAGGGCCTGTTCCTGTGCTGTTTTTTTGAGACTCCAGACCCTCAGCAAATGTGGTTGACCCTTAGAGATGGGCAATAAATGCTGTCTTAGCTGGTGACATCCTATGAATGAATTCAAAGAATTTTTTTCTGAATTCAAAATCAATGCCCTCAGTGATATGCACCCACCTCATCCATCAAAGAAAACAGATTCTCCTTATTTAGTATATAATAACCTCTCAAAGTTCTGGATAGTTCTAAATCCCCTCTGGGGGAGATGGTGACATAGTAGCAATGTCACTGGATCAGTAAGCCAACAGCCCATCACAACACTCTGGGTATACAAAGTGCACCACAGTAACTAGTTGAATTTAAACAGAACTAATAAAAACATTAATAGAAATCAAGTCTTAGTAATAGTGACCATGAAACTGTCCATTCCAAAACATCAGCTTTCTTGGTCCTCTGATGCTGCTTGGCCTGCTGTGTTCATCCAGCTCTACACCTTGCTATCTGATCCATTAATATCCTTTAACAAAGGAAATCTGTCTTATCTCATCTGACCTACATGATGAACCCTAGTTCCATAGCCGACTCTTAACCGCACTCGGAGGTGACCTAGCAAACCACTCAGCTCAAGGGCAATTAGGTATGAGCAATGAATGCTGGCCTCACCAACAACATACAGCCCAAATTAAGGTGGTGCATACTTAAAACAACTGCCCATACTTTTTGTTTTGCAGGAAACATTGATCACAATGGAAATACAATTTCTAATTCATTTACATTACTCAGGAATAGGTAAATAAAAACTAGCTATGGTATATTCTATGGGACACGTTAATACGTACAAATAAAATGCACTGCACTACTGAGAAAAGCTCTTCCCATGCCAATGTATTATGGCAAATACACACAATCTGTTAACCAATCCTGATCACACAACTTCTTCAGAAAATTAGGGATAAATAATTTAACAGCATTCTTAAAGATTTGGACAAAGTATGTTAATATACATTATCCATACTGATCAATTGCTTATCCCTTAAGACGACCTAGCCTATTTCCTCAAAATTTCAATGACTCAGTAAATATAACCATGAAATATCACTGACTACTTCATGCTATATGCAAAATGTCAATGATAGTGACCAAAGCTATACAGCACCGAATGGAGTTGACAACATAAAGAACTTCCATTTTCTTTAAATCACAAAGCTCATGTAAGACCTTTCTACAATAATAAACATGTTATCCATGGCATTCTTATACCAAATGCTTGTGGTTAAAACGGTGCATGGCAGCACAACTGCATCAAATCAATGCAGAATATTGCAGTTCTGTATGAAAACCCTTCTCATCATTTCTGAACTAACATTTCTACATATAAAGCTGATAACACAAAACAAATAAAAAACAAACCTGAGTATTCCAGCCACAATATAGGCTACAAATCAAACTCCAGTTGTGGTTGATCACACAGTCAAATACACTGAACTGGGCCATGTCTGTCCTTGTTGCAGTCTGCGCCTCTGCACCAGAGCCAGTCCTGTGATGAAATTCTTAACTAGGGAAAAAAAGCCTTGTCTCCACCCATTTCCCAATCCTGTGCACCACTTGACTACTGCCTGTAACTCAAAAAAATAAAATTACTGAACTCACAAACTGAAGAATGTCAAGCGCCCAGACACAAAAATCTAGAAGGTTATTCCTGCAGTATCACAAAATTATAAGATTTAATTGAAATAATAGTAGTGGAAAAGTTTATAGCCTCACACTGAAACATAGGTAATCGAGTATTTAAATAATTTGACCAGCTTCCATGGATAAAGTCTTCAATTATGCTTAGAATCAATTGCTATATTCAAAATGCTTTAAAACAGATACAAAAATATTTTACAGATTTTCCAAACTGCAGATAAACATAAATAATCAGAGAACACTAATTTAAAATTGATGCAACAGATTACAGACCAAGACGATCACAGTTTTATAGAGTGTTAAATTCTGCTCTCTGCATTGCCACTAAATCCAGCATATACCACTTCAAATAATCTTCACCGACTTCCTGAAGATGCTTGTTCATGCCAATGTATAAGCTTACAAATAATGAGATTCGTAGACCTCAGTCAAGTGACCATCCTGCATGCATCAACAAGTTGAACAAATTCCTATTTTCAGCCAGTACTGTCTGCAAATTAGTGGTGCCTTATCCTGGAAAAAGCAGGGATGTGCTACAATAATACTTGCCCTATTGCGTCCAACCAGAATCAAAACAAGACTTCACTGCTGGTGGAGATTGGGTCAAAAGGGAGTTAATTACTATTTTGATCAGGATTAATCCCACTCCACTGGTCAGATACTTTGAGAAAGCATTAGAAAGGGTAGGCATGTTATTCCATTTGGGAAAACTGTCAACAAGGTACCACAGGTAACAAGGTGTGGAGCTGGATGAACACAGCAGGCCAAGCAGCATCATAGGAGCAGGAAAGCTTGACGTTTCGGGCCTA
>JAHRHZ010000034.1:32969167-33026386 GCA_024137785.1 Ginglymostoma cirratum | reverse complement strand
GGCCTAGACTCTTCATCAGAAATTTCTGATGAAATTTCCGATGAAGGGTGTAGGCCCGAAACGTCAAGCTTTCCTGCTCCTATGCTGCTGCTTGGCCTGCTGTGTTCATCCAGCTCCACACCTTGTTATCTCGGATTCTCCAGCATCTGCAGTACCTATTATCTCTGAAACAAGGTACCACAGTAGAGAACAACATACGAACTTCAGAAAATATGGTGATGAAGATAATTAATTGGATTTAAAATTAGTCAGAAGGGAGAAAGCATTGAATAAAGATAAAAGTAGTTCTCTTTTCACAGGATTCATTCCTGAAGTAACATATGATCCATAGGTAAAAAACAGGATGAGGTCCTACAAGCAGATTTTAGGGAGTTAGGAGCCAAGTTTAAAAAGTAGGACCTCAGGTAGTAATCTCAGGATTGCTACCAGTGCCACGTGCTAGTCAGAGTAGAAATGTAGGAATAGGCAGGATAAATGAGTGGCTTGAGAGATGGTGCAGGAGGGAGGGGTTCAGATTTTTGGAACATTGGGACCGGTTCTGGGGGAGGTGGGACTATTACAAATCAGACGGTCTACACCTGGGCAGGATTGGAACCAATGCCCTAGGGGCTGCTTTTACTAACGCTGTTGGGGAGGGTTTAAACTAATGTGGCAGGGGGATGGGAACCAAATGAGGAGGTTAATGGACAGTAAGGAGGTAGTAACCAAAGCCTGTAAGGAACTAGATAATGAAGTCAGTGTGACTAAGGGAAGAGTAGGCAGAGAGCAGATGAACGCAGAGGGACAGGTGGTCTGAGGTGCATTTGTTTTAATACAAGAAGTGTAGTAGGTAAGACAGATGAACTTAGGGCTTGGGTTAGTACCTGGGAGTATGATGCTATTGCTATCACTGAGACTTGGTTGAGGGAAGGGCAAGATTGGCAACTAAATATCCCAGGTTATAGATGCTTCAGGTGGGATAGAGAGGGAGGTAATAGGGGTGGAGGAGTTGCATTCCTGGTCAAAGAGGATATCACAGCTGTGCTGAAGGAGGGCACTGTGGAGGACTCAAGCAGAAAGGCAATATGGGCAGAGTTCAGAAATAGGAAGGGTGTGGTAAAAACGCTGGGGCCGTACTACAGGCCTCCCAACAGCGAGCGAGAGATAGAGGTACAAATACGTAGACAGATTATGGAACGATGTAGGAGCAACAGGGTGGTGGTGATGGGAGATTTTAATGTTCCCAATATTGACTAGGATTCACTTAGCGTTAGGGGTTTAGATAGAGTATAATTTGTAAGGAGCATCCAGGAGGGTTTTATAGAGCATTATGCAAATAGTCCAACTCGGGAAGGGGCCATACTGGACCTGGTGTTGGGGAATGAGCCTGGCCAGGTGGTTGAAGTTTCAGTAGGGGATTACTTTGGGAACAGTGATCACAATTCCGTAAGCTTTACAATAATAATGGACAAATATGAGAGTGGTCCTAAAGGAAGAGTGCTGAATTGGGGGAAGGCCAGTTTAGAGCAAAATTCGGCAGGAGCTGGGGAATGTGGATTGGGAGCAGCTGTTTGAGGGTAAATCCACATTTGATATGTGCGAGGCTTTTAAAGAGGGGTTGATTAGAGTGCAGGACAGACATGTCCCTGTGAAAACGAGGGACAGAAAGCGCAAGATTAGGGAACCATGGATGACGGGTAAAATTGTAAGACGAGCAAACAGGAAAAAGGAAGCATACATAAGGTCTAGGCGACTGAAAACAGACGAAGCTTTGGAAGAACATCAGGAAAGTAGGACGAATCTGAAACAAGGAATTAAGAGGGCTAAAAGGGGTCATGAAATATCTTTAGCAAACAGGGTTAAGGAAAATCCCAAAGCCTTTTATTCATATGTAAGGAGCAAGAGGGTAACTAGAGAAAGGGTTGGCCCACTCAAGGACAAAGGAGGGAAGTTATGCGAGGAGTCAGAGAAAATGAGTGAGATTCTTAATGAGTATTTTGCGTCGGTATTCACTGAGGAGAGGGACATGACGGATGTTGAGGTTAGGGATAGATGTTTGATTACTCTAGATCAAGTCGGCATGGGGGGGAGGTGGAGAAGAGTGGCGGGGGAGTGTTGGGTATTCTAAAAGTCATTAGGGTAGACAAGTCCCCAGGTCACTGAGGGAAGCGAGAGAGGAAATAGCTGGGGCCTTAACAGATAACTTTGCAGCATCCTTGAGCACAGGTGAGGTGCTGGAGGACTGGAGAATTGCTAACGTTGTCCCCTTGTTTAAGGCGGGTAGCAAGGATAATCCAGGAAATTATAGACCGGTAAGCCTGACGTCAGTGGTGGGGAAGCTGCTGGAGAAGATATCGAGGGAATAGGATCTATTTACATTTGGAAGAAAATGGGCTTATTAGTGATAGGCAGCATGATTTTTTGCAGGGAAGGTCATATCTTACCAACTTGATAGAATTCTTTGAGGAAGTGACAAAGTCGATGGATGAGGGAAGGGCAGTAGATATCATATACATGGACTTCAGTAAGGCGTTTGATAAGGTTCCCCATGGTAGGCTGATGGAGAAAGTGAAGTCGCGTGGGGTCCAGGGTGTACTAGCTAGATGGATAGGGAACTGGCTGGGCAACAGGAGAGTTGTAGTGGAAGGGAGTTTCTCAAAATGGAGAGCTGTGACCAGTGGTGTTCCACAGGGATACGTGTTGGGACCACTGTTTGTGATATACATAAATGATCTGGCAGAAGGTATAGATGGTCTGATTAGCAAGTTTGCAGATGACACTAAGATTGGAGTAGCAGATAGTGAAGGGGACTGTCGGAGAATGCAGCAGAATATAGATAGATTGGAGAGTTGGGCAGAGAAATGGCAGATGGAGTTCAATCTAGGCAAACGCAAGGTGATGCATTTCGGAAGATCCAATTCAAGAGCTAACTATATGGTAAATGGAAAAGCCCTGGAGAAAGTTGATACACAGAGAGATCAGGGTGTTCAGGTCCATTGTACCCTGAAAGTGGCAACACAGGTCGCATCTATTACTGAAGGTGAACAACAGATCCTTAGCCAGAGGATTATAAAAACATCAGTTGAAAATGCCTTTTTAAAGGCCTGTCATGATCAAAATTCCTCTGGCCTTCTAATAATACATTTCTGAAGTTGTGTCTCAGTTTAAGAATCTAACTAGGTGGTAACACAACAGCCAGACTCCAGGCTAAACCTGTCTCAAGTCCCAGTAAGCTTCCTCAAAGCCTATTCCCGAAGTAAAAACCCACAAAAGTGGACAGATCTCCTGTCTACAAACATCTTGCTATATTGTCACCAACTTCAAAGAAATTCTTTTCTGCTGAACATTAACCTCCTGGCTCTGACAATTTTATACTCTAACATCCATATCATTGGTGTTTAACTTAATCTTAATTGTACTATTGCCTTGTCTTTTGTCTTTCTAGTATGCTTCTGTCTAGGTGTGTGTCATAACAATCAGGCATCAGGATGGATAAATAACTTCTGATTTAACCCTAAAGAGAGAGCTTGTTGCAGGTCACGTTAAAATTAGCATTTTTTTGTAGGGGGTAGGTGGAGAAACACAGTCTACATCAAAAGCAGGCAAAAAAATACCCGGGCTTATGGACAGCAGGCGAGAATTAAAAAGTTCAATTTACTTCCTACACTTGTCCTAATGTGGCTTCACAATACAGTTGGCTCAACAGTGGAAGAATCAATGGAGGGGAGTAACTTCAGGAACTTTCTTGATAAATGAACATACGTAAGGCAAAATACTTCATAATAAAATGGTATAGGAGTTAGGATGTCATGTTGCAACTCTACAGGACATTGGTTATAACAAGGTGTAGAGCTGGATGAACACAGCAGGCCAAGCAGCATCATAGAAGCAGGCAGCATCCATGGAGAGACAGCAAGCTAAAGTTTCAAGTCTAAATGACGCAAAACGTCAGCTTGCTCTCTCTCCCAGGATGCTGTCTGACCCACTGATCTCCAGCATTTGTTGCTTTCAGTATAGATTCCAGCACCTACAGTAATTTGCTCTTTTCTCTGTTCCCATACCACCACCACCCCCCACTCACTATTGCATAAATGCTACTCCCTCCACACTTCACTTCACTTCAGCTTTGAAGTAGTGTCTCCTGGACTCAAAACATTTGCATGCTTTCTCACCATGGACACCGCCTGACCCACTGTGATCTCCAGCATTTTTGGTTTTCAGTACAATTCTGGTCTCCCTGCTATAGAAAAGACGTTGTTAAACCTGAAAGGGAGCAGAAAAGATTTACAGGGACGTTGCCAGGATTGGAGGGTTTGAGCTATAGGGAGAGGCTGAATAGACTGGGGCTATTTTTCGTGGAGCATCAGAGGCTGAGGGATGACCTTTACAGGTTTATAAATCATGAGGGACATGGATAGGGTGAGTAGCCAAGGTCTTTTTCCCCAAGGTAGGGCAGTCCAAAACTAAAGGGCACGGGTGGAAGGGGAGGTTGGGGGCGGATTTAAAAGGGACGTAAGAGACAACTTTTTCACGCAGAGGGTGGTGCGTGTATGGAATGAGCTGCCATAGGAAGTGGTGAAGGCTACTACAATTACAACATTTAAAAGGCATCTGGATAGGTACATGAGTAGGAAGGGTTGAGAGTGTTATAGGCCAAATACTGGCAAACGGAACTAGATTAAATTTAGGATATCTGGTTGGCATAGACAAGTTGGACTGAACGGTCTGTTTCTGTGTTGTACGACTCTATGACTCTAAAGGATTGTAAAATGGTTACAACACATTACCAAATATTGGAGGTGAGTTATCACCTGCCACCTCACCAACTGTGACACCAATTGTAAAGTCAGAAAGAGAGTTGTCAAATTGCAGCTACTGCTGTAAGCAGCTGAGCAATGAGAAAGGAATCTGGCCCAGAGCTCCAGACTTAAAAGTGAATCATATGGAGAATCACATGTCCCTAAACTCTGGTCAGGCTTACTGCGTCAATGCTGATGCCGATAAATTTGACTGGGATTACAACAGCTTGAGAAGCAAACAGATCCTGAAGCAAAAGTTAAATAATTCATATGCCGGAAATCAAAAGAAAAACAGAAATTCTGGAAGTAGACAGAAATCTTTAGAGCATTAATATTTCAGGCCAGTGACATTTCATCTTTGAATTTACTATACAGACATGTGATATAATTGTCATCAGATGCTGTCCTTCGTTCACTGATCCATCTTCAGCATATGCTGTTCAAGGAAGCTCAATAAATGCTTGAGGAACAACACATCTTCCAAGTAGGCACTGTAGTGGCCTCCAATATCAATTTCAATAATATCAGATCATTATCACAACTCCCATTTTTTTCATGCTGTAGGTGCTGACAATGTTTCCGCAACATCTAAAGCACTGCTAGACTCATACTTTGTAGCTCCTGCTATTACCATTCCATTTTCTGTGGCTATATGATTCCTTTGGTCATTTAATTACTCTCAATCTCCCTTTGTCATTCTTACAACTAACTTATTTCTGTCCCTGAATAAGACTGTAAAAACTGGAAATATTCTGTTCTGATATGAAGTCACAGACCTGAAATGTTATATTACGCTGTCCTCAGATGCTGCCAGTCCTGAACGAGTGGGTCAAAATGTGACAAGTATAACGTGAGAAAACGTGAAGTTATTCACTCAGACACATGTTGCAGAATTCCAAGGTGCAGAAGGATCAAGGTATTCCAAAGCATGAGTCACAAAAGGTTAGTGTGCAGGGACAAGGAGGAATCAGGAAAGCTAATGGAATGTTATTTTTTATTACAAGAACAATTAAACATAAATAGAAGGATGTTTATGCTTCAGTAATACGAGGCATTAATGAGACCACATCTTGAATTCTGTGAGGAGTTTTAGATCTCCTTATTTAACGAAGGATGTAAATCCTCCTTATTTAAAGGAAGCAGTTCAGAGGAGGTTTACTAGATTGACACACAACACGAGTGAGCTGCCTTATGAGGAAAGATTGGATAGGCTGGACATCTTTCCACTGGGAGTCAAAACAGCAAAGAGTGATTAGATCTCGTTAAGCTCTTCAACACTCTTGACAAAGTCAACGTGGAAAGCAGGTTTACTCTGGTTGGATAGTCCAGAACTATGAATCGGTATCTTTAAAAAAATTAGTAGCAAATTTCTGCAGATGCTGGAATCTGTACTGAAAACCAAAAAATGCTGGGAATCTCAGTATGTCAAGCAGCATCCGTGGAGAGAGAGCAAGCTAATGTCTTGAGTCTGGACTTGAAACGTTAGCTTGCGCTCTCTCCACAGGTGCTGCCTGACCTGTGATTTCCAGCATTTTGTTTTCAACTTAAAATCTGGGTCATCCTTTGAGAAGAGATGAAGAGGACTTTATTCTCAGAAGATAGGGTGATTTTAGAACACCCTGGCTCAGAAGCCAAGGCAGTTGAGGGCTGTTGAATATTTTTAAAAAGGTGGACATAGATAGAGATTCCTTTACACAACGAGAATCTACAAATCCTTGGGAATAGCTGGGAATGTGTAACACAAACAGATTGACCATGACCTTCTGGAATAGAAAAACAAGCTTGAAGGGTCATATGATCTACTTCTATCCTATTTCGTATGTTCGTATAAATTTTCAGGATTTTGTGGTTTTTTTAAAATTTCAGACTTACCACACAGAGTATTTTGACTTTCACCTTGGTGCCACTGTTCTACTCATGAGTAGAACATGTTAAACACATCAAGGGTCTATATCTAGTGGCTGTCAGTGAACTACACTTCTTAAAACACCTTCAAAACAGCACTAAGGAATAACAGGTTTGCATTTTTTTTTGTAGCTGAAGTTAGAACCAAAGTTAGAGATGATATCCCATCATTGAAGGATATTTTGGAGCAGCCTCCTCTGTGGAGTTAAATTGCCCACCATTCACAACCAGTTGCAACAGGACTGAAAAGTTTAGATCTGATCCATTCATACTGGAATCATTTAGTCCCATCTACTACTCATTGCTTATTCTGAGTGGTGTGGTTTCAAAAAGGTGATACCTCATTTTAGGTACACCTGATGCTGTTCGTAATAAACCCTGCTGCACTCTTCATTGAACTAAGCGGCGAGCCCCAAGCTTGATGTTAAAGATGGAGTGGGGAATATGCTGGACAGAGATATTTCAGATTAATATGCAAGTACAAATGTGCTGCTGTCAAATGCCCAGAGCTTCATGGATTCCCAGTCTGAACTTGCTTGATCTGTTCAAAATCTATTCCATGTAGCATGATGATAGTACCACACAACACAACGTACGCTATCCTCCATGGGAAGATGAGACTATGCCTCCACAAGGATTACACAGTGGTCACTCCTGCCTTACAGTCATGGACAGATGCATTTTGTTGGTTCCTTCACTACCTAATGCAAACACAGTCTAGCAAATTTGTCCTTTAGGACTAAACCAGCTTGGTCAGTAGTGGTATTGTCAAGCCACCCTTCATTAAGAACATTGAAGACCCCCATCCAGAGTATAACATCGGTCCTTTACATCCTCAGTGCTTTCTCCAAGCAGTGAATGACACAAAGGAGTGCTGTTTCATTACCATGAACCACATCATCCTTGGGTGATTTGCAGGAAGTTTCCTTGCCCATGTCTGGTCTGATCTGATGTCACGAGACTGCATTAGGTCTGGACATGAACAAAGTCTTTAGCAGCCTAGAAAAAATAGGATTAAAAGATAATTGCTGTAGGTACAGGCAGGTTGAGTCCATTTCATGGGTATCCATTCATCAGCTCACAGACCATCACCATCATCTCACTCAAATTCAGTAATTTCATTTGTGTTCCAAGTTAACGGTGAGTACTCCCACAGCAATTCCTTCTTGATCGTATATCATTGCGCCACTACCTCTGCTAGGTCCGTCCTGCTGGTGAGACACAGGCCACACCATCGCTATCCCTGGCAGCCGATTGTAACACAGTCATACTCGTGGAATTATACCTTGCAAACAATGTCAGATGTTACTCAAATGGTCTTTGAGACAGCTCTCCCAATTTCAGCACTAGCCCCAGATGCAAGTGAGATTAACTTTGCAGGGTCAATGGAGAAGTTTGCCATTGTTGTTTACAGTGCCTAGGTCAATGCCAAGTGGTCTGCCTAGTTTCATTCCTTTTGAGTCATTTAGTGGTTAGATACAACTGATTGGCTTTATCAGCTAGTTTAGAGGACAGTTAAGAGTCACATATAAACCAGACCAGATGAAGATGGCAAATTTCCTTCCCGAAAGAAGGACATTAGCAAACCAGATGGATTTTTGTGACCACTGACAATGATTACATTAATATTTTATGCCAAATGATTTTAAGATCAGATTCTACTATCTGTCATGTTAGGATCCTAATGCAGCTCTCCAGAGCATTACCTAGGTCTCTAATTCAGTGACAATACTTCATATCTTGTTGATATGATAATTTAGGCTCCCAGTCAAGCAGCAATCAAGTTTTAAAATTCTCACTCTTGTTTTGTCATTTCCATGACTCAACAATTTTCTAACTCTAAACACCTGCAGCCCCACAATCCTCAAACTTCTATGCACCATCACATCACACTGACCTGGAACAATATTGTCATTCTTTGAATGATTTTGGTAAGTTATTCAACCAACTGCCTCCATTGCTTCCCTTCCTTTCTTCAAGATTTGATCCTTTCAATGCACAAGCTGAAAGCTCCATCACATGCTTGACAGATGACATTGAGGGTCAGGCAGATGAGGCGATTGCATGCACTCTAACTCGGCACTCTCTCAAGTGTCTCATAATATTTCATTGCTTCCCACATAAACCTCCACTTTGGAGGCCAGCCAGAATTTCCCATGAGTCACTGGGCTGTTTAATCCCTTCAGGGAAGATTTCAGGATATCCCTAAAGCATTCTGCCACTCCCGAGATTGTCCTAGTTTGACTGAGTTCCAAGTAGAACAATCATGTTGAGAGTCCAGATTTAGGCACGTGAATGACATGTTCCATCCAATGGTGCTGGCTTTAAGTAATAGCATTTCAACGCTTCTCTCTCTCTGGCCGCACGCCACACCCATTGCCATGGTTTCTCCACATCTCGAATATGTGCACCAGTCTCATCACACCCATATTTGAACTCATGCAATACTGAGTGGTGTCCCCGGCCTAGCACTCAGATCCTGTATGGCCCAAATAGCAACGAAAACTGGTGTCATCTTCAACCTCTCCCTCCTACAAGCCAAAGTCTCCACCTGCTTCAAGAACGTCATCATCCCTGTACCTAAGAAAGCACGTGCAATGTGCCTTAATGATTACAGTCCAGTGGCTCTGACCTCAATATTCATGAGGTGCTTCGAGAGGCTGGTAATTGCCCACATCAACTCCAGTCTCCCAGCCTGCCTCAATCCTTACGATTTGCCTACCAATATAATGGGTCCACAGTGGATGCCACATCCCTAGCCCTGCAGTGGAACATATGGACAACAAAAGACACTCATGTCAGACTCCTGCTTATTGACTACAGCTCTACCTTCAACACCATTATCCTCTCCAGATTGATCTCAAAATTGCGTGAACCTGGTCTTGGCTCTGCCCTCTACAACTGAATCTCCCCTTTCTGACCCAAAGACAATAAATCAGTTAAGATAGATAACTGCACATCCTCCACAATAACATTCAACACGGGAGCACCCCAAGGATGCGTTCTCAGCCCCCTACTTTACTCCCTGTACACCCACAACTGTGTTGCTAAATTCTGAATGAACACCATCAACAAGTTTGCTGACGACGCCATCACAGTGGGTCAGTTATCTAACAATGATGAGTCAAAATACAAAAGGGAGATGGAGGGCTTGCAGAAGTGGTGCAATGAAAACTACCTCTCTCACAATGTCAACAAAACTAAAGAACTGATCATTTGGTTCAGAAAGAAAAGGAGGAGAACACGCCCACACCTGCATCCATGGAACTGAGGCTGAGAGGATGGAGTGTGTCAAGCTCCTCGGAGTGACTATAACTGACGACTGTTCTGGACTTCCCACGTAGATGCGACAGTCAAGGCGGCACAACAACACCTCTTCTTCCTCAAGCAGCTCAGGAAATTTGGCATGTCCACAAGGACCCTCACCAATTTCTACAGATGCACCACTGAAAACATACAGTCTGGGTGCATAACGGCCTGGTATGGCAACTGCTCTGCCCAGAACCATGAGAAACTACAGAAGGTGGTGTGCACAGCCCAGACCATCACAGAAGCCAACCTTCCATCCACGGACTCCATTTACGTAGTTGGCTGCTGCAGAAATTCTGCCATCAAATACCCTAGTAATGATCTCCTATAACCTCTTCTGTCAGGCAGAACAGACAGAGGCCTGAACACAGGCATGAGGTGGTTCAGGAACAGCTTCTTCCCAGCCGTTATCAGATTGGTGAATGGACTGTCTAGCCTCAAATAATGCTGGTCTTGCTAAGTTTGATCTCACCTCGTGCACGCTCTGTGCAACGTGACCTGTATGCCTCTGCCAAAGTCCTTTTGATCTGTACATCCTTGCTTACCACGATCTGCCTGTACTGCTTGTAAACAAAGCTTTTCACTGTGCTTCAGTACACGTGACAATAAATCAACCAACCAACCAACACTCTTCTGGTGACCCTGAAGAATTGAGAGCATGTCCACTAGCCTAGGGCAATTTTTGATAGTGCAAAGCCCATGATAATTAGTTTCATGTAACCCAGTAAATCTATCTACATTTTGGTTTTGAAAATGAAAGCATTTCCCCCCACACCCAAATACATGCAACAGATAAACAGAGCCAAACAAGGCAGCAGACAGTACAGAAAATATGTTTTTGTGTTTTAGTTTAGACCATAAACATTTCATAAAGGCAAGTGAAATTCAGAACATAAAATGATTGTAATGTATTGCAAAGAAACGTGAAGTTCCTGAACATTTGTCACTGCTTTCAGAGACTGAAATTCTCTGCTGATTAACCACAATTACTAAGAGATCAAGGAGGAAGGAAAGAATGTGGGAGAAGACAAAATCCAGTCACATTCTCCAACAAATGAATTCCAGTTTAGCTTATCTGTTATATTCGACATAGGAAGGTAAAGTATTGATGCCAGTTAGATAGAAATGGCAGAGGAGTAATCCTGTTACAAGAGAGTTGAGCTACCTTAATTCTGCTAGGACATAGTAGACTTGTGTTTCACAACAGCACATCTTTAACAAATTAAAAAACGCCATACTTCTAACCAAAATCCATACCAGTGCTTTAGTTCGCAGACATTCCATTACCCTACTAGGTAACACCATCAGTGCAGCCTCCAATGAAGCCCTGTTATTTTCCCGCCTGGTATTTAAACTCTGGGGTCCGTTGGAATTGGTTACCTCATTTCCGGTTTTTCTTCGCAGTGGCGTATGTACAGGGTCAAATCAACAGGACACGCATGGGTTCACCCATCTCTGGACTAATAGCAGAAGCGGTGATGCAGAGACTTGAAAGGATAGTCCTTCTGTAGATCCAACCTAAACTATGGACCCAATACGTGGACGACACTTTCATCAAAATGGACTAAACTAGAGGAGAGACACAACTTATAAACAACACACTCACCGGCAAGCAAATTCACCAGGGAAGGACTGCGACAGACATTACACCGGACGGAAGGAATGAAACTGGCCACAAGAATATATGAACATCAACTAGCCACAAAAAGACACAACTAGTACTTTCACGTCTCCATTCACACAGATAAGGAGAACCACCATTTTAGTTGGGACAACATGAGGATCATAGGACAGGCTAAACTGAGACAAGCACGGAAACTTCTAGAGGCCTGGTTCTCCACCAAGAAGGCCATCAATAAACATATAGGGTCTAATTCTATGTACACCACAGTGAAGAAAAACCAGAAATGAGGTAACCAATTCCAACGGACCCCAGAGTTTAAATACCAGGCAGGAAAACACAACAGCGCTTCATTGGAGGCTGTACTGATGATGTTACCCAGCAGGGTAATGAAACATCTGCGAATTAACCAACCAACCACAACATCCACAACCCAAGCTACAAATCTACTCAAGAACCGTTTTTTAAAATAAAAGCTATTCCCTAACCAGATTTGCCATTAAAACATGTAGTTTTAGTAATTTTATAACATAGCTTGAAGGATCAAATGTACTATTTCACTACGGTTACCAGTTGTTCCATGCCATCAGAAATAGTAAAAATGTATACAGTGAACATTCACAAAATGTACACTAAAAGCCTTTTCGCTTGAGTGCGGGCAGAAAATCATAACAGCAGTGTTTATGAACACTTTCCGCTTAGTCACAGGTTAAAATCATAATTTTGTTATTAGTACTGTACCCAATGGATACTATAATAACTTTGGGAAGATTACAGAATTGCATAGCATTAAGTCAGTAGAAAATATTTTCAGCGCTCAAAGGTGAGATAAATCACACTTTCGATCTTGTCAGAGACAGATATCAGCAGGAACTAACTTTACTGTAGGCTTGTGCCAAAAGATTTGTAAGCAAGCATTTTCAAATGTCTAGTTTCACATGCCTTGAAGCCTAGTTTCATAAATATTAAAATGGCTTCCCATCTGTTAATTGAGTAACACAATTTCACACTTAATCGTAGTATATCTAGTACAATACTAATCTTGTGCAAAGTTATGCAAATTAACATTCAACACTGGCTTTAAACAACCAGTTTGACAATAAAGCAGCTGTCAATTTTATCAGAATCATGCATGTCTGTAGATTGGCATCCGATGGTGCTTCCTCAAGTTCTCTAGCTCCTGTTTTAATAAGACTGGTGCATTTGCCGATTTTCAGAAGTGCTAGCCAAGTAATACTGAACAAACAAATCGTGACTAGCATGTTAGGAGATCTCAAAAGTATGACAGACATTCACATTGCAAAAAAAAAAGTAATGTAGTAATTGCATCATCATTTAGCAACTGAAACAAAAATATGATAGGTTAAGCGAGAAGGAAGAAATACAGTTCCAAATTATACTCCATCTGCTATGTGAAGTTATTCACTTTGAAAGGAAACAAAACCAGAGAAGCTGAATATTTTCTAAATGATAAAGGGACAGGTATAAATTTACCTGCATTCTCAGACACGCAGGTACAGCAAACAGTTGTGATGAAAAATGGTATGTCATGCTTTATCAGAAAAGGGATTAAAGCATAAGAGTGTAAAAAGTGTAATTGCAAAGGCATAGGAGCTTAGTGTGGCCACATGATGTACAGGAAAGGTTTGAGTACAGGTTCTCCATAACCAAGATTGACTAGCTTTGAGCTCATGCAAAGACTGATCCCTCTAATAAGATGCTTATAGTACAAGCACAGATTGGGTAAACAGGTCTTGAGGTGTAATGGCAGTGCTCCTACCTCAGGAGGTCTGGGTTCATTTCCCACTTGCTCCAGAGGCAAAAATGTCTGAGCAGGTTAATTCAAAAATATCTATATTCCCTATGATTTAGAAGAATGAGAGGTGATGCCATTGAAATATATAAAATGATCAAGAGGCTTGACAAGGTAATTGGTGAAAGGATGCTTTACCTAGAACTCAAAAATTAAGAGGGATCAGTGTCTCAAGACAAACGGTCAGTCGTTTAGGAGTGAGATGGCAGATGCTTCAGCACTCAAAAGGGTACAGCCCCTAGAAGACTGTGGATTGTCAGTCATTCAATATATTCAATGACAAAGACCAATACATTTTGGACATTTAAGCACACCGTAATAGTGCAGGAAAGTGAAGTTAAGACTAGCCACCATTGCATCATGGGGTTGCAGGATCAAAAGGGGCAACTGGCCTACGTCTACACGTACCTCATGATTTTTTTCCCCCTTTGAACCTTAGCGAACGCATTCACATGGCTCCCTGTAACTGCAGACCAGCTCGATCGATTGCCTGCATTGCTATATCTTCAGAATGAATTGGTAGCAGCTCTGGCACTTCCAAAACAAAGTAGGATTTCCTTCAAGGCTTTAGCCCTTTCGTGATTTTTAAACTAACAATACAAACATGGAAGCACACCACTAAAAAAAAAGCATAAAAACTGCCACATAGATGCTTTTACGTGTGATTGTGAATCAATTTGAATCTGAAAGTCACAAATCCCAGAAGTGAAATTAGCTTCTCAGGTCCTCAACCAGCTACCAGGTAACATGGGAAAGCAGGTTTTTAAAATTAGTTTTTTTTTAATTAATGGGTCATTCTCCCATTAGCAGATTATGACTAATGGGTTGCCAGAAGAATCAGTACTTAGGCCCCATTTGTTTACAATATAAATCAATTATTTAGATCTGGGGACCAAATGCAATTCCAACTTTGCAGATGATGCAAAGCTAAATAGGAAACAGTGTTGTGATAAAGATGGAAAATGTTTTCAGGAGGGATTGAACAGGCTTAGTGATTGGGCAAGAGGGAATATAGCAGAGGGAATATAATGTGGAAAGGTGGGGTATGCACTTGGGTAGGAAAAAACGAATGTGCAGAGTTTTCCTTAAAATCGGGTGAGGAAGTGGGAAAGTGTTGATGTGCAAAGGGATTTGGGTGCCCTTGTCAATAATCAATGAAGGCAAACGTGCAGGTGCAGCAAGCTATTCGGGAGGCTAATAGAATATGTATCCCAAGAGATTCGAGTATGAAGAATTGAAGTCTTGCTTCAAGTGTATAAAACCTTGGTTAGATCTCACATGGAAACTATGTGCAGTTTTGGTGCTTGTCTTAGGAAAGATAATATTATACAGGTGGAGTGCAGCAAAAGGCTCACCAGACTCATTCCCTGGGTGGTTGGATTGTCCTGTGAAGAGATTGGACAAACCGAAACTGCATTCTCTAGAAATTAAGAATGATAGGTAGTCTCACAAACCCAATAGTGAATCCATGGCAATCTTGACTTCAGAGGGGTGTGGCATCTCAGTCTCGTAGCATATTTAAAGTGGAAGTTGATAAAATTTTGATACCAATGGCACGAAGATAAAAAGGCATTGAAGTGTTCCATTAGGCATGTCTATATTCAATGTCAGAGCACACTCAGGCTGATTTGTTTATTTCTGTGCCAATGTTATTTCATGAATGCAGGCATCACTAGCAAAGTCAGAATTTGTTGTCCATCCCCAATTACCCTTGAGAAAGTGATGGGAATTCAATTTTAAATGTTGTGGTCCATCTGCTACAACAGTACTTTTGAGAGTGAGTTCCAAATTTTTGACCCAGCGACAGCAAGTAAATGATAGTTTACTTCTAGGTCAGGATGATGTGGTTTGGAGGGGAATGCAGGTGGTGGCGTTCTCATGTTTGCACTGCCCTTACTCTTCTAGGCATGACAGGTTGCAGAATGGGAAGATACAGTCAAAAGTGCCTTAAGTTGCTGCAGTTCATCTTAAACATGGTACTGACTGTTGCCACAGTATTTCGGTCATGGAGACTAGAAATTTTTAAGGTGATATATGGGGTGCCAAACAAGCAGGCTGCTTTGTCCTGAATAGTGCCAAGCTTCTCAAGTATTCTTGGAACTGTACTTATCTAGGTTAATGGAAAGTATTCCTGACACTGTAACATGCATCTTGTAAGGACATGCACTTGGGAGACAGGTGGTGAATTATTCTGCAAAGAATTCCTAGTCTGGCCTGCTCAGTTTCTGGGCAGGGGTAATCCAAGGATGCTGATAGTAGTGCCATTTAATATGAAGAGATGATAGTGTGATTCTCTTGTTGTAGATGGTCATTGTCTGTGCTTGAGGCATGGACGTTACCTGCCATTGACATTCCATCGAAGCTGCATGGACATGCTGAGGATCAGCACATACTGACTGGCATGCCACGACCTTCCTAGCATGGACTCCGGTTTCAGAAGTCCTTACAGAAGAAAGCAACACTACAGGGACACCAAAATTCTAAACCCTTTGGCTTTAATTTTTAATTACTTTACCTGATAAGTCTAACAATAACAGGCTGTTCAATCCATTTGAACTTTTATTCTGTTTGTTACATCAACTTTGTGGTTAAACAATCAACAAATATGGTGACAATCCAGTGGTGGTGTTTACAACCCAGTATTAAAATATCATTATGAGGAAGGCTACTTACATTTCAGCTGATTCATCCAGAAAAACCCTAAATTTCTCAAGTTTCTTCCCCTGATTTCTAACACAATTCTAGGTATTTTGCTTTCACTACACTGATTGGAAATCCATACTCTGTATCGCTCAATGTATGGAGGAAAATTCATTGGTATTGTCTAAATTTGTTCGTGCATTGCAACATGACATCTTTCAGAAGGAAGTTTGAACTGAGGCCTCACTTTCTTAGATGGATGGAAAAGAGCTCAAAGGATTATTCAAAAAGGAAAGCATAAGAGTTTTGCGAATTATCCGGTCAATATTTATTCTCAACCAATATCACTTGGCATTGCTATCTGTGGTAGTTTGTGCACAAATATGCTGTTATAATTTCACGTGGTTCGTCGAATAGCTACCTGGTAGTACCAAACTTCAATAACACAAATAAAAATGCTGTTAAAGCTTTTCGTCTTCCATTCATCACAACGGAATCGGAGTACCAAATCTCAAAGGAATCCATCATTTGTACTGCATGAGAAGAGGATGCTGATTATTTGTTAAGTGAACTCGGGTTGTAATTATGAAATGTACTAAGAGGCAATACTTCAAAAGTATTTAATTGATCGTGAAGTACTTTTTTTTAAAATATATATTATACATTTAAGAGAAACAAGTCTTTCAAGACAAGTTGCTTCTTTTATTAAAAAAATCCTCAATATTTTTACAGAGCAAATTAGAGATCTAACACTAGGGAGGTGAGACGCAGGCAGAGTTCAAAACTCAAGCTATTTTAAATCCCAAAACACGCCAACTTGCCATCCAAGGAGCAGCATGAGCTGACCTTTGAAAAAAGATATGGTAGAAATTGGTAGGTGTAGTGAAGGGAGCTCCAAGAGCAGGTCAAAGGAGAGAAGTGAAGGAGACGTCAGGCTTGCATTCCTAAGAGGAGTGAGAATGGTCTTGAAATGTTAATTCTGTTTTCATCTGCTCAGATGATGCTAGACCAGCGTTCCAGTACTTTGATTTTGCTTCAGATGTCCAGCATCCACAGTGTTTAGTTTTTATCTCAGTCTAGGCTGCTAGTTTTTTTCTAGGGCCCAAAGAGCCACACCTACTTTGGCTAGCCCCACAAAGCAATTTTAGAACAAAGAACAAAGAAAATTATAGTACAGGAATAGGGCCTTCGGCCCCCCCAAGCCTGCACCGACATGCTGCCCGTCACAACTAAAACCCTGGGGGATCGTATCCCTCTATTCCCATCCCATTCATGTATTTGTCAAGACATCCTTTAAAAGTTACAATAGCATCTGCTTCCACTGCCTCCCCTGGCAGCAAGTTCCAGGCACCCACCGCCCTCTGTGTACATCACCTTTAAACCTTGCCCCTCGCACTTTAAACCCAGCTTCTGGCTGTCCAGTCTGTCCATACTCTTCATAATCTTGTAGACCTCTATCAGGTCATCCCTCAACCTCCGTCATTCCAGTGAGAGCAACCCAAATTTCTCCAACCTCTCCTCATAGCTAATATCCTGGTTAAATCTTTTCTGTACCGTCTCCAAAGCCACCACATCCTTCTGGTAGTGTAGCGACCAGAACTGAACACCATATTCCAAATGTGGCCTAAGGTTCTATAAAGCTGCAACATTACCTGCCAATTTTTAAACTCAATGCCCCGGCCGATGAAGGCAAGCATGCCATATGCTTTGTTGACTACCTTCTCCACCTGCATAGCCACTTTCAGTGACCTGTGTACCTGTACACCCCGATCCCTCTGCCTATCAGTACTCTTAACGGCTCTGCCATTTACTGTGTTTTTTTTTTATCTGCAATAGCCTTCCAAAGTGCATTACCTCACATTTTTCCAGATTAAACTCCATCTACCACCTCTCTGCCTAAGTCACCAACCGATCTATATCCAGCTGAATCCTTTGACAGTCCTCATCGATGTCCGCAATTCCACCAACCTTTGTGTCATCAGCAAACTTACTAATCAGACCAGTTACATTCTCCTCCAAATCATTTATATATATTACAAACAGCAAAAGATCCCAACACTGATCCCCGAGGAACGCCATTAGTCACAGCCCTCCATTCAGAAATGCACTCTTCCACTGCTACCCTCTGTTTTCTATGACCGAGCCAGTTTTTTATCCATCTTGCAAGCGCACCTCTGACCCCTTGCGACTTTACCTTCTGTATCAGCCTACTGTGAGGGACCGTCATTAACTGTCATTTTGTACCTCTTCATTCTCTGGGGAAAAACCTCCAGCATTATCCTTGTTTGGGTGAAAGCGAAAATTGATGTATGTTCTATGTTCCTATGATGACAAGTCTGAGGAGGCAGTCTCACTTTTTAAACACCTGTTGCAACATATCATGGCTGATGATTCTACTCAACTCCACTCTTCTGTTTTGTCACCATTATTCTTGATTCCTTTGTCTAATGAAAATTCTAAATCAGCTATGAATAAATTCAAGGCTCACCCTCCACACCGTTCTGGGGAAAAAGAACTCCACAGACTAACAATCCAGAGGAAAAAGCTGACATAAATGGAAGACCTCTTGTTCTAGTTCTAGCCTTCCTGTGCTAGAAGAATCATTCTACTTAATATACCTTATCTGGTCCCTTAAAGATCATCGTTAACATTTGAAGTCCGGTGAACCTTCCTCAGAACCGGACCCGAAATGTTAACTCACCTGCCGAGCTTTTCCAGCAACTTTGTTTTGTTCCTGATTTACAGCATCTGCCACTCTTTCGGTTTTTCGTTAAAGATCATATCTGTTTCAGTAAAAACAGCTCACACTCTTCTAACAAAAACAGAAGATGCTGGAAAAGCTCAGCAGGTCTTCCAAGTGAAGCAAACTTCACCTGCACTTCCCAGAATCTAGTCTACTGGCAGGTCTGGCAGCATCTGTGGAGGGGGGAAAAAAAGATCAGAGTTAACGTTTCAGGTCCAGTGATCTTTCCTCCGAACTAAATGGTAGCTGGGAAAATGTTGGTTTAAATGCAGAAAATGGGGAGAAAGATGGGATAGGGAATAAATGATAGGACAAAGGCTAGAGCCCAAAGAGAGAGAAGAGCAAAAACAAAGCTGCTGGAAAAGCTCAACAGGTCTGGCAGCATCTGTGGAGGAGAAAACAGAGTTAACGCTTCGGGTCCGGTGACCCTTCTGCAGAACAGAGAGAAGAGCAGTTGGATCGACAAAGGAGCTGATAACGATCTGGCTAGGAGGGTAATTAGCTGTTAATGAGGAATGTTAGTGACTAACAATAGGTGGTGCGTAATGGCAGGCTGTGTGAAAACAAGGCTGGGTGTGTGGGGTTGGGGGCTCGGACATGGAAGAGTTTAGGCCCTAAAATTGTTGAACTGGATATTGAGTCCAGAGGGCTGTAGGCTCCCCAAGCGGAAATTGAGGTGGTATTCTTCCAGCTTGCGTTGAGTTTCACTGGAACACTGCAGCAAGCCACAGACAGAGATACTGGCCAGGGAACAGGGAGGTGCATTAAAGTGGCAGGCAACAGGTAGCTCGGTCGTTTTTGCAAGCAGAACGTAGATGTTCTGCGAAGCAGTCACCCTGTCTACGCTTTGTTTCCCCAACGTGGAGGAGACCATATTGTGAGCAGCGAATGCAGTAGACTAGATTCTGGGAAGTGCAGGTGAAGTTTGCTTCACTTGGAAGGTATGTTTAGGCCCTGAGATACTGGGGACGGAGGAGGTAAATGGGCAGGAGTTGCACCTTCGCAGGTTGCAGGGAAAGGTGCTGTGGGTCTGTGGCAGTGATGTTGGGCGTGAAGGAAGAGTGGACCAGGGTGTCCCGGAGGGAACGGTCCCTGCGGAAGTCAGACAAGGAGGGGAGGGGAATGCGTGTCTGGTGGTGGCAGAAATGGCAGATGATCTTCTGGAAGTTGATGCTGGTGGGATGGTAGGCAAGAACAAAGGGAACCCTATCGCTGTTGTGGGAGGGAAGAGAAGGGGTGACAGAAGTAAAGGAGATAGGGCCCTCAACTGGGTCCGACCCATCAACAACGGTGCTGGGGAATCCTCGGTTGAGGAAAAAGGTGGG
Organism: Ginglymostoma cirratum; assembly: GCA_024137785.1. NCBI lineage: Eukaryota > Metazoa > Chordata > Chondrichthyes > Orectolobiformes > Ginglymostomatidae > Ginglymostoma > Ginglymostoma cirratum. Next base: position 33,006,252 of record JAHRHZ010000034.1, on the reverse strand, counting down.
AATTTTGGAGGCTCCCTTGTCGAAGTTGGCCTCATTTGAACACATGTGAAGGAGACGGAGGAACTGGGAGAATGGAAAGGAGTCTTTACAGGAAGCAAGGTGTGAAAATATATAGTCCAGGTAGCTGTGGGAGTCGGTGGGTTTACAGCGGATATTAGTGGCCAGTCTATCCCCAAAAATGGAAACAGATGTCGAGGAAGTGAAGGGGGGAAAAAAAATCAGATAGACCAGGTGAAAGTGAGGACAGGGTGAAAATTGGAAGTGAAATCAATGAACTTTTCCAATTCCAGACAAGTGGGGAAAGCAGCACCGATGATATCATTAATACATTGAAGGAAGTGTTGTGGGTGGTGCTGGAATAGGACTGAAGCAAGGAATAGTCCACGTACCCCACGAAGAGATAGGCATAACTGCCTGGCACACCATGCAATACCCATGGCCACCCCTCTGACTTAAAGAAAATGAGAAGAGTGAAAAGAGAAGTTGTTGAGGATGAGGGTGAGGATGAGGGTGAGGACGAGCTCGGCCAAGTAGAGGAGGGTGGTGGTGGGTGGGGATGGTTCAGGTCTTTGCTCCAGGGAGAAACGGAGAGCCTCAAGACCCTCCGGTTTGGGGGGGGGGGGAGAAAGGGGGAAGAGGCGGAAAGATGGATATGTAAAAGGAATTCACGTCCATGGTAAAGTGGCAGCAGCTGGAACCCACAAACTGGAAATTTTAAACTGGCATAAAGCATCTCTTCCCTCCCGCAACAGCAATAGGGCTCCCCTTGTCCTTACCTACCATCCCACCAGGAACCACATCCAGAAGATCATCAGCTGCCATTTCTGCCATGTCCAGTGAGATGCCACAACCAGACACACATTCCCCTCCCTTGTCTGCTTGCCACAAGGACAGTTCCATCCGGGACACCTTGGTCCACTCTTCCTTCACCCCCAACACACCACCTCAGCACCTTCCCCTGCAAACCGTAAGACCATAAGACATCGGAGTGGAAGTAAGGCCATTCCGCCCATCGAGTCCACTCCGCCATTTAATCATGGCTGATGGGCATTTCAACTCCACTTACCCGCACTCTCCCCGTAGCCCTCGATTCCTTGCGAGATCAAGAATTTATCAATCTCTGCCTTGGAGACATTCAACGTCCCGGCCTCCACTGCGCTCCGTGGCAATGAATTCCACAGGCCCACCACTCTCTGGCTGAAGGAATGTCTCCTCATTTCCGTTCTAAATTGACCCCCTCTAATTTTAAGGCTGTGTCCACAGGTCCTAGTATCCCCACCTAACAGAAACAACTTCCCAGCGTCCACCCTTTCTAAGCCATGCATTATCTTGTAAGTTTCTATTAGATCTCCCCTCAACCTTCTAAACTCCAATGAACACAATCCCAGGATCCTCAGCCGTTCATCCTATGTTAGGCCTACCATTCCAGGGATCATCTGTGTGAATCTCCACTGGACACGCTTCCAGTGCCAGTATGTCCTTCCTGAGGTGTGGGGCCCAAAATTGGACAGTATTCCAAATGGGGCCTAACTAGAGCTTTATAAAGTCTCGGAAGCACATCGCTGCTTTTATATTCCAACCCTCTTGAGATAAATGACAACATTCCATTCACTTTCTTAATCACAGACTCAACCTGCAAGCTAACCTTTAGAGAATCCTGTACTAGAACTCCCAGATCCCTTTGTACTTCGGCTTTATGAATTTTCTCACCGTTCAGAAAATAGTCCATGCCTGTATTCTTTTTTCCAAGGTGCAAGACCTCGCATTTGCTCACGTTGAATTTCATCAGCCATTTCCTGGACCACTCTCCTAAACTGTCTAAATCACTCTGCAGCCTCCCCACCTCCTCCGTACTACCTGCCTGTCCACCCAACTTCGTATCATCAGCAAACTTCGCCAGAATGCCCCCAATCCCTTCATCCAGATCATTAATATATAAGGTGAACAGCTGCAGCCCCAACACCGAACCCTGCGGGACACCACTTGTCACCGGTTGCCATTCCGAAAAAGAGCCTTTTATCCCAACTCTCTGCCTTCTGTCAGACAGCCAATCCTCAATCCATGCCAGTAACTCACCTCGAACACCATGGGCTCTCACCTTACTCAGCAGCCTCCCGTGAGGCACCTTATCAAAGGTCTTTTGGAAGTCTAGATAGATAACATCCACTGGGTTTCCCTGGTCTAACCTACTTGTTACCTCCTCAAAGAATTTTAACAGGTTTGTCAGACACAACCTCCCCATACTAAATCCATGCTGACTTGTTCTAATCCGACCCTGCATTTCCAAGAATTTAGAAATCTCATCCTTAATGACAGATTTTAGAATTTTACCAACAACCGAGGTTAGGCTAATCGGCCTATAATTTTCCATCTTTTGTCTTGATCCTTTCTTAAACAAGGGGGTTACAACAGCGATTTTCCAATCTTCTGGGACTTCCCCTGACTCCAGTGACTTTTGAAAGATCACAACCAACGCCTCTGCTATTTCCTCAGCCATCTCCCTCCTAACTCTAGGATGTAGCCCATCGGGGCCAGGAGATTTATCAATTTTTAGACCTTTTAGCTTTTCTAGCACTTTCTCTTTTGTAATGCCTACCATACTCAACTCTGCCCCCTGACTCTCCTTAATTGTTGGCATACTACTCATGTCGTCCACTGTGAAGACTGACGCAAAATACTTATTAAGTTCTTCAGCTATTTCCTTATCTCCCATCACTAGCCTTCCAGCATCAGTTTGGAGCGGCCCAATGTCTACTTTTGCCTCTCGTTTGTTTCTTATGTATTGAAAGAAACTTTTACTATCATTTCTAATATTACTGGCTAGCCTACCTTCGTATTTGATCCTCTCCTTCCTTATTTCTCTCTTTGTTATCCTCTCTGTTTGTTCTTGTACCCTTCCCAATCTTCTGATTTCCCAGTGCTCTTGGCCACTATATAGGCTGTCTCTTTTTCTTTGATACATCTCCCGACTTCCTTTGTCAGCAAAAGTGTAACACCTGCCCATTTACCTCCTCCCTCCCCACTATCCAAGGGTCCAAATATACCTCTTCCAGATGAAGCAAAACTTCACCTGCACTTCCCAGAACCTAGTCTACTGCATTCGCTGCTCACAATACGGTCTCCTCTACGTTGGGGAAACAAAGCATAGACTGGGTGACCACTTCACAGAACATCTACATTCTGCTTGCAAAAAAGACCCTGAGCTACATGTTGCCTGCCACTTTAACATGCCGCCCTGTTCCCTGGCCAACATCTGTCTGTGGCTTGCTGCAGTATTCCAGCGAAGCTCAACGCAAGCTGGAAGAACACCACCTCAATTTCCGCTAGGGGACCCTGCAGCCCTCCGGACTCAATACTGAGTCCAACAATCTTAGGGCCTAAACTCTCCCATGTCCTAGCCCCTGACGCCACACACCCAGCCACTAACAGTCCCCATTAACAGCTAATTACCCTCTTAGCCAGATCGTTTTCAGCTCCTTTGTCGATCCAGCTGCTCTTCTCTCTAGGAGCAGGAAGGCTGATGTTTCGGGCCCAGACCCTCCTTCAGAAATGGGGGAGGGGAAGGGGGTTCTGAAATAAATAGGGAGACAGGGGAAAGCAGATAGAAGATGGATAGGAGGAGAAGACAGGTGGAGAGGAGACAGACAGGTCAGAGAGGCGGGGATGGAGCCAGTACAGGTGAGTGTAGATGGGGAGTTAGGGAAGAGATAGGTCAGTCTAGGGAGGACAGACAGGTCAAGGGGGCGGGATAAGGTTAGTAGGTAGGAGATGGGGGTGGGGCTTGAAGTGGAGGGAGGGGATAGGTGGGAGGACAGACAGATTAGGGAGGCGGGGATGAGCTGGGCTGGTTTTGGGATGTGGTAGAGGGCGGGGAGATTTTGAAGCTTGTGACATCCACATTGATAACATTGGGCTGCAGGGTTCCCAGGTGGAATACGAGTTGCTGTTCCTGCAATCTTCAGGTGGCATTGTTGTGGCACTACAGGAGGCCCAGGATGGACATGTCATCTGAGGAATGGGAGGGGGAGTTGAAAGGGTTCACGACTGGGAGGTGCACTTGTTTAGTGCGAACCAATTGTAGGTGTTCTGAGAAGCAGTCCCAAGCCTCCACTTGGTTTCCCCGATGTAGAGGCGGATGCAGTATACCACATTAGCAGATGTGCAGGTGAACAACTGCTTAACGTAGAAAGACTTCTTGGGGCCTGGGATGGGCGTGAGGGGGGAGGTGTAGCACTTCCTGCGGTTGCAGGGAAAAGTGCCAGGTGGAGTGGACAAGGGAGTCACGGAGAGTGTGGTCCCTCTGGAAAGCAGATAAGGGTGGGGAGGGAAAAACGTCTTTGGTGGCGGGGTCGGATTGTCGATGGCAGAAGTGTTGGAGGATGATGCGTTGGATCCGGAGGTTGGTGGGGTGGTATGTGAGGACGAGTGGGTTTTTGGTTGTTATTGCGGGGATGAGTTGCGGGAAATGCAGGAGACATGGTCGAGGGCGTTCTCGAGCACTGAGTGGGGGGCAGGGGGGTGGGGGGTGGAGTTGCGGTCCTTGAAAAACAAGGACATCTGAGATGTACGTCCTCACCCTCAACAACTTCTCTTTCAATTCCTCCCACTTCCTACAGACAAAGGGTGTGGCCATGGGTACCCGCATGGGCCCAAGCTCTGCCTGCCCCTTTGTAGATTACGTGGAACAATCCCTCTTCCGTAATTACACTGGCCCCAAACCTCACCTCTTCCTCCGTTACATTGATGACTGTATCGATGCCGCTTCGTGCTCCCACGAGGAGCTCGAACAGTTCATCCACTTCAACACCTTCCACCCAACCTTCAGTTCACCTGGACCATCTCTGATACCTCTCTCTCCTCCTGGACCTCTGTCTCCATCTCGGGCAACCACCTTGAAACAGATATCCATTTCAAGGCCACCAACTCCCACAGCTACCTTGAATGCACCTCCTCCCATCCACCTTCCTGCAAAAATGCCATCCCCTATTCCCAATTCCTTTGCCTCCGCCGCATTGGCTCCCAGGATGAGGCACTCCACTCCCGTACATCTCGGATGTCCTCATTTTTCAAGGACCGCAACTTCCCCCCCACAGTGGTCGAGAACGCCCTCGACCATGTCTCCCACATTTCCTGCGACTCATCCCTCACACACCCTGCCCGCAATAACAACCAAAACAGAATCCCACTCGGCCTCACGTACCACCCCACCAACCTCCGGATCCAATGCATCAGCCTCCGACATTTCCGCCATCTGCAATCCGACCCCACCACCAAAGACATTTTTCCTTCCCCACCCTCATCTGCTTTCCGGAGGGACCACTCTCTCCGTGACTCCCTTATCCGCTCCACACTCCCCTCCAGCCCCACCACACCCGGCACTTTTCCCTGCAACCGCAGGAAGTGCTACGCCTGCCCCTACACCGCCCCCCCTCACACCCATCCAAGGCCCCAAGAAGGCTTTCCGCATCAAGCAGATGTTCACCTGCACATCTGCTAATGTGGCATACTGCATCCGCTGTTCCCGTTGTAGCCTTCTCTACGTCAGGGAAACCTAGCAGAGGCTTGGGGACCTCTTTTCAGAGCACCTACGCTCAGTTCGCACTAAACAAGTGCACCTCCCAGTTGCGAACCATTTCAACTCCCCCTCCCATTCCTCAGATGGGATGTCCATCCTGGGCCTCCTGCATTGCCACAATGATGCCACCCGAAGGTTGCAGGAACAGCAACTCGTATTCCACCTGGGAACCCCGCAGCCCAATGGTATCAATGTGGACATCACAAGCTTCAAAATCTCTCCTCCCCCTACCGCATCCCTAAACCAGCCCAGCTTGTCCCCGCCTCCCTAACCTGTCCTTCCTCCCACCTCAAGCCCCACCCCTATCACCTGTCCGTCCTCCCTGGACTGACCTATCTCTTCTCTACGTCCCCACCAACATTCACTTTTACTGGTTCCATCCCTGCCTCTTTGACCTGTCTGTCTCCTCTCCACCATCCATCTTCTATCCGCCTCCCCCTCCCTCCCTATGTATTTCAGAACCCCCTTCCCCTCCATTTCTGAAGGAAGGTCTAGGCCCGAAAGGTCAGCTTTCCTGCTCCTCTGATGCTGCTCGGCCTGCTGTGTTCATCCAGCTCTACACCATGTTATCTCAGATTCTCCAGCATCTGCAGTTCCTACTATCTCTGCTCTTCTCTCCCCTTGGGCTCTATTCTTTTTCCTATCGTTTACACCCTATCCCATCCCCCTCCCTATTTTCTTGCATATAAACTGACGTTTTCCCAGCTACCTTGAGTTCTGAAGCACGAAACCTGAAACATTAACTCTTGTATCAGAGATAAAAGGTACTGCAGATGCTGGAGAATCCGAGATAACAAGCATGGGGCTGGATGAACACAGCACGTCAAGCAGCATCACAGGAGCAGGAAAACTTGACGTTTCGGGCCTAAACCCTTCATCAGGAATGGGGGAGGGGAAGAGGGTTCTGAAATAAATAGGGAGAGAGGGGGAGGTGGATAGAGGATGGATAGAGGAGAGGATAGGTGGGATTTATTTTCTTCACAGATGCTGCCAGACCTGCTGAGCTTTGCCATCAACTTCTGTTTTTGTTCCTGATTTTGTTCCTGATTTACAGCATCTACAGTTCCTTCAGTTCTCATTCTTCTAAATTCCAAATCTGTGTAGGCAGGTGTTCAACCTTTATTCACAAAGTAAGCTCTTCATCCCAGGAATAAATTGAGTGACAAAAATAGAAATTGCTGGAAGAGTCACTGGACCTGCAACATTAACTCTGCTTTCTCTCCACACAAGCTGGAAGATCTGTTGAGTTTTCCCAAGCAATTTGTTTTGTTTTCCTGACTTCCAGCTTTCAGTTTTTAATAAATCAAGTGAACTTCTTCTAAAATGATTCTAACACAATTATATAGGTCCCAAAGTGCATCTCTTTAAAATGTCCCTTGCAATACAGAAGAATGATTCAGCCGTCAGTTTAAAGGTGACAGCCAGCAATATCTGAGCAACCTTCCAGCAGATAAGAATCCCAGACTATTATTTTCTGAGGCTACCCACCAAACAAATTCACTCAAATCTCAATTCCACCACCACTATAAGTGAGTCAATAACCTGCCATACAATGCTGACTTGTCTGTTCTTGTGTGATTTCACTAGGAACACAACTTATTTTTTAAGTACAATTCTTTTGCACATCAACTCTCCAACTATTATACTGCCATGCAGAGTCCAATTAGGAAAATATCTCCACAATACACATCTTACATTAACCTGCCAAAAACAATGGGAAGAACATAAATTAGTTCTTTCCAGAAAACTTTGTAGCTAAGTTTTCACCTCAGATTTCCTATTCAAAATGAGCTATTTGGCAATGTCGAGGCCAGAGTATCTTAACCTGTACTGTACTTGAAACGTGGTCTCACTTTGAATGATGCCTTATTTTTGTGGAAGACAAACCACATCACATGAATAGTGCAGACAATCAGGATAAAATTCTGGAAGAACACTGTCCATATGAACATGAAGATGAACATACAAATTAGGAGCAGGCCCCTTGAGCCTGTTTGCTATTCAAAAAGATCACAGCTGATCTGATTACTCCATAATCCCCATTACCAAAGAACCTAGGGTTCTTGTGATGAAGTGGCAATGTTGCTACCTCTCAGCCAGGAGACCTGGGCTCAAGTTCCACCTGCTTCAGAGGTGTAGTAACATCCCTGAATAAGCTGAGTAGAAAAATGACTGGAAAAATGTCTCAACCTTGGATTCTTAAGAGTCAGGAGGCTCAGGTTCAAGGTCCATGCAGTAACATCATATCAAGAATCTACTGAATCCTACCTTAAAAATAATAAAGAAGCTTTACTTCTAACACCTTTTAGAGGAAGGGCATTCCAAAGATTTCTCATCTGTCTAAAATGGGTTACACCTTATTTTCAAACAGTGATCCCAATTCCAGATTTTCCCACAAAAAAATCCTTTCCACATCCCTTACTTTTCATCACTCCCTAGTTTATTGTACGTGTTTTTTAAGAAAAGAAGAAACTGCATTTACTTATGAATAATTCACTTATTTCAAACTTTCAATCTGTCTTGTGATTTCCTATAAAGGAAACATTGAACAGAGTTTGGAATATTGTGAACATTTTTTTGCAGCGACTGGCCTGCCAAGATGGAATACTCAAAGTACTGCACAGCTGCAATGCAACTGTTGACTACACCCAGAGATATCTGTATTATATTGGACCTCGAAATAAATTGGTATATTTACTGATTAATCAATTTCAGTGGGAATGTGTTACTTAACAATCCTGCATTGTTGCAAATGTTTCCTTTGTATTAGGTCAAAAGTCAGACGTCACCAGGTAATAGTCCAACAGGTTTATTTGAAATCACAAGCTTTTAGAGTATCGCCCCTTTGTTAGGTGAAGTCTGACGTCGTCAGATTTCTGACCTTCTCCACCCAAGTCCAACACAGGTACCTCCACATCTTTTGTATTTCACTCACTATCGGGACAAAAAGATAAGCACAAGCTAAAATATTGTATGCACAATTTGCACCCTCAAAATGAGTTGCATCCCTTAAAAGCATGTAAGGATTATGGAGTGAAGTATTGTTTCCAACTACTTTATTCAAATAGAGATAGAATGATTTTCAGGTTAGAAGGAATACTTTCCTTTTCCCAACTTGCTTCTCAACTGTAATAGAAATCTCAAAATCATTAGATAAACTTGAGCTTGAACTCTGTAGTCAGTGAATTTGTATGCTATCTGCATTAGTTATACAGCTGATTGAGAACTAGTTTTGAAACAACACATTAATATATCACCTTGGGCATAATTTAAAAAAACTCCTACGCTGCTTCACAGCAGCATTGCAAATCAAAAAAATTAGGCACCAAGCCACAAACAATACTAAGGCTTGGTCAGAGGCAAGTTTAAAGAAATGTTTTAAAGTAGAGAGGGAGGGGAAGTTTAAAGAGGAAATTCAACAGGGCGATCACTAGTGAGGTTATTAAAAATCAGGGATACTCAAGAGGGCAGAATTAATGTGGATATCTCAAAAAAGTCAAGAGGTTGAAAGAGATTACGAAGATAGGGACAGTCAATGCTCTAATGAGGATGTGGAAACCGTGGTGAGAATTTAAAAATCAAGAACTTGCTTGACCAGCAACCAACGAGATCACTGGGCACAGGGGTTGACTCTACACGAGTAACAATATGGGCAAGAGATCTAGAGGGCCTTAAGGTCAGATATGAAAGGCTGACTAGGGGCGCATTGGAATAGGCAAGTTAAGAAGTAACAAAGGCACCAAAAAGAGGGCTTCAGGAGACGTGAGCTCATGTAGGTACAGAGACGGGTGATATTAGGTGAAATAAGCTTGAACAATTGCCAGGTAGAGTGATGGAGTCAATGGCTGGACAACTGAGTTTGACCTGGGGACTGAAGACAGTCACAATAATTATTTTCACAATAATTAGAAGGAATTTCTGCTCTTCCAGTATTGGATGTTGCAAGCAGTCTGTTAAGTTAGAGATATTGGAATAACTGGCAGAGGTTGTGGCGAGCGGCGTCTATATACTTATGGAAACAAAAACCTTTTTCTGATGATGTCAATGAAGGACAGCATGGAGAAATTGACATGGGATGCCAAAAGTAACTGCAACATAGTGGGAAAATAAGCCATTGCAGGTGATTTTCGGGCTATGATTAGATACTTAAGAATGGAAGCAGATATGGGCACTGCACCTAATTGATTGACAGTGGAGACACATTGAAAGATGATGGTACTGTCAATTAAGGCTACAGAAGGTCGAGGGACAGGGAACTATAGTTTACTTGGTCCATCAATTGATGGTCTTTTAGGACTTTGATACAAAAAAATTGGGAGACTATGCAGGCAATTTCTGTAGGCCAAACACACCTTGTTTATACCATAAAATGAATTCAGGGTTCAAAAGCCACAATATAAGCATAGATGCACATGCACGATTCCCCTGTCACATTTACATTATGACTGTTCTACAACTGTGCCTTCAGATGCCAGGGAAAAATCATGCACATCATCTCACTGTTGGCTATACAGGACAGAATGAAGATTTACAAGACATTGGCAACTACTTAACATTTTTCTTTAGAACAAAATCACTCCATTTTTTAAACAAGAAAATATTTTTAACAGCTCTATACAGTATGGATAATTTCTCCATTAAATGGCTAGGAGTGAATAGAAGCCGGTTATTAAAACTGGGAGAGAGAACAAAATATGCTAAAGGATCATTAAAATGTGCATGAATCAACCACGCACTGACAAAAAAAGAAGTATGATACTAAGCGTGATTTAGATAGTGACAAGCTACGAGAAAATGTGGGGCAAGTGGAAGGAGGAATAAAAAGTGTGACATTTGCCCTGGCAAGTGTAAAAATGGGCACAATGTGGGAAAAGACAGTGAGAAATGCAAGTAAAATTAATGCTACCACTTCAGTGTCACTCATTCAATAAACATTTCACATATGAATATATTAAGTATACATTTTCACCCAACCAAAATTATGACACAGGCAGCCAACTTACAATACACAAATATTGCAATACCAGATTGCTGGCCTCCTGGATTCTGAGCCTCTAAGGCAGGGCTGGGCAAACATTTCAAAAGGATGACACATTGGAGTACAGAGATTGTATTGCTTTCCCAATTTTCACTCCATCTATACTACCATGATTTTTGCCAGTCTGTGTGTAAGGGGGAAATTTAAAAGTAATTGATATAGATCATAAGATGAGGGAAAATACGCAGATTGCTTGTGGGAGTTGGGGTGGGTGGCGGGGATTGAAGCAGGAGAAGAATGAAGGGGTTAGAGTTTTAACTATTAGAGTTCATTATTGTTTATCTGCAGCTAGAGTCTGGCTATTTGTAAGTTTTTTTTTGTTAAGTCCAGAAACTTGGCCTGTGTTGTATGTCAAATGGGGTTTGAAAATCAGGTGAATTGAGGAATTCTGCACATTTTGTAAAATCTTTAACTTTTGAGATGACTGAGAATAGTTGGTCTCAATTTCCGGCATGTTACTCCAGCAGGGTGTAACGCCTGTGGTCATTCTTGGTGTGGAAGGGGCAATAAAGGAGATGCATTGCTGGTCAGTTAACTAGGACCTGCAGCAGTATTTGTTATTTCAGTAAGAAAAACATCCAAATGCACACAATGTGGTGTGGATATTTTGTAACATAAATTCATATAGTTTTCCAGATTGCAATTTTTCCCCCTCTATGGTTAGCACACAGTGACCTCTCAAAGTTGGGATTGTATTCCTGAAAAATCTCTAACTTTCAAGTGAAAAGACTAAGTGTAGCATTGATTCCAATAGAAATCAATGTTAAAGCTGGATACAGGTGTCATATGGCTTTACTTAGCTAAGAAAAAAAATTTAAGCATTATGCCTGCGCGCTCCAAGATGAATTAGTACAACCTACACTTTAAATTTCTAAATTCCTACATTAGTAAATGAAATAACTTAAAATAAAGTGCATTTTAAAAATATTATAGTCTGCAGACTGTTAGATTGACCAGGCTCCATCTAGCGGGTAGAGATTGGCCTGTGTAGCTAAGCCCTTGCAGGACAATCTGCACTTATCAACTTCTGTCACTAGATGGAAGCCAGAACTTCAATTCATATTCAGGACAGAGAAGTACTGTATGGAGTATGAGAAGCAGCAGCAAAGGAATAGTCAGACCACAACATGGGAGCAGAATGGGCCCACTGATCCCGAATCAGGCCGCCATTCAATCACAATATGTTTCTTAACCCCTTTCTCCTACCTTCTTCCGGTAACCTTTGATCCCCTTACCAATCTCTAGGTCTTTAATACACTGAATGACTTGGCTTCCACAGTCCTCTGCAGCGAGGAGTTCCACAGATTCACCACCCTCTTGTTGAAGAAATTCCTCCATCTCAGTTCTAATGGGGCATCCTGTCACTCTGAAGTGTGCCCTCGGGTCCTACTTTGTCCTACGAGTACATTGCTACTCCTGTATCTAGCCCTCTTGAAATGAATGTTAATGTTGCATTTGCCTTCCTAACTGCCAAATGAACCTACATGTTAACCTGAACACAATCCTGAACTAGAACTCCCGAGTCTCAGGGTGGCACAGTGGTTAGCACTGCCGCTTCACAGCAGCGGGGCCTGGGTTCAATTCCAACCTCGGGTGACAGTTTGTGGAGTTTGCACATTCTCTCAGTAACTGCGTGGATTTCCATTAGATTCTTCAGTTTCAGCTGACAATCTAAAGATGCACAGGTCAAGTGGATTGGCGATGGTACATTGCTGATCAGTGCCCAGGGTTGTGCAGACTAGCTGAATCAGCTATGGTAAATGATAGGTTATGGGGATAGGGTGGGATGCTCTTCAGAGGGTCGGTGCAGACTCGGTGGGCTGAATAGCCTCTTTCTGCATTGTATGGATTCTATGAAGTCTCTTTGTGCTCCAGATTTCCAATTCCTTTCCCCAGTTCCTCACATTATATTCTGCCACTTTTTTGCCTACTCTCCTAGCCTGACCAAGTCCTTCTGCAGCCTGCTTGCATCTTCAATATTGCCTGTCATTCCACTTATCTTTGTGTCATTCACAAACGTATCCACAATCTCCTCAGTTTCTTTGTCCACGTTAACCTGTAACAAATAGTTGCTGTCCAAATACTAACCCCTGTGAAATTTCATTTGTCACCAGTTGCCATCCTGAAAAAGGTCCTTTTATCCCCAAGTTCTGCCTTCTGCCAGTGAACCAATAGTCTATCAATGCCTTGCCCTTAACAACAGGGGCTCTTATGAGTCTCCTGCGCAGCACCTTGTCAGATGCTTTCTGGAAATCCAAATAGACCATGTCCACTGACTCCAGCTTTGTCAAGCTTGCTTGTTACCTCCTCAAACAATTCTAACAGATTCGTCAGGAATGACCTCCCCTTAACAAAGCCGTGCTGACTCAGCCCTATGTTACCAGGCATTTCCAAGTACTCCGTAATCTCATCCTTGATAATAAGACACCAAAATCTTATCTACAATTGAGGTTAAGCCAAGTTTCCTATCTTCTGCCTCCCTCTATTCTTAAACAAGGGTGTTACATCAGTCATTTTCCAGTCCCACCTGACTCGTGATTCCTGAAAGATCACCACGAATGCCCCCACAACCACCTCAGCTATCACCAGAATTCTGGGGTTCAGTCAGTCCAGACTGGATGATTTATCCAGCTTCAGACCTTGTAGCTTTCCCAGCACTCTCTCCTTAGTGATGGTCACTACACTCAACTCTGTCCCCTGACTGTCTTGAAATTCTGGTGTCTTCCACCATGAAGACTGATGCAACGTACCGATTCGGTTACTCAGCCATTTCTTTGTTCCCCATTACCATTCTTCCAGTCTCACTTTCTGGTGGCCCAAGGTCCACTCTTACCTTTCACATATCTAAAAAATCTCTTGCAATTTTTAAAAAACAAAAGTCACTTGCTAGCTTATCCTTATTTCATCTTCTCCCCCTCTTATTGCTTTACTACTTGTCATCTGCTGGCTTTTAAAGGCTTCCCACTGATCTTCACCATTTTGACTTCCTTTGTCAGCCACAGTTGTCTCATCCTTCCCTTGGGATGAATTTCTGCTTCGTCTCCGGAATTACCTCCAGAAACCCCTGCCACCGCTGCTCCTTTTCCTTGCTAGGTCCCCCTTTAATCAATACTGGCCAGCTCCTCCCTCACGTCTTTGTAGTTACCTTTACTTAATTGTAGCACTATTACATCTAATAGAAGATTCTCCCTCTCAAGTTGCAGACTGAATTACATATTATATTATCAGAAATAAAACAGTGTCACCGACTTAACCACACAGTTGTTAGGAGATTAAAAAAATCCAAAAAAAAAACACAAATCTTGAGTGCACAAAATGTTTTAAACGCAGTTTGCCAAGATCTAGCCATTAACGTGAAAGGGCTAGTTTTAAGTCACTGAACTTCTGTGGAGAATTCAGTCTACTGTATACGATGTGGAGGTGCCGGTGTTGGACTGGGGTGGACAAAGTCAGAAGTGACACGACACCAGGTTATAGTCCAACTGGTTTATTTGAAATCACTTGAAGGGGCTGCACTTCGAAAGCCTGTGATTTCAAATAAACCTGTTGGACTATAACCTGATGGCACGTGACTTCTGACTCAAATATATAAAAGGGGAGGCGATGGCCTAGTGTATGATCGCTGGACTGTTAATCCAGAGATCCAGATCATGTTCTGGGGACCTGGGTTCGAATCCCACCACGGCAGATGGTGGAATTTGAACTCAATAAATATCTGGAATTAAAAATCTACCATTGACTGTGAATCCATTGTCGATTGTTGGAAAAACCCATCTGGTTCACAAAATGCCCTTTAGAGAAGGAAACTGCCATCCTTACCTGGTCTAGTCTACATGTGACTCCAGACCCACAGCAATGCGGTTGACTCTCAACTCCCCCTTGGGCAATCAGGGATGGGCAATAAATGCTGCCTAGCCAGTGATGCTCACATCCTACGAATGAGTAAAATATATTTATTTTTATACATCTTAGGACTTGTAGCCTGCAAATATTGGAACATCTACGCTTCCATATTTCAATCCTCATCCAGTAATTATTTTTTTCTCCTGCAACTACAAATCTACCACTCTCAGGTTCTCTACCAATTTGCCTCAAATCTGTTCCCCTCACCACTGAAGTATTTCCACAAGAAGCAGTGTCCCTTCATTCACCTAATCAATATTCATGACTTTGATTAGAGTGTTCAATCTATCCACAACCTTCACTGCTCTAAGAACAACTACTCAGCTATTCTCTGAAGTTCTTCATCCCTGGTACCATTATAAATGCAGCTACAAAATTGTATGATGTACCGAGGTTGACAGGACATTTAAATAAAAACTTTCAATTGTGTGCAAATTTTATATAGATCTATAATTGTTCTAGTGGGTAAAGGCACTTCTCAGTATAACATTACAGACATGGAAACCTGATGGTTCCAGCTTCAATTCAGTCTGTGATATACATCTGATCAAAACCATGACAATGCACAGGGAAGAACAGAACGGTGGTTATACAAGCTTGAACACAGGCATTGGCTCTGGATAAGACAGCGACTGGCTACAGTGTCGACCGACTGCCAACATTCTTTGTGCAAGCCTGCATATTAAGATTGGCTGCTTGGAAAAGATAATGTAAAACTATCAGTTACCATAACATCACACCTCAGCAAGAATCAGCAAATTCAGGAAAGGAATGTGAAAAACCACAATGTAAATCTAAAATAGCACTAATCCTGAATGCACACTCACTTTGTCCTGCTCTCAGCGCTCCTCCAAGTGCAGCCATCTCCAAAATGGCTGCCACACTCCAAAAACACCCATCTCCGGCCTCTGATCGTTAGCTAATGTATCTCCAACTGCTTCCATTGGAAGCTTTGATGTAGTGGCCATCATTTACTCAGCCCTACTCAGAGGCATCTAAAAGGACAGGTAAAACTCATGTCATCTGTACTAGCAGTTCTCAAAGCCAGAAAAAAAAAATCAAAGAGTGTCCAGCTAAGGACAAGGCTACACCTATGAAAACAAATTATTTTTAAATCAACCTCCTCAGAAGTGTGATGATACCTTCAGAACACAGCAGACTTGAACCTGGACCTTTCAACGCAGAAGTAAGGAACTGCAACTACATTGGAAGAGCTCTCTCGCAGAATAGTCAAGCGACAGCCTGACATTACCTGCAAGATTTGATTCCACGAGTAGGACGATATCCCAGACCTCATTATCACTGGATATTCCTGTCCCACAGGTAGTAAAGACCCAGCAGAGGTTGTGGCACGTTGGTATACAGCCAGGAGGGAGTTGCCCTCAGAGTCCTCAACTCCAGGCCCTACGAGGTCTCAAGGAATGAGGTTAAACCTCCTGATGAATCAGTATTCCTCCAATTTGAACAACACTTGGAGCAAGCATGGATGGTGGCAAGGATGCAAGGTAGTAGGGAGGTGGCAGGAGGAGGTCAGTCCCCACCATCAACAGCGGTTTGGCAACAGCTAACCCTGATCACACTGGTCAGGGACTAAAATGAGACAGACTTCAAAAACATGCAGCAACTCAAGACTGGACAACAATGAGGCATACCTAAAATCTGTACAAGTGACGAAGTTACCAATTTACTATTTACATGCCAAAAAGCATAAGCAAATGACAAACAAGTAGGCGATCCCACAACCAATTGATCAAATCTAAGCTCTACAGTCCTGTAGCAAACAGTCGTGGACAATTTAAAAACTCACTAGAGGAGGCAGCTCCACAAGTATCCCCATCCTGTTTGATGAAAGCGCCCAGCACATCAGTGCAAAAGATAAGGCTGGGGCATTTGCAACAAATCTTCAGCCAGAAGTGCCAAGTTGAATATCCATCTCAGCTTCTGCCTTCCCTGACTAGTTTCCAAAACGACAGCTCCTGACTTCGTTACAGCCTCAGTTCAAATATGGACAAAAAAAAAAAAAAAAGCTGAATTCCAGGAGGTGAGGTGAGGTGAGAGAGTGTGACAGTCCTTAATACAATGGCCGCATTTGACCAAGTATGGCATCGAGGTGGCCTAAGAAAACTGTAATCAATGGATACCAGGGGGCAAATTCTCTGTTGATTAGAGTCAGACCTGGCATATAGGAAAATGGGTGTGGGTGTTAGTCAGTCATCTCAGCTCCATGACATCTCTGGAGGAGTTCCTCAGGGGAGTGTCTTTGGCCGAATCATCTTTAGCTGCTTCAATCACAAACTTCTCACCATCGTGAGGGAGGAAGTGGGGATGTTTGCCGTTGATCACATGATGTACGGCAACACTTGTGACTCCTCAGATAATGAAGCAGTCCAGGCTCAAATGCAACACGACCTGGACAATATCCAGGCTTGGGCTGACAAGTAACAAGTAACATTCGTGCCACAATGCTAGACAATGACTATGTCCTGCAAGAGACAATCTAACCACCACCCCTGGACATTCAACAATGTTACCATCACTGAATCCTCCACTCTCCTCATCCTAGGGGTTCCTAGTGACTAGAAACTCAATTGGACTCACCACATAAATACAGTGATGACAACAGCAGGTCAGAAGGTAGGAACACTGCAGCAAGCAACTCACCTCCCGACACCCCAAAGTCTGTCCACCACCTACAAGGCACATGTGAGGAGTGTGACAGAATACTCGCCATTTGCCTAGATGGGTGCAGCTCCAACAACACTTAAGCTTAATACTATCCAGGACAAAGCAGCCTGCTTGACTGGTAAAACATCTACAAGAATCCACTCCCTCCATCGTTGACTCTCAGTAGTAGCAGTGTGTATTATCCACAAGATGCACTGCTGAGATTCACCAAATATCTTTAGATTGCACCTTCCAAACCCATGACCACTACCATTGAGAAGAACAAGGGTAGAAAAGACACTGGAACAGCACCACCAGTAAGTTACCCTCCAAGCCATCACCCTGACTTGGAAACGTATTGTCATTCCTTCACTGTTAATGAGTCAAAATCCTGGAATTCCCTCCTATAGTGGATCTACCTACAGCGCATGGGCTGTAGCAGTTCAAGGAGGCAGCTCACTTCAAGGGCAACTAGGGCCAGGCAATAAATGCTGACCTGCCAGCAAGGCCGATGTCCCATGAATGAATAAAACAAACATGTCCTTCCATAAAGTACATTAGCAACCTAGATGAATTTTTGACAACCGACAATAATTAAGTGACTGTCATTAGGCTTTAAACTCCAGTATTTTATTTGAATTCAAATTTCACCATCTGCCATGGTGGGATTGGAACTCATGTCGCAGGCCTGATGGGATTAAGCCAAGGATTCTATGGAAAGCAAGGGAAAAGATTGCAGGGCCTTCAGCGATCATCTTTTCGTCCTCACTGTCCACGGGTATAGTGCCGGAAGACTGGAGAGAGGCAAATTTCATTCCCTTGTTTAAAAAAGGGAATAAGGATAACCCTGGAAATTACAGGCCAGTTAGTCTTGCATCCATGGTGGGCAAATTATTGGAAAGGGCTCTGAGAGATAGGAGTTATGGTCACTTGGAAAGGCACAGTTTGATTTGTAATAGTCAGCTTGGGTTTGAGGGGTAGATCATGCCTCACAAACCTTATTGAATTCTTTGAAGAGGTGACCAAACACACGGATGAAGGTAGAGCAGCGGATGTGATATACATGGATTTAAGTAAGGCGTTTGAGAAGGTTCCCCATGGTAGGCTCATGCAGAAGGTGAGAGGAGGCATGGGATAGGGGGAAAATGTGGCAGATTGTCTTCTAAGGATCAGCCAATTCTGAATCCAAAGGGTGGTAGAGAACGGAAAATATTCAACATGGTGCTCAGTTACGAGTGGTGTACCACAAGGATCTAATCTGGGTCCTCTTCTATTTGTGATTTTTGTAAATGATTTGGATGAAGGAGTGGAAGGGTGGATTAGTAAGTTCTCGGGCGATACAAAGGTGGGTCAAGTTGTGGATAGTGTGGAGGGCTGTTCTAGATTACAAAGGGACATTGACAGGATGCAGAACTGGGCTGAGAAGTGGCAGATGGAGTTTAACTCTGAAAAGTGTGAGGTGATTCATTTTGGAAGGATAAACTTGAAAACAGAATACAGGTTTAACGGAAAGATTCTGGCAGTGTGGAGGAGCAAAGGGATCTTGGGGTTCATGTTCACAGTTCCCTGAAAGCTGCCACCCAGGTGGATAGAGTTGTTAGGAAGGCATATGGTGTGTTAGCTTTCATTAATAGAGAGATTGAGCTCAAGAGCCGTGACGTTATGCTCCAGCTATACAAAAGCCTGGTTCGGCCACATCTGGAGTGTTGTGTCCAGTTCTGGTTGCCTCATTACTGGAAAGATGTGGAAGCGTTGGAAAAGGTGGAGGAGATTTACCAGGATGTTGCCTGGAATGGAGGGAAGGTCTTACGAGGAAAGGTTGAGAGAGCGAGGGCTTTTCTCTTTAGAACGACGAAGGATGACAGGTGACTTGATAGAGGAGTACAAAATGATCAGAAGTAGAGATAGAGTGGACAGCCAGAGATTTTTTTCCTAGGGTGGAAGTAACTATTACGAGGGGGCATAGTTTTAAAGTGAGTGGAGGTAGATATAGGGGAGATGTCAGAGTTAGGTTCTTTACTCAGAGCGTGGTCAGGGCATGGAATGCATTGCCAGAGAGGGTAGTGGAGTTGGCCTCATTGGGGCATTTAAGTGGCTATTAGATAGGCATTTGGATGATAGTATAAAGTAGGGGTGGAGGTTAGATAGATCTTAGGATTAGGGTAAAAGTTCGGCACAACATCGTGGGCCAAAGGCCCTGTACTGTTCTCTGTTCTATCACCATTACCTTGCACTCTGGGTTACTGGTCCAGTAGTTTTAAGAGCTTACTTTCACCTCAACACTAAAATTGCAGAACACAAAAAAAGCAGCCCAGAAGATTCCTACTATTTTTAAACCAAGTCAGAAAAGTTACAGCTGTAAAAATGGATTTAAAAGAGCTGGAGACAGCCCTTCTCATTGTTAGTTTTAGCTTTAACTTCCAAAAACGTAAATTCATATGAAAGTCATTCAGTACCATGAAACGGTTATAAAACACATTTATTTCATCAAAAGAAGAAAAATATAAATATAGGGCAATTAATCTAAAAAGGTCAGTTTGAGGACATCATGGAGCAAGCCAAATCATGTTGTGTGGTGTAAATTAGGCAAGTTCTCTGATTTCAGTTTATCTGGGTATTTTTTGTTTTAAGAGTTGTAATTTAGAGCTCATGTGGTTTGCAATCAAAAATGAAAATGGTAAATAGACATACTGAACATGTATGATAATGACTCAAAACCATACTCACTATACATACACACTCAATTTATACTAATCCTGATTGCTACAGTTTGGAGTAAATGAATTTTCAAACAAACTGGAAACTCCCACTAAGGCTGCAGCTTAACTGGTCAATGTGATTAAGACAAATCCCAAAAATGGTTAGAGACACTGGATCACCAAATATTATTAAACCTCTCTCATAAGGGCTTCCAATTCTTAACGTTTAGCCTTGCAAACATCCCCAAAAGTTCTCCAACTCAAAGACTGCTTAGGTTTTGATAATTCAATTTCTTTTGAGACCAAATTCCCTAGTACTCAAGACTGCTCCCAAATGTCTTAATTTTCAGCACAATTCCAGCTATGATCAAATTCACCCAGTTGCCGCTGAATTGCACTTCTTTTCCAATTTCAAATATTATCAATAGGCTTCCTTCACACCACTGGTCAGATGATCTGAACTATGGCTGTTAGGGCTCTAATATTTTTCCATTGTACTAAGCTATCACTTTCTGGGACATGAGCCTTTAACTGCAGTCCTCTAAGAGTTGCACTGATGCTGCTTAACTATTTATTCTGCCTTAAGATTTATTTAATTGATACCTCAACTAAGGAGCTTATCTCATGAGGGAAGATTAGATAAATTCAATTTATTTTCAGTACAGTCTAGAAGAGTGAGTGATAGGTTTTTTTTGACAGGTTGGACAGGGTGTTTCCTCAGTCATACAGCACAGAAGAAACCCTTCAGTCCATTGAGTCTGCGCTGACCTATCTACACTAATTCTGCTTTCACTAATTCTACAATAATTTGGCGGTGGGGGGGGGTCTTCGTCCAGAAAAAAGAACGACGTTCTTTAGAATTAGGGTTTGCTACTTTATGACAGAGATTAAGAGCTTTTCCTTCTAAAGGTTATGACGCAGATGGAAGAGGTGGGATCAGCATTTTAGAGTGTGGTCTTTGGAGCTCCAACAGATCAGCCATGATCTTAGAGAATGGTAGAGCAGGCCTGAAGGACCAAATAGCCTATTTCTGAACTTAATTTGTTGTCCTGTTGTTTTCCAGTTTTAAACTGCAACTAACTTTCACCCAAGAAACACATACAGACACAGTGAAGCCACAGAATCTAAGCTCCGCCCATCTCCATAGCCTCCTCTGACTCAACCTAAAAGCCATCCCTTACCTGTATTTACAACTGAAACTCTGATTTGATAGAGTCAATGGGCTTTTAAGGCCCTTCAATGTTCACTGAATGCCTTTGAATCCAACAAACAAAATCTCTCTCGAATATCATTACTGCAAGCAGTATGGACACCATGTCTCCAGCTCACTAACTCAATCTCCCCTTTCTATCTTTGTAACTGTTAAAAAGGAGTCATGTCACTAAGTGTCATGGTCTTTCATGTGCTTCAATTTCTACAGTTAAACTTTATTTTCTAAAATTAAAACTGCATAATAAAATCACTTTAAGCATGTTGTTTACAACAAAGATTATCTTTGAAATATTGAAGACTAAGGGTATGGCTGAAAAGAGAGTTATGTACTTAACTTGACTAGCACAACTTTTTTTTTAAAAAAAGTGGTACCTGCAGCATTATCAAAAATGCATTTAATTTAAAGTGAACACATTGAGAATAAATACTTACAGATGATCACAAAAGTAACAGTAATAGAGAGAGTACCATGTTAAAGAAACAAGCAAGTTGACTCATCACACCTCTGCTGACTTTTAATCTTATTTCCACTGCACCTTGGTATGCTGTTCTTTTACAAATACTAGTTCACTTTTTAAATGTAATACGTTTAATGGCCACTCATAATAAGGCAGTCCATTTTGTAATGAGTAGCTAGATGAAATCATCCCTAATTTTCATTCTTCTGACAGTCCCGCGTCTTATGTTGGCATCTCACAAAACACAAGAAACAATGTCTGAAAGACTACCTTCTGAAAACATTTCACAATTTTGAGAATCATTAGAACACACCTTCTTAATGTTCTCTGCTAGTGAAAGTTCATGGTCATAATTATTCATAATAAGACTGTCATTTCCAAAGTTCCAATATTCACAATGCAATGAGGCGCTACAAATGGTTTGCAATAAGTCAACCACAACCTAATTAACATCTTGAGCAAATTCAATATCACCTCTTACGTGCTCAGTGGCATACAAATAACACTGAATTCCAATTTTTTTTTAAAAAATGCCTGCATTCCAAATTTAAAAGACTTGTATATCTGCAACCCTGGATTGCACAGTTTCTCTAATCTTAAGATTTATTTACATTGTTCTTTCCCCATCCAAAACAGAGTAATTCAGACCTCTTTGCACCAAATATCATCTTTCTGCCAAATCTATTTACTGGTCTGCTTACTTCACTCTTCCACGCAGTTCATTAAATTTTAATATTTAATATAGATGATTAAAATTATGTATAGCCAAAATAGTAAGCCAAGCTCAAAGTTTGAGAAAATTTGTTGCTCGAGTTGCGGATGATATCGTATACTTGCTCGCTGAGCCAATGTGTTTGATTGCAGACATTTCGTCACCCTGCTCGCACAATGACGATGTTACTCAGCAGTGTGATGAAACATCTGCAATCAAACACACCGACTTGGCGAGCAAGTCTTCAACATAATAATCCAAGCATTCCATCAAATGCAATAAGTGTTATTTATCCCTAAAGACATCCCTAAAATCAGTCAACGGTAGAAGTAATTGAGAGCTATTTAACAACTGTCAATGCAAACAAAACACGAACATATGACTGATAGAGATAAAGACCTATTCAGAGGTTCCAGTGGTGTTGATCATGGGAAGTTTGATATGCTTCATTTATTACTAGTTGTTCTTCATAGTTTAATTCTGTTTCTTTTATGTTTTGTGGGTATCTCAGTAGCATTTGGTTTGCACTTCAGATTAAGTCATGATTTCATTAATAATGCCTTTGCAGCCTTCATATGCCCCTTTCATTTCCATGACTTCAAAATTCCTCTCTGTTCTGCTACTTATTCTAAAATCCATCACTTCATCCTAATTCAGATCTCCTGAACAACTGCATTCATTATTCCCGAGGATCACCCATCTAATTTCTAACGTTCCTGTTGCCAGCTTCAAACACTGCGGCACATCCGGGAGGGGGAGAGTTACCTGGACGCTTTGTTTCAGGAGGCAGTCACACCTGGTAGACTAAGTAATTCATATTCAGTTAGTGATCAGGGACAACAGGGTGTGACTGCAAGTGAGGCAGGTAAGGGGATCCTGAATTCAGGAGTGGAGGAGACTCAGCTTTTGACCTTATCCAACAGGTACGAGATACTTGCTCCCAGCGTGAATGAGCCAGCTCACCACAGCACCATGGTGCAGAAGGCCACTCAAGAGGGGGGAGCAAAAAGACAAGTGGTAGTTAAAGGGGATTCTATAGTTAGGGGGATAGATAGTATCCTTTGCAAGCCGGATCGGGAGTCCCGCATGGTGTGTTGCCTGCCCGGTGCCAGGGTGCAGGACATCTCTGACCGGCTTGAAAGGATATTGGAGCGGGAGGGGGAGGATCCAGTTGTTGTGGTCCACACTGGGACTAACAACATAGACAAGGCTAGGATGGAGGACCTGTTTGGGGATTATTAAGCACTAGGAACGAAATTATGACCCTCGAGGACCTGTTCTTTAATCTCCGGATTACTGCCCGAGCCACGTGCGAATTGGCTGAGGGATAAGAAAATTAGAGAAGCAAATACGTGGCTAAGGGAGTGGTGTGGGAAAGAGGGGTTCCATTTCATGGGGCATTGGCATCAGCATCAGTTTTGGAACCGGGGTGGGGGGGGGGGGGATCTGTATCGATGGGACGGTCTCCACCTGAACCAACCTAGAACCAGTGTTCTAGCGAAAAGGATAAATAGGGTGGTCACTACGACTTTAAACTAGTGGGTCGAGGGTGGCGGCTGGGGGGGGGGGGGGTGGTGAGAGGAGAGCGCGGGAAGGAAAAGGGAGAACAACAGGGAGTATGATGGTAAATAAAAAAGGTAAGCAGCAGGTTAGCATGCGCGCAGGAGGGTTTAAGTTCAAGGCAGACTATGAAAGAAGCAAAAAAGTAAGGATAACTCAGGAGATATTAGAGATGTTGGAAATCATGGAGGGTAAGAAAACTAGCATAAAGGCACTTTACCTGAATGCTCGTAGCATTCGTAACAAGGTTGACAAGTTCTTGGTACAAATCATCACGAATGAATATGATTTGGTAGCCATTACAGAGATATGGTTACAGGATGGTCACGTCTGGGAGTTAAATATCCAGGGGTACTGGACTATTCGGAAGGACAGACAGGAAGGTAAAGGAGGTGGTGTAGTTCTGATATTCAAGGACGACATCAGGGCAGTGCTGAGAGATGGTGTAGGTTCTATGGAGAATGAGGTTGAATCCATTTGGGTGGAAATTAGAAATTCTAAGAGGAAAAAGTCACTGATAGGCGTAGTCTATAGGCCACCAAATAATAACATCACATTGGGGCGGGCGATAAACAAAGAAATAACTAATGCCTCTAAAAATGGTACAGCAATTATCACAGGGGATATTAATCTACATGTAGATTAGTCGAACCAGCTCGGTCAGGGTAGCCTTGAAGAGGAGTTTGTTGAGTGTATCCGTGATAATGTTCTTGAACAGTATGTAATGGAACTGACGAGGGAGCAAGCTATCCTAGATCTGGTCCTGTGTAATGAGACAGGAATAATTAATGACCTCAGTTAGGGATCCTCTTGGAAGGAGTGATCACAGTATGGTTGAATATAGAATACAGAAGGAGAGTGTGAAGATAAAATCCAGTACCAGGGTCCTGTGCTTGAACAAGGGGGACTACAATAGAATGAGGGAGGACTTGGCTAAAGTAGATTGGAAACAAAGATTTTATGGTGTGACAGTTGACGAGCAGTGGAGGACTTTCAAAGCAATTTTTCAAAGTGCTCAGCAAAAGTATATTCCAGTGAAAAGGAAGGACTGGAAGAAAGTGGGTAATCTGCCATGGCTGTCCAAGGAAATAAGGGAGGCTATCAAATTGAAAGAGAAGGCATACAAAGTGGCCAAAAACAGCATGAAACTAGAAGATTGGGAAAACTTTAAAGGTCAACAGAGAGCCACAAAAAGAACTATAAAGAAAAGTAAGATAGAACATGAGAAAAAACTAGCACAGAATGTAAAGACAGATAGCAAAAGTTTCTATAAATATATAAAACGAAAAAGAGTGGCTAAAGTAAACGTTGGCCCTTTAAAGGATGAGAAGGGGAATTTACTTATGGGATATGATGAAATGGCCAAGGCATTGAACAGGTATTTTGTATCGGTCTTCACAGTGGAGGATACTAATAACATGCCAGTAATTGACAAAGAGACGAAGGTAGGCGAGGACCTGGAAACAATCACTATTACAGAAGAGGTAGTGTTGGGCAAGCTAATGGAGCTAAAGGATTGATATGTCTCCTGGCCCTGATGGAATGCATCCCAGGGTATTAGAAGCGATGGTAGGTGAAATACTACACTGGCGGTAATTTTCCAAAATTCGCTGGACTCTGGGGCAGTCCCAGCAGATTTGCTGTTTTCCAATGTGACACCACTGTTTAAAAAGGGAGGTAGACAAAAGACGGGGAATTATAGACCAGTTAGCTTAACCTCTGTAGTGGGGAAGATGCTCGAGTCTATTATCAAGGAAGAAATAGCAAGGCATCTCGATAGAAGCTGTCCCGTTGGGCAGACGCAGCACGGGTTCACGAAGGGCAGGTCATGCTTGACAAATCTTTTGGAATTCTACGAAGACATTACGAGCAAGGTGGACAATGCGGACCCAGTGGATGTGGTGTACCTGGATTTCCAAAAGGCTTTCGACAAGGTGCTGCACAAGAGGCTGCTGCATAAGATAAGGATGAATGGTGTTAGGGGTAAAGTATTAGCATGGATAGAGGATTGGTTGACTAACAGGATGCAAAGAGTGGGGATAAATGAGTGCTATTCTGGCTGGCAATCAGTGACTAGTGGTATGCCTCAGGGATCGGTGTTGGGACCGCAATTATTTACAATTTATACAGATGATTTGGAGTTGGGCACCACGTGTAGGGTGTCAAAAGTTTGTAGATGACACTAAGATGAGTGGCAGAGCAAAGTGTGCAGAGGACTGTGAAACTTTGCAGAGGAAAATAGATACATTGAGTGAGTGGGCAAAGGTCTGGCAGATGGAATACAATGCAAATAAATGTGAAGTCATACATTTTGGTAGCAGTAATAGTAAAAAGGATTATTACTTGAATGGTAAAAAGTTGCAGCATGCTGCTATGCAGAGGGACCTGGGTGTCCTTGTGCATGAATCACAGAAGGTTGGTCTGCAGGTACAACAAGTAATTAGGAAGGCAAATGGAATTTTGTCCTTCATTGCTTTTAAACTCAATCTCTTTAGCAGAGAGATTATGTTGCAGCTGGTAAGGCCACACCTGGAGTACTGTGTGCAGTTTTGGTCTCCTTACTTGAAAAAGGATGCACTGGCACTGGAGGGGGTGCAGAGGAGGTTCACTAGGTTGATTCCAGAGTTGAGGGGGTTGGCTTATGAGGAGAGACTGAGTAGATTGGGATTATATTCATTGGAATTTAGAAGATTGGGGGGAGGATCTTATAGAAACATATAAAATTATGAAGGGAATAGATAAGATAGAAGTAGAGAGGATGTTTCCACTGGCAGGTGAAGCTAGGACAATAGGGCATAGCCTCAAGATTAGAGGGAGCAGATTTCGGACTGATTTGAGAAGGAACTTCTTCACCCAGAGGGTTGTTAATCTATGGAATTCCTTGCCCAGTGAAGTAGTTGACGCTACTTCAGTAAACGTTTTTAAAGCTAAGGTAGATTTTTTTTGAACAATAAAGGAATTAAGGGATATGGTGACAGCGCGGGTAAGTGGATCTGAGTCCATGAAAAGATCAGCCATGATCTTATCGAACGGCGCAGCAGGCTCGAAGGGCCAGACGGCCTACTCCTGCTCCTAGTTCTTATGTTCTCTTTTGTCCTCCTATTCAACTCTTACATTACTGCTGTCAAATGAGGGTAGCCCAGTAAATGCCCCTCTATTACCTCCTGTTTTGCTTTAAGAAACTTAGCCGTTCATTCCCAAGTCCTATCGAGTCATCCACACATGATAACATTTTTTTAAAAAAAAGTAGGAAAGTAGTTGTTATGAAGCTCAAGTGTCAAATTTACAGACCTCAGGAAGTCAGTACAAAATGCAAGAGAATTAATGACAGATTTATCAATAAAGGATAGGTGAATTAGTGCCCCATAGATTAGAATCACAGAATCCCTACAGAGTAGCTAGAAGCCATTCAGCCCTCTGAATAACATCCGACCCAGACCACTCTATTCTCTCCCCACAACCACGCATTAACAATGGTTAATCCACCTAACCTGCACATCCCTGGACACTATGGTGCAATTTGGAATTGCCAATCCACCTAACATCTTGGGCTACAGGGGAAACCAGAGCACCCGGAGGAAACCCATGCAGCCACAGGGAGAATGTGCAAATTCCAGACAGACAGTCACCCAAGGCTGGAATCGAACCAGGGTCTCTGGCACCATGAGGCAGCAGTGCTAACTAACCACTGTGCCAGCATGCTGCCCTTATGAACCCTAGCAGAAGCAGTGTAGCGGGAGAAGTTGTTGAAGGAATAAACAGTATGTTATGGTTGAAGTCACAAGAATAGCCAATGGGTGTAGGAAGCCTCAAGACCCAGAGTAGGTTCTATTCAAGATGACACACTTGAATAGACTGAATGGTTTGTTTTGTAAAGAAGCAAGACCAGAGAGACGGCAATGATAGTTACAAGCAGTGCACAAAAATGGCAAAAAACCAGAATGCAAGGTGCATGGCATACACAAGACTTATTTTCCATGCACTTTAATTCTTCAACATAATTCAAAAACATATTTGGCAATGCAGTATATAGTTCTTATTGAAAATCTGCTCATTTTAACAGTGTAACTTTGGAACATTTGCTCCTTGCCCAGCATTACATGCCAGAATTAGTAGTGAAAGGCACAGACATTTGCATTAACTATA
Organism: Ginglymostoma cirratum; assembly: GCA_024137785.1. Taxonomy (NCBI): domain Eukaryota; kingdom Metazoa; phylum Chordata; class Chondrichthyes; order Orectolobiformes; family Ginglymostomatidae; genus Ginglymostoma; species Ginglymostoma cirratum. The sequence continues at coordinate 32,978,285 of JAHRHZ010000034.1, read as the reverse complement.
AGATCATGTAACATGGGACCAGCTGTTGTAGTTGTCGTAATAAACTGAGTTGCCGCATCTACTGCAATTTATTAGAGCATCTTTGCAAGTAGCCATAGCAAGGTACCAATATGTACAGTTTAAACAAAATCATAAAGCTTATGTTCACAAATTAATGAAATGATAACATCAGAGACCATAAGCATTACTGAAGTATCATGATGGTATGTATCTCCTTTGGTATCAGAAGCATTCACAATGTCCTGTAGAGATAGCCATGTTGGTTCTGGCTGTGCTTATCTCAGGCCCATTTTATCAGGACAGCTGTGCAACTCTTACAGACCTGTGCACCTCTGTTTTAGCCACAATGGAGGACATACAAACTCTGTTTGAGGAGGGAGGGAAAACCACTGTCTAAAACTTTGAAACTGCAGAACTGTTTTCCAAACGTTACCTGGAATTATACATGCCGGTTCAATGAATTTTGGAATCTAAACCATTTCATCACAAACATCTGGGATGAAAAATTACAGACATTAAGTTCACTACATTGTGGTGTACCATATAGTTGAAAAAGAAAATGCAAATATTGAGCATCACTGGTAAAGCTAGCACTAACTGACCACTTCTAACTATCTTGAGAAAGTGTGGATGGACTGCCTTCTTAAACCTTTGCAGTCCAGTAATTTGAGTGGTTTGACGTACATGGCTGGCTTGCCACATCACCTCTAAAGGCACTGAAAAGCCACACGCTGCTGAGGTCCTGGGACCACATAGTGCCGAGATGGAGTAAAGATAGCAAGTTTACAACCATCTGATACATTCAGTAACAGTTAACTACTAGAGCTTTGCAAATTTTCTGTTCTAAAGAATCTGAATTCAAATTCTCAAACTGGCATGGCAAGACTGAAATCACTTTCTCTACCGGAGGTCTACATTCTCTCTTTTCAGAAAGAAGGGCTTGTCATGGGAAAATAAGAAAAAAGTACATGTCAGTAATGAAAAAATCAACATTAGGTTTCTAAAATCATTCTGACAATTCCCCATTAAAGATGTGTGTAGAAAGTAGGTTTTTTTTTAAAATAATAGTATTACATGAAGCAAAGATACTTAAAAATATAACTGCCAATGTCTCAAATGCTGTTATTCAGCTCCATACAGACATAAGACAACTTTACTGTAACTGGCCTGATTAACTTTTGCAAATTTGCTTCAGCAATGGTAGCTTCAAAACGGGTACATAGTTCATACATTTCCAGTAAGGTGAGCAAGAAAGTTTCAACTGCTCATTCTACAAGAACATTATCAAAAAAAGACAAAATTCAGAAATTGCTGGAAAAACTCAGCAGGTCTGACAGCATCTGTGGAGACAAGGCAGGGTTAACATTTTGGGTCCCGTCACTGGTTTCCAGCATCTGCAGTTCTTTTGTTTTTTTTTTTAAAATATCAAAAATGAACAATTCAAAACACAGAACAAGACCTGGCAGGAGTATTGTACAGTTGTGGGTGCCGTATAATAGGAGAGAATTGAATGTACTGGAGAATGCGCAGAAGTGGTCTACTAGGACAGTTACAGACATATCGGGACTGTTCTCTCTGGGGCTAAGGTGGCTAAGAGGAGATCTGGTTGAGGTTTACAAAACCATGGGGAGGCTGGAAGGAGTAGCAGATAGGGCAAAGCTGTTTCTGCTTGTAAAAGAAACAAGAATGGAAGGCATGGATTTGGAGTGATGCGCAAATGAAGCAAGGGTGACACAAGAAATAAAAACTTTCACACAGCAAGTGGATAGGACATAGAATGTGCTGCCTGGAAATATGATGGAGGTAGGTTCAATTGAAGCATTCAAGAGGATATTGGAATTTTTTTGGATAGTATGGTGTGCAGGAAAAGGCAGGAGACTGGCGCGAGATAATACAGCCATTGCAAGCATGGCAGCCTCCTTCTGCACCGTAATAATTCCTTGGTCTGTTTCACAAGACAGTTCCTGAATATGAGAAAGGTTGTAAAACAAGGCATACCTTAAAAGAAATTCATTCAACAACATAGGCAGGATGAGGCTCTTTCAATGAGAATTGTTTAAATTATGCTTACAGCCAAGCCGTTCATGATAAACCCCATGCACAAACAGGTTATAATGCTCTCAACATTCAGTTTATACTATTACTGCATAGTACTTTGGACAATTTTAAAAGAATACGTCAAATTTTAAAGCATACATTTACTCAATGTATAGGTTAATAATAGATAGCCAAATGAAGATCTCCTCTTGTACACTCACCAGCCAAAGATTTTCTTTTCATTAATTTTGATGAACAGAGAACACAGATTAAAGAATTTCCAAGTGCAAAACTCCAGTCATCAAGTCCTACTTCTTTTTAAAAACCACATCTTAAAAGGAGAAAAAGACTTGTTTCTGCTGTATGGTTTGGCAATCCAAATCTTAAAAACAAAAACCTAATGCTCAAACTACCAAATTACATTTAGCATCCAATCTAATTTGAATGAATGCTACACAGGTTATTACTTAGACGGTGCAATCAGAATGCAAAGGGATTCAATGTACTTTTTGTAAAAACAAGAGGAAATAATAACCAGAAACAATTGCACATTATGCACAATACTTCAACAAATCTAATTTATATATTTTTAAATAAATTATCAGGACAAAAGCCATCTTAATCATGTGAGTCAGGCAGCACAGAAAGCAGTCCTTCGGTTTATCATATCTACACAAGTCATCAACATTTATTTTCTCTAACCCCAATCCCCAACATGTGGCCCACAGCCTTGTAGGCTATACCATTTCAAATGCTCATTTTAATACATAAAACATGGTTATGGCTCCTGCCTCTCCACCCTTTCTGGCATTGAGTATCCCAGATACCCAGCACCTAGTAGGTGTAAAGAATCTCCTTACAATCCCCTCTACACTACCTGGTAATCAACCCCTCTAAGGAGTAAAAAGTTTATTCCTATCAACGATAGCTATGCCTTTTTCTTAAAAATTCTGCAGTTGTCATCAGGTCAAACTTTAGTCTTCTCTGCTCCAAGGACAGCCCTAGCCTATGCAATCTCTCTTCACAGCTGAAACACTCCATCCAAGGCAATACCCTGATGAATCTGCTGTGTACCCACCCCAGTGTAAACAATGATCCCCATACTATGGAACAAAAGCTGCATACAATACTCCAGCTGTGGCCTAGCAAATGTCTTGTATAAATCCATCATAACCTCCCAGTCCTTATATTCAAGGCAACAACTAATAAACTGTCACACAGGTCTTCTTAATCACCCTATCCAGTTGTCCTATTGCTTTCATGGATCCAAGTACATGCACACTAAGGTCTTGCTGATCCTCAGTACTATCCAGAGTTCGACAATCCCTGTATTCTTTTGCTTTGTTAGTTCTCCAAAAATGTATCACTTCATACTTCTCATGATTAAACTCCATCAGCCACTGTTCTGATCACCTGACCAGCCTGTCTATCCCCATGTAATTAAAAGCTTTCCTCCCCACTGTTTACCATAGTGCTAATTTTTGTCATCTGAGAATTTACTGATAAACCATACTGCGTGTCTAAATTAGTCATTAGCGTACACTGAAAACAGCAAGGGAACCTACACCATGGTAGTGGACGCATGCTTCCAGTTTCTATTGGCACCCTTTGCCTACTTCCACTAAGTTCTACATTCCCAAAGAAAAATGCCATCAACCTGAAAACTATTTTTTGTAAATCCATTGATGGTTGTCAGGCTCGAGTATTTCCAGCATTTTAAGCATCCAAAACGTTTCTTTTCAAATATTAGTCATGCAGTTCCACCCATGAATCATCATATAATGTTGGATCTCTGCAAAATCAAGAGTCATATCACACCCAATAATTGACTTTATCTCCACCTTTCACTACATGCTCTAAGTACAAAAACTTTCACATGCTGTAGTTTTAATTGTATTTCTTAAAATATTGTAAACAACTTTGGTGTTGGGATCACTGTAAAATAATGCAAATAGGCTGCTAATACATAAAAAGTTGAAAATATATATTGGAACTATTATTAAACATTTCAAACCCTCATGAACAAGTGGTATATATGATCATTACAGTTTTATAAATAAGAATTATCTTTTCCAGATGTAAAATTAATGAGTGAAATGCTTATATTTCTTGTTCTTTCAAGAAAGTTTTATCTGATGAATCACTTGTGTTAAAAAATTAAAGAAACTAGCATACCTATTTCATCTAATAGTTTAAAAACAAAGTGCTAGAGACAATCAGTAGGGCTGGCAGCAACTATCCAGACAGAAACAGAGTTAACATTCTGAGTCTGATAATGGCCCTTCTCAGTTCTAAAGAAGAGTTATGTCCAGCTTGAAATCTTAAAACTGATTCTCCCCACTTAAGGGCAGCTTGGTGGCACAGTGGTTAGCACTGCTGCCTTACAGCACTAGGGTCCTGGGTTTGATTGCAGCCTTGGGTATCTGTCTGTAGAGTTTGCACATTCCCCCCATTTTTCTGTGGATTTCTGCCAAGTGCTCTGGCTTCCTGCCGCAATCCAAAGGTATGCAGGTTAGGTGGATTAGCCATGCTAACTTGCCCCATAATGTCCAGGGGTACGCAGATCAGGTGGATTACCCGTGGGAAGTATGGTGTTACGGGGATAGGGAGAGGGGCTGAGTCTGGGTGGGATGCTCTTCGGAAGGTCGATGAAGACTTGATTGGCTGAATGGCCTCTTTCTACACTGTAGGGATTTTTTGATTTTAATATTCTAAGTCTTTCCAATGATAACCAATAAAATCAAACTCATTCAAAAAATGCACTGATTATATATTGTTAACCACTGCAGGAGCAACTTACTTGAGCCTCAAAATTAAAAAGAAGGAGGAAAAGTAATTGGAGTAGGACATTCATAAAACAATGTTTTAGCAGAAAACATTTCTAGCAAATACTAAATATCTGAACCAAAAAAATACAAATACACTGCATGTTTTATCTGCACTATCTACCCATTAAATGTTTCCAGCACGGCATGTGTGTATTTTACATTAAAAACATTTCAACAATATAGAATTTTTGACCAAAAACCAGATGTAGTAACCTTCAAATCATACATTTTTCAGTCCTATTTGTATTTCGTGAAATGGCAGTAATGAAAACTCTTCATCAGGGTATACTGAGATACAGTTGGCCCTTGCATTTGATCATTGTATTGTATTCAGCTGTAGCACAAAAGGTTGATCTTAACAGAATTTTACAATGAATGAATTCCCTCCACGATCCAATTTCTAACCAGCATTATGCCTTCAAGTAAAATAATATTTGACTCTAGGTAACATCCTACTGTACCATTTTCAGCACAAATAATTAACACATTTAGTTAAACATCTACACCATTCAGAACACTACTTGTACAGGTAAATAAACATTGGTAGGTATTCTCCAGGCTCTGTGACCATTTAGGAATTAAAACTAAGAATGTCCTTAACTTCAAATATCATCAGATGATTTCATTTACCAGACGTTACAACATACCTCTTCAACAATTGTACATAAATCATGGTATAATTGAAACTTTCCTTATTATAAATGACAATCAGGACCAACCTAAAACAGCTTCATAGTTAGTACTTAATTGAATTTTCACATTGCTAAATTTACAGCACAGAAGTCAGAAAGATGTGCTTTTGCATTTTCTGCAATATGAATCCAGGAACATCAAATCACCCTTGTACATAATTACAACTGAGACAACTTACGTGGAAAAGCTTAAAGCTGTAATACACAAGCCCTGACTAAAGCTCTAAGGTATAATCTGTTGAGCCTAACGGGCAGTGCGCCCAACACAGCAAGACAGACAGTAAATCAAAAGCCACAAATCAATTGCTGATCCCTTTGTACACGGCGTCATGCGAAAGGTATAAACCCTTAAACCTCCTTGCAATTTTATTTTAAAAAGACACTGTATCTGGTCAGAAATGTACCTCATCTTTTCCAGTAGATGGGTGTTTTTTTCCATTTGCATCTCCATCCTCCTCTTCACTTGGACAGGTCCTTCGTGTCGCCATTATTTCATTTCAATTTAAAACGAATCCAGATCAGGAGAACACTCCCTCGGTTCGGTACATTGAAAAATCCAGTCATGAACAGTCACACAAAAACAAAACCACAGCCACCACTTGCCAGTCTACCCGTTCTTCTTCATCGCGTCTCAATGAAACTGGGAAATAAATGAACAGAGAGTCAGTTTCTGACAAACAAATCGCATTCGTACCATAATTTATATTATCAACCCGCCTGAAACAGCGGTCAAAAGAATGCGCTGACAGACAAGTCAATTCTCCCAACAGGAGCTTCAACCTCCTTCCATCAAACAAGGAAACGCCCGTTTTGAGAGAAAGATATTTTCCTGTTACAGTACTTCGTTTTTTCTATGCAATATGCGCTCGAGACTCCTCTACGCCGTGTTTATTTCAGTTTTATATTCCTTTTTCTCCTCCGATCTCCCAAACCCGAACAAGATCTCCAATCCCAACAAAGCCGGTGTTTGCCCAACTAAACAAAAATGAAAAATCCGGAAAGGGGGGACTATTTCAAAAAGGAAGACGATGGGACAGCTGCTGTCCGGAGGCAGATTTTCACACGGCTCCCCTACGTGCCGGGAATGGCTCCTGACAACTAACCATTTGCGGTGGGTGTTTCTGTTTGATAGAATCACCCAAGTGGCGAGTCGCAGAGCGAGGAGGCGATGTGAAAACTGTTCCTGATATCCAAACACACACGCACATATATACTCCCTCCCCACTTAACCTGTTATGTATAGAATCGGGCTGGGGGAAGAGGAGAGAGAACGAAGATAAGATTAAAAACATAAATTGACCCCACGTACAATAATCTTGCTCAGAACCGGGCTGCTATCTCCCAGCCTTCCCATCAATCAGCAACACAAACGGAGTGGAGAAACCACGGCCATCCGCCACTCCCCATTCACGGGGAGATGCTTTTTGAATAAAAAAAAACGGACCCCTTCACATTCCTCAAACGGACCTTGTAACGACGAGGCCTATATTTCCCTCAGTCCCGGAGGCTCCGGCTGCTGTTCTCTTCCAGTCTCGGCCGCACTCTCTCCGACGACGACAATAACAGCAGCAGCAACTCCTCCTGCTCGGCCGTCACCGCCACCGCCATGTCTCCTCCTCAGGGGTTCGTTTTCTCTCTCTCTCTCTCTCCGCCTCCCCTTCTCCTTCTCCCGCTCGCTAGTTGTCAGTCGCCGCTCCCTCGAGTCCGCCGGCTCCTTCAGCCTCCTACGTCAATTTAACCGGACTCTGAAATCCAGCCTAATAGTGCCACTACCACTATCATTCTCTCTGTGTCTCTGTCTCCCGTCTTAAGTCTCTCGCCCTTTCCCTCTCCGAGTCTACAAGCCGCGTGAAAAATGGAGGTGGAGGGAGGGGGATGGGGTAATGGAGGAGGGGGAGAGAAACATAGAAAACCCGAGAGAGGGAATAAAACCTCTCCTCCAGCCAGACGCCAGCGTTTTGCCAATCCGGAGACGGATTACAATCACTGCTGCGCCTCTTAACCAATCGGACTGAAGGTTACATCCTCCCCGCACAATGCCCCGCCCCCTCAACCGACCGTTCCCAACTCTTGACCAATGGACAATGAGCTCGCCCGCCTTCCCACCGCCGTTTCCCCACCGAGGCCGGAGCGACTCCAGCCAATCACCGTAGGCGCTGCCGCTCGCCTCGCGAGCCCATTCATACAGCCGCTACATCCAGGGTAGGGTCGGCGGAGTTCGGCTTCTCGCTTCTGCAAGTTCGCTTGCGGTGACCTGCTGCAGAATTATACCTGCCCACCCGCTTCCCCATCCCATCGTACACACTCTCGTCGGAATAAGTAGGAAACGCCGAAGATACGACATAGGCTCTGGCGTGCGTGTGCGTATGCGTATAGCGGTAGGATGTGAACTGCGCAGAAATGAAGCGCAGGGGTTCCTCGTCCGTTCGCTGACCGCTTATTTCCGTGGTCGAACTTGTGGTTTGCGGTGTTCAGAAAATTATTGCACCGCTTGAAACAGGCCTGCGACTTTCTAAAGAGAGCTCCTCCGTCACCACTTCGATCAGATCATAGTTCAGAACAGAGACAGCTTTGGGAAGTGTGCAACATTTAATCGATTGATCCTTGGTTACCCAAAGTAGTGATGGCAATTCTTTGTGAAGCTCATTCTCGCAACCATTCCTCACAATTATTTAAAAGTCCTCATCTGATGGATTTGCCACTATCCTCTTGTCATTCGTTGAGCTACATCACCTCAAAATGCGATTCTCTATTAGTACAATGTTTTTGCCCTCTGGGGCGATTTGTCAAATTTTCGACTTGCTACGCATCTCCCAAAAAAATTTCTTCCAATAATTGCTTATAACACTAACAATTTGTCGTGAAACTCTTTCTAGTTCCTTACAGAGTTGTGAGCCATCTCTTTAGCAATCTAGTGCAAGTCCTAATTTCTCGAAGAATTATCCCTAACATTTGATATTTGTAACAGTTCTTTCGCTCATTCATTAACTCCTTAAATACAATTGCCATGTTTCCTCTTTCGATTCATTCACGTAATCAAAGAGCCTGATTCATCCGATCACAAAAGCAAAATAATGTCTCGAAATCTAACATTTAAAAAAAACAGAAAATTCTTGAAATACTCAACCGGTCAGACAGCATCTCTAATTTTCCTCTAAGCTTCCTCAGGTCATCCCTTCTGTTTCACTTCCTTTTTCTACAGTGTAAAACTAATTACTTCTTCTTGGTTCACTTCCAAAATAGAGTCGTATTGGACTCGAACTTTAGCTCTGCTCCATCTCCACAGATGGTACCCGACCTGCTGAGTTTCTGTGGCACATTGTGCTTTTAGTCAGCTGTGCATAATGGTTATTTATCTGGACAACCATTGTCAGTGTAGAGATAATAGGTACTGCAGATGCTGGAGAATCTGAGATAACAAGGTGTGGAGCTGGATGAACACAGCAGGCCAAGCAGCATCATAGGAGCAGGAAAGCTTGACGTTTTGGGCCTTAATTTCTGATGAAGGGTCTACGCCCGAAACGTCAAGCTTTCCCTCTCCTATGATGCTGCTTGGCCTGC
>JAHRHZ010000034.1:32928583-32959167 GCA_024137785.1 Ginglymostoma cirratum | reverse complement strand
CCCCCCCCCCCCCCCCCCCGCACACTCACCTTTACTGGCTCCATCCCCGCCTCTTTGACTTGTCTGCCTCCTCTCCACCTATCCTCTCCTCTATCCATCTTCTATCTGCCTCCCCCTCTCTCCCTATTTATTTCAGAACCCTCTTCCCCTTGCCCATTTCTGATGAAGGGTCTAGGCCCGAAACATCAAGCTTTCCTGCTCCTATGATGCTGCTTGGCCTGCTGTGTTCATCCAGCTCCACACCTTGTTATCAGGGAGACCAATCAGGTGATTCTCCAGAAACCTAAACACAAGTTAGACATGGTATTCCACTGTACAGATGAGTCCCTTGATTTATTACTGGTTCTCAAACACTTTGTGATATATGTCCAAAATACAACATCGGTGTAGAGAGACTACAGCCAAGTATACTGATCACATCCTAATAACTTCTGTGAAAATGTTTAAGAACCAGAATGCCAGCTTATTCCACTGGAGTTTATCCCTTCAACCACATAAAAATTACCCACGTTGCTAGGAAATTGAATGTAATTGCAGAAGTTAATGAGACTTGGTTAGAACTGAAGAGATAATATTGACCAGTTTAAGAGAATGAATATGTGTATTGAGTGAGTCTGTCATTTTATGTTGTTTTTTTCCTTTTCGTAGCAAAATGAGAATAAACCATTTCATGCATCATGTGGGACTTTAGGTTACCTATGCACACATTTAACATTTAATTCCAGAATGTGTTTTTAAAGAGGATTGATGCAGTCAAGGTGACTGCAAATACAAGTTCTGGAGAGAATTTCTGGAATATCAAACCTGAACATAGTCAAAGAAACCTCAAACAGAAAGACCAAAAAGGAAGAGATTATAAAACGTTGATTATCCAGTCCTCTGTCAGCAGGAGGCAACCTCCCACAGACACTTTTGTGTTTTTCTCTTCCAGGGATATAAAAAATATGCACTTAAAAGTGAGTTTCAACGCTGATCTGCGTGTGTTAACGGGCTGATGTCCTCATGTGCTGAGAAGGTCACAGCTTTTTGAGCAGCCATTAAACACGCCTGCACTGCAAGTAAAGAAAGGGAAAAGCTTCTCGCTATGATTGCTTCCAGCCAGCCACCTTTGAAAGGAGTTGTTACAAAAAAATTTCAGCAGGCCTGTAAAGTCAAGAATTTTGAAATTGACTGTTCCGTTAATGGTACCAGTTGCAACCACATTAATAGCCGCAACATTCATCTATCTTCAAGAATTTGTTTTAATTTGGACACACTTATTATGTTTCAGAGATAGTAGGAACTGCAGATGCTGGAGAATCTGAAATAATAAGGTGTAGAGCTGGATGAACACAGCAGGTCAAGCAGCATCAGAGGAGCAGGAAAGCTGACATTTCGGCCCAGACCCTTCTTCTGAAGGGTCCTCTGATCCTGCTCCTCTGATGCTGCTTGGTCTGCTGTGTTCATCCAGCTCTACACTTTGTTATCACACTTATTATGTGTTGTGTTTTTATTTCTTCTCACTGTTAATCACTACTAAATTAACTCTTTTGCCAACTCAAGAATTCCTAGTGAAATAGATTTCTTTTAAAACAAATTTATTTGGGTCAGGGAGAAAAGTACCCACAAGGAATTCGCCTTAAATTAACATAGTTGCGACTAAGTGAGGAGGTGGGTGAATAATGGGGAACCCAATTCATCCCTCCTTACCCAGGCACTTAACCAGTTAGGAAATTTGGAAACCTCGCCCAGAGACTGGTCATAATATTCTGCAAATCTTGTCCAAAATTATACCGTTTGGTGTATTGCAGAAAGTAAAACTAAACTTGTATATCCAAAGTATGTGAAACAACTATTAATATAAATAATTTAATATTATTGCTTAGAGTACAGCTATAATATAGAAGCTCAAAGTTAAATAATTACGTGCAATTTTGAAAGTAAATGATCCAGCTGCAAATAAGTATGCAGAGAGCATTAATCAGTTTTAGCGAACCTTATTTCCTCCAAATATGTAAACTACTAAGGCAATAAAAGACGTCTCACAGAAATTACTTTGGACAGCTTTGTGAACAGTCCACATATTTATACTGTTTCACAAACTGCCTTATGCAGGAAATGGGAAGAACTCCAGTTTGCAAAGGACAGTGTGAACAGGGCATTACACTCATGATTTAAATTTGGATGACTTCAGTATTCATGCAGCTGTTGTCAAGTGACACGGAGTTGATCCAGTATAATTCAAACAGCTGTATTGTATGTACTTAGTAAAAACACTGATATCCTTTCAATTTGTGCATCTTTAGCCTCGCAGTTTGTAAAGACAGTTTTTGTGACTAGAATGTAAAACTACAGCTTTTGGTTTGAGATATTTTTGACCTTATTTTTGTTATGCTGTCATCATGCAATCAATAAAATAACAATTCATATTGTGGAGCACTTTCCTTTAGGATTTATGATTTGACTGTGAATGCCCAAGTACATGCTGTTTTGAAAGTTTATCATGCATGCACACATGCAATTTTCAGGACAGAAACATGCTATCCAACCTCCAGGTAATTAAATTATGCCTGATCTTCAAACTCCCATTTAAGACACATCTCTATTTGAGTTATTTTGACTGTCTATATGGAATAATGTCGTTATTTATAGTTGCTGGTAATTTTTTGAAAGATTTCTATCATACATGAAATTATGTTACTTTGGAACAGAAGTAGGCCATTCAGACCTTTGAGCCTGCTTGGCCATTTAATTTGCTCCTGATTGTTATGTGCATTGATTCTATTTGCCCACTTTGGTTCCGTGATCTTTAATACCCTTGCACTTTCACCAATCCCAGGTTTGGAATATTCAGTTGAGGCCAATAGCCATCTGGGGATTGCTCCAGATTTCTACCACATTTTCTATAAACAAGTATTTTCTGATAACCCTATAAAACACCTGTTAAGCTTTTCTTGATGGAATACAAGTGTAGCTTATGTGATCTGTTCTTACAATCTGGCTCCTCTAGCCCAGTATCATTCCAGTGAATGTGCTAAAATCAAAGCATTGAAAATGTGCAGGAACTGCACAAAGTACAGAAAATAAAAAATGCTTGCATGAATTAAAATTTCCTTCCAGGCCTTTTTAAGGTGAAAACATTTTCCACCAATTTAGTCAATCATTAGTTGCTGCATCCAATTTCTCATCATGGTGCTGCATCTTGGTGACATCATTCCAAAAGCACAGTGTTATTTCAAATGTAGACTGATGACACCCAGCTCTACATTAAATCACTGCCCTTTTTAACCCCTCTAGTAATGTTAAATGATCAGACCTCTTATCTGATATGCATTACTAGATAAGCAGAAATTTCCCTGTTAAATATTGGGAAAAGCAAATACTGTGGTCCCCACTACAATCACCTTTCCTTGGCTACCAACACTGTATTTCTCTTTCTGGAAACTGCTAGAGTTTGACCAGATTGTTTGCAACCAGGATGTCTTACTTGAGGCTGAGATGAACTTCTGGCCACATTTTCATGCCATCAATTAGACTTCCTATTCTCACTTCATAATATTGTCCTCCTCTGCCTCAGCTCATCTGTTGCTGAAACCCTCTGTCATTGCTTTTTAACTTTAGATCTGACTATTTCAACACCTTGCTGGCTGGTGTCTCACATTCAACACTCCATAAACTTGAGGTACTCCAAAACTGCTTCCTGTGTCCTAACACACATGAAGTTCTGCTCACCCAACACTGTTGTATTCCCTGATGTCCACTATCTGCTGGTCAAGCAATACGTCACTTTTAAAATTTCCATCCCTGTTTTCTAATCACACACGCCCAACCCGCACAGCTTTGCCCCTCCCCTCATTTTCATCTCCAGCACCGACCAAAACATCTTGAACAATCTATGTTTACGTTATTCTGAGCTCTTGAGTATATTCAGACTTTTAGTAATGATCAGTCATTAACTCATTAAATGACTGAGCTGGTTTGAGGAACCAAATGGTCTAATCATGCTCCTCGTCATATGTTCCTGTCTTCCTGTGTTCTTAATTTTAATCACTCCACACTGGAAGCCATTTCTTCAGCTGTTAAGGCCCTAAGCAACAGCTTTCTCTCCCTAAAGCTGTTCAATTCTCAAAAGCAATTTCTTCCCTTAACAAGGTCCTTAAAATCTATCTCTTTAAGCCAGTAGTTGGTCATTTTTTTTTTATTAATTTGTGGGACCTGGGTGTCGCTGGCTGGCCAGCATTTATTGCCTGTCCCTAGTTGCCCTTGAGAACGTGGTAGTGATCTGCCTTCTTGAACTGTTGCAGTCCACCTGCATTAGGGAGCGAATTCCAGGATTTTGACCCAGCAACAGTGAAGGAATGGTGATACATTTACAAGTCAGGATGGTGAGTGGCTTGGAGGGGAACTTGAATGTGGTGGTGTTCCCATATATCTGCAGCCCAAGCCTGGATATTGTCCAGATTTTGTTGCATTTAAACATGGACTGCTTCAGCATCTGAGGAGTTGGGAATGGTGCTGAACATTATGCAAACATCGGTGAACATCCCCACTTCTGACTTTATGATGGAGGGAAGGTCACTGATGAAGTAGCAGAAGATGATTGGGCCGAGGACATTGCCCCTGCAGAGATATCCTGGAGCTAAGATGACTGACCTCCAACAACCACACCTGTCTTTCTATATGTCATGTATGACTCAAAACAGTGAAGAATCTGCCCCCTGATACCCATTGATTCCAGTTTTGCTAGGGGTCCTTGACGCCACTCTCGGTCAAATGCAGCCTTGATGTTAAGGGCTGTCACTCTTGCCTCACCTCTGAGATTCAGCTCTTTTGTCCATGTTTAGACCAAGGCAGTAATGAGGTTAGGAACAGTGTAGTCCTGGTAGAACCCAAACTGGGCGTCATTGAGCAGGTTATTGCTGAGCAGGTGTTGCTTGATAGCACTGTTGATGACACCTTCCATCACTTTACTGATGATCGAGAGTAAACTCATGGGGCGGTAATTGTGCAGGTTGCATTTGTCCTGCTTTTTGAGTACAGGACATACTTGCACAATTTTTCACATTGTCAGGTAGATACCAGGATTTTAACTGTACTGGAAGAATTTTGCTAGGGGAGCGGCAAGTTCTGGAAGACAAGTCTTCCGTACTATTTACGGAATGTTGTCAGGGCCCATAGCCTTAGCAGTATCTAATGTCTCCAATCATTTCTTGATATCATGTGGCGTGAATCGCATTGGCTGAAGACTAGTATCTGTAATACTAGGGACCACTGGAGGAGGCCGAGATGGATCATCCACTCAGCACTTCTGGCGGAAGATTGCTGTTAAAGCTTCAGCCTTATCTTTTGCACTGATATGCTGAGCTCTTACATCATTGTGGATGGGGATATTTGTGGAGACTCCTCCTCCAGTGAGTTGTTTGATTGTCTACCACCATTCATGTCTGGATGTGGCAGGAGTGCAGAGCTTATCCGATGATTATGGGATCACTCAGCTCTGTCTTTCACTTGCTGCTTTTTCTGTTTGACATGCAAGTAGCCCTCTTTAGTGGCTTCACCAGGTTGACATCTCACCTTCAGGTACGCCTGGTGCTGCAGCCAGTATGCCGTCCTGCACTCTGCATTGAGCCAGGGTTGATCCCCTGACTTGATGGTAATGGTTGAGTAGGGGGGTATGGCAGGCCATGAGGTTACAGATTGTGTTGGATTACAATTCTGCTGCTGTTGATGACCTACAGTGCCTCAAGGATGCCCAGTCTTCAGTTGTTAGATCTGTTGGAAGTTCGTCACATTTAACATGGAGATAGTGCCACACAACACGGCTGAAGTTATTCTCAATCTAAAGGCAGGACTTCGTCTCCACAAGGAATGTGTGGTGGTCACTCTTACTGATACTGTCATGGACAGATGCATCTGCAACCAGCAGATTAGTGAGGATGAGGTCAAGTATATTTTTCCGTCTCATTGGTTCCCTCACCAGTTGCTGCAGACCCAGTCTAGCAGCTATGTCCTTCAGGACCCGACCAGCTCGATCTGCTGCTGAACCACTCATGGTGGTAGACATTGAAATCCCCCATCCAGAATAAATTTTGTGCCCTTGCCATCCTCTTTGCTTCCTCTAAGTGTTGTCCAACATGGAGGAGTACTGATTCATCTGCCCAGGGAGGACGGTATGTGGTAATCAGCAGGAGGCTTCCTTGCCCACGTTTAACCTGAAGCCATGAGATTTGAAGGGGTCCTGAGTCAATGTTGTGGACGCTTAGAGCAACATCCTCCCAACTGTACACCACTGTGCCACCACCTCTGCTGGGTCTGTCCTGCCGGTGGGACAGAACATATCCAGGGATGATGATGATGGTGTCTGGGACATAGTGGGTAACGTATGATTCCATGTATGACCATGTCAGGCTTTTGCTTGAGACAACTTTCCCCAACTTTTCCACCAGCTCCCAGATGTTAGTGAGGAGGATTTTGCAGAGTCGACGGGACTATTTCTGCTGTTGTCTTTTCTGGTGCTGAGGTCGCAACCAGGTGATCCGTCCAGTTTCATTTCTTTGAGACTGTGCAGTGAATGGTACAGCTGAATGGCTTGCTAGACCATTTCAGAGGACAATTGAGAGCCAACCACATTGCTGTGGGTCTGAAGTCACATGTAGGCCAGACCAGGTAAGGGTGGCAGTTTCCTTCCCTAAAGGACATTAGTGAACCAGATGGGTTTTTCCAACAATTGACAATGATTTCATGGTCATCAGAAGATTCTTAATTCCAGTTTTTTTTATTGCATTCAAATAGCACCATCTGTTGTGGTGGGATTCGAACCTGGGTCCCCAGAACAAAGAGATGGATAAATATCACATTATGTAACTTGATATCCAACCATGAAAAAGAATTCCATGGAGCCACTTGGAACATTTAAAACATTAAAGTCATTATTTAAATATAATATCTGAGCCACGTACCAGGTGTGGAATTAAAGGGCAATGAAACCAAATTTAAAACTGAAGGGAAAATGTTAATATTTTCTTTGAAAATTATCATTAATTTGTTGTTGGAATGCATGTTAGATTTCAACAATTGTATGCATGTATAATAGACTTTTTATCTTATTCTGGTGGTGTAACCCAGTGACAGAAACTGACTCTGTCTCAGAAGACTTGTTGCAAATCATATTTGTCTGTCTTGCCAGCAACATCTGTGTATTTCCGAGTTTGCAAAATCTGAAGAGAAAGGAAAAGAGAAACAAAGAAAACAAAGGAGACGTCCACGTATACAGGTACTGATAATTAGTGTAAGAAAAAGGCAGATATCGAAGTTGATAGTTTAAAATAAAGTTATGTTATTTCTGGTTCATCAGCTCTAATTTGTCACTTTTTCTTCTACTTCTGTTTTATTTTAATTTCACTTTCTACCTTAACTTGCACTATTTGTTATTTGTACAAGCAGTTTCCTTTTGAATTATTTGATAACAACATTCCCTTTTTGGCTCAGAGTTTCAGTATTTAGATTTTCAACAAAGCTTCAAGCTGCTGTAGGCAAAGTTGACAGGCATTTGTTACTGACCAATCAAGCCATGCCATTTAAAGTATTCTGCAGATGATCAGGCATGAGGCTCCTTGAAAAGATACCAAAAATTCCCATTAATAACTTTTCTTTCTCTTTGGCTTACCAATATCCATTCCTTTGTCTGCCTAACTGTCCTTCTCTCTCTCTTGGTCCCCATCTCCACCTATCCACTTACTCCTTCCCCACCTCACCCCCCTGTCTTCACCACATATACCACCTTTCCCTAGATACTAACAGTTCTGAAGAAGGGTAAGTGTGGTTCTCTCCACAGATGCTGCCAGTCCTGCTGAGATTTTCCAGCAATTTCCTTGTTTGTTTTTTGTTTCTGTAGTTGTTTACTTTATACTAAATTTTGCTGGATGATTAGATCAAGGGATAGTGAGTTTTAATTCCATCAATCACTCATTCAAGTCTTAAAATTATCCATCACTCACATCAGGTTTCTCAGCTGAGTAAATATTTAAAGTACTCTGTAAATGTGAAAAAATTCTTATTGATGGGAGAGGAGGAAATATTGATCCCCATCCAACACCAAGAACATTGTGTTTGTCAATGACAGAATGACTTCACAAGTCACAGGTGGAGATATTTTGGTATGAGTAGGTCTAGCAATTGGCACAAAATGACCAATTACACCTCCAAGCCAAGGGTCTCTTTGTGATGAGACATTCTGGACACATATTTCTAGGACAGCTGAATAAGCATTATTTTGAATTTGACAATGGACATGAGCTCATAGTCACTAGGGCGAATACCCACTTCAGAAGAAAGCATAAATACAAAACAATCAAATCAAATTGCAAATGCATGTTTAGTATATTAGGTCATGATACACATCTCTTTATTGCTTGGCCAAATAGGGTGCTGCAATCCCTGGCAGATGAAGGAAACTTATCAAATGAAGGCTCATAAAGATATTTTAAAATTGTATTACCTGTCTATATTTGTGGGGTGTCAATCTAAAAGTGATGATTCTCAAGACAAATGTCACTGTTCATCATGTAAGTTTAATTACACACTTACATATTAGCTTTGCTACCAAAGAATGAGGTTGTTTAGTTACTTTGAAGTCTACTGACAACAGCAGTGCAGATCTAGAACTGATATGGTCCTACCTTCTCAGTTAAAAAATTATATGCTATGGCCAGGAATCCATTGTTAAAGAATAAAATTCAAGTCCTAAAGAGATATTTGAAGGAACTCCAATATACCAAGCTAGGTCAAGAATCAAGAAACGTGAATTCCAGTAATATCTTCCAGCCAAAATGATTGAAAAAATCAAAAATGTATTTATGTTCCACCTGTCATGGCTATACCCCATCACTCTTGTACACTCTTATGTACGCTCAGTTATCGATTCCCTATTTAACCTGCCCTTGACTCACCACATTTGCAGTTTTATGATAATGTTTTTCATTTTGTTATGGGGTGATGCTGCAGTTCTGAAAGGGTTACTATTTCCTACCCACCAGAAATGAGTCATGGTTTAACATGGCCAATGCGAGCCTCAGTACAGCCTCTTCACCAGAGGGATTTGCTTTTTCTTTGTTATTTTTTTTAATTGGCACAATACAAGTGTCGACTGTGAAAGCCAAACCAGACTCTGGGCTCAGCTTGAGCTCGGTTTGACCTAGACAATGGCTGGTTCACCCACCTCAATAATTAAACTTGCAGCACTGAAAAGCAAGATCCTGTCTCATCAGTACATTACTGCTGTACTTCTGTTTAATTATTTTTAATGGGGAAACCAAACTAAAACTGGCACAGCCAATTCTTTTCTTTCACTAATAATTTCCAAGCTATTCTCATTTTGATAATTATATTAATCAAAAATTCTGCTTCTTGATTAAAATCTATACATCTACGGTATTTGTATTATGAGTATGAGCATAAACAACAACAATGAAATTCAATTAATTGGAAGAGGCATAAAGCATTTGGCATTTTATCCAAAATTGTTAACAGTAACAGAACATCATAATGATCCTGCAGATGTAAACAGTGGATTATAATGCTTTGGCTGTTGGTGCAGGGAACCAGTAGAAAGGAAACATAACAAGGTGGTGGCCTGATTTTCAACTGTTGATTATGTTTTCAGTGGTCACACAACATCCAGAATCAATTATGATGCATGCATCAAATTATATTAACCATTGTGGATTAGGCTTTACCAGTTACTAAATATAGGTTTAAAACATTAGAAATAATACAATTGCTGAGCCAGTAGCAGTGTATATAAATGTTTGAAAGTGTTATATGATTTTTGAGTCTAAGCGTGGAGTGAACTATGAAGATAGATACAGAGCAGCGGGGCAGCTGTTGGTTAATATGAATAATGAGGATGTAATGCAAATTAATTCCAAACGTGCCTGTTGGGATAAGCGCATTCATACAAAATTTCTCTGATTCTTAAAATATAGTACTCCAAAGAATCCCTACAGTGTGGAAGCAGGCCATTCAACTTATCACATCCACACCAACCCTCTGGTGATCATCCCACCCAGACCCACCTCCTACCCTATCCGTGCATTTCCCATGTCTAACTCACCTAGCCTACACATCTGTAGACACCATGAGCAATTTAGCATGGCCAATCCATCTGACCTGCATGTCTTGGACTGTGGGAAGAAACCGGAGCATCCGGAGGAATCCCATGCAGACAAGGGGAGAATGTGCAAACTCCTTACACCAGAGGCTGGAATTGAAACTAGGTCCCTAGCACTGTGAGGCAGCAGTGGTAACCACTGAGCTACTGCGCTGCCTTTGGATAGAAGTTTTTTAAAAAACAGGGAGAAGCTATTTCCACTCATAAATGCAGTTTAAAATACATTTTAAAGTGCTTTGTAAAATTAGCAAATGCAAGGTGAGAAAAATCTTTTTAACTGGCAATTGGTCTAGGTCTGCAACACACTCCCTGCAAGCGTTGTGGAGGTAGGTTCAACTGAAGCATTGAAGAGAGCCATCAATGACTGTTTAAATAGAAACAAAGTGTAGGGTTTTGGGGAAAAGTCAGGAATTTGGCAGTTAAACAGTCCAACAGCTGGTGCAGGCATGATGGGCTGAACAGCCTCCTTCTGCACTGTACAATGCTGTAATTCTTTGTGAAAAGAGAGATAAAGTACTCATTAAGAACCCTGGCCATATCTTCTGCATCCTGGCACAATTTTCCATGTACGTCTCTGATGGGACCAACTCTTGCCTTAGTCATTCTCATGCTCTCAATATGCAGATAAACATCCTTGGATGTTTACTGATTTTACTGGCCAATTTCACTATTATACCTTATATTCTTACATTGAAATGAAAAGAATCAGGGATCAAAATTCAGCAGCCCATCCTTTGCGCTTTCACTTGTCCCAGTAGTCTGGTGTTTCAATACCAGCAGTTGTTTCATAAGAGCAACCAACTCAAAGGAAGAAAGTAGACTTTATCCATGGGCCCAAGCCAGGATCAGCATTGATACAGTCTTGATACTCTTTCATGTTTGCCCTCAGTTCACAGTTTATAACCATGCTGAAGACCAGGAATATGCAGGTCTTTATTCATTGACAGGATGAGGGTGCCACCACTAGGCCAGCATTAATAGCCCATCCCTAATTACCCAGAGGACAGTTCACAGTCAACCACATAGCTGGGTCTGGAGTCACATGTAGGCCAGATCAGGTAAGGATGGCAGTTTCCTTCCCTAAAGGACATGAGTGAACCAGATGGGTTCCCCCCCCAACCCCGAAACAATCAGCAATGGATTCATAGTCATCATTAGATCCCTTAATTCCAGATACTTATTGAACTCAAATTCCACAGTCTGCCATAGTGGGATTCAAACTCAGGTCCCCAGAACATTACCTGGGTCTCTGGATTAACAGTCTAGTGATAATACCACTAGGCGATTGCCTCCCCTTTGGGTGAACTGCGCACGCAAAACTGTTAGAAAACAAATTATATGAAATACAGTAGTTGATATATTCCAGTCATTTATTTTGTCTTTGAATACGCCCACACTGACTGGATTGAAATTTTCTGCATCCTTGCCACTTAAGCGGAAAAGTCCAAAAGTCATGTTTGAGCATGAGAAGAAAGTGAATGGCGTCTAAAGAATTCTGTGATCTTCTGGAATGATATCAGGGAGTCTGCGCAACTCCAGTGGAAATTCCTTATCAAGCACTTGGCCAAAAATATAGATGCATTTGTAGCATTCTCAGGGAACGAACAGGAAAAAAAGCCAGTTTATTTCAGTTTCTTTTTAGCTGCAAAATTTTTCTGATTACTTGAAGGTAGCTAAGTAGCCTTTGACTGAGATTTACAATAAAAACAAATTTATTAAACAGTAAATAAACAAGGAGAGTAACATAAGACAGTATATATTTTTCATCGTATTCTCTGGCTCCTCGTAGTTGTAAATAATAAATTGTTCACAACTGTCCTGCTAAACAATGAAATAATTTATATTAGTGGCTCTTTTCCTTTCTCAATGCCAATGAAAGCTTACTGGACAAACTTTCTTAAAATGCTGCAAACAGACATGAAAAAGAGAGAATGGAGTAAATTTAAAACATAGACATTTTTGAAGGAGATTTTTTATTTGAATTAATTGCTGAATTCTTCTCTTGGATCTCTCTCAGACAAATTGACTCATTAATGGACAACTGCACAAGATAGTCAGAGATAGGATCTCTTTAGACCGGTTTTAATCCCCTATGCACTATCATGTAGCACCAAGCCAAATCCAAGATAAAAAATGCTTCATTTTTGTCATAGTTAACTGATGAGTGACGCTAAAATTTTCTTTTAAAAAAGCAATTTTTAAATAATGTTTTAGCTTCTTCAATATCCTAAAGGTATGGTGATGCTGATGTACGCCTGATGGAGGAAGAATGTCATAAGGTTGGACTTGCCTCATATGGAGCATAAACACTTTATAAACCTCATGGACTGAATGGGCTACATTTCTGTTAATAATTTGCACAGAAATAGTACCTTTCACAAGCTCATGTTATCCCAAAACAATTCATACCTAATTCTGATATGTGGTTATTATCACAGCATAGCAGAACCCAAGTTGTGCGCAGCAAGGTCCATAAACAATAGATGATCTGATAATGTTTTTTGCGATAGCACAAATTAGTTGGCAAAAAAAACCCTTCCTGCTGCCCTAAAAATCTTGAAACAACTGAAAAGGCCACTGATCATATTAACGAGAGGAAACAATTTTGGTGAATGCATTCAAGTACATATTGTGTTGCTTATTGTGTATGACTGTTATAAATAGATGGTAATAAATCTGGTGTGGTTAATGAAAATCTTATTCAGAAAATGTGCATTATGTACATTGGCTTAGCTAAATTGAAATTCAACAATTTGGAAAGACAGGAGGTAAAAAAGTATTCCATATCAGATGTCATTTTTCAGGTTTTTGAACTGGTGATCTTTCATCTTCAAGATTTTGATTTTCTGAATAAATTTCTTTCCAGATGTAAATTCTATTCCCATGGAATATGAAAATGAAATGATATTAATAATAATTATTGTCCTTTAAATTTTGTGTGCTTAATTTTACTGAAACTGTCAATTAGCATAAGTAAAAGATTTTAAATGTCCTTATGTTACATTATTTTATAAGATAATTAGACGTTACAGCATAACTTCTACAAAAAGATGAATAAGTTACAAGTATCAGTGTTACAGAGTGGCATGCACTGTATTAAATTTATTTTCAGTAGGCCATTTTAATGATGTGGAAGAAAAATTCAATTAGCTTTGTTTTACAAAATGGTATCTACTACCAAAATTGCTTTTCATTGATGTTTCAGTAATTGCAGTGTATGTTGTTCTTCTGTGATCATGATTAAAAAGTTGTTGTAGACTGGCTGTTTTACCTGAAAATTGTATTTGCAACAGACTATAACAAGTGGTAAATGTTTGTGCAAAAAGCATGGTGAAGCAGTGCTAACTTTCATGGAATGTGAAATCCATGTTTCTGGTGTTGAATCATTCCTGACTGAAGTAGGTCAGTTTCTGTTCACTTCAGCACTGCAATAATTAAAGGAAAGAAAAAAAAAACTTGCAACCCTTGTCTGATCTGGATTCTAGCCAGGGTCTCAAAGGACAGAGGACTATGTACTAACTCCCAGTACCACCCAGTTCAAAACAAGTCTTTTAGTGTGTTTTCATTAACTTACAAACTTTTTATTGCTTATTGATTGAGGATTAAAGGTTACTTCAACAATGATGTTACGTTTAAGGTAAGTATCAATTCATTCTTTAGAAGTTCTATTTCCCTGCTGACGAAGAGGACGAAGGCAAAGGGATTCCATAGAAGGAAACACACTGTACTGATTCTGAAGAAGAAACAGAAAGACTGGCTTGCATTTCCAAGGAGGATCCTACAGCATTTGGGGATGTTGGAAATTGAGACCGTCTACCATGAGTCGATATAGGAGACATGTGAGCTGCTTGCAGCTCCATCTAATTGCAAGGATCTGGATTGACATTTTTGTCATTTTGATTTGTAGTTGTATCAAGATTGCACGGTTAGCGGAGTGTTTGGGGAAATTATGTTAGCCTCCTCCGGAAAT
This sequence comes from Ginglymostoma cirratum, assembly GCA_024137785.1. Taxonomy (NCBI): domain Eukaryota; kingdom Metazoa; phylum Chordata; class Chondrichthyes; order Orectolobiformes; family Ginglymostomatidae; genus Ginglymostoma; species Ginglymostoma cirratum. The sequence goes on along the minus strand of JAHRHZ010000034.1, from coordinate 32,945,050 downwards.
GTGTCTGATTTCATTTTAAATATTTGCAGCAAAATCTGCTTCTGTTACACAGGCTAACAACTTATTTGAAAAGCCAATGATTCTACATTTACGCAACTTGTTTTTTTTTTAATCTTTTCTCCACCTTATGTAACAGATTCAGATAACTGCCCTAAGTATACACATTCCAGTGTTTTGAATGGCTCAGCAAATTTCCCTAATATCTGCACATAGAAACAGGAGCAGGCCATTCAGCTCCTCAAGCCTATGCTAGCATTCAATGAGATCATTGCTGATCTGTGGCCTAACTCTATACACCTTCCTTAATACTTCTGTTTAACAAAGAAAATCTATATCAGATTTAAATTTAACAACTGAGCTAGCATGAACTGCTACAGCATTCAATGATAGTAAAATCTATCTCCCTCGGCCTACTATGAAAACTAAAGATTTAAAACTCATGCAGTGACTGTCCTCTTTCTTTAAATCCAGAATTGCTCTTGCACACAACACAACCTTTTTTCCAGAGGTAGTAAGAACTGCAGATGCTGAAGTCAGAGATAACACAGTGTGGAGCTGGAGGAACACAGCAGGCCAGGCAGCATCAGAGGAGCAGGAAAGTTGATGTTTCGAACAACCCGAAACGTCATTTTTCCTGTTCCTCAGAAGCTGCCTGGCTTGCTGTGTTCCTCCAGCTCCACACTCTGTTATCTCAACTTTTCTTCCCATTGCCAAATCACCTGTGCTATTTTTTTTCATCTATTTACCACCAAAAGTAAATCACCTGTGTTTCCCAATTGATTAATTTACACGCACAGCTTGTTAAAGGCAATGCAGACCCACAAAGGTGAGGGATGAGCTAAATCAAAATGGAGTTGGAGGGGGAGATAAAGCACTTTACTCACTGCGGTGCCCACCTCTCTCTAAAGGCAACTGGAGTATTAGCAGAGCTCACATGCTTCTCGTTCAAGGACACGAGTAACCCACAGAAGCAAGGTTAGTACAGCTGCCTCGCAGTGCCAGGGGCCTGGGTTCAATTCCAGCCTTGGGTGACTGTCTTATGGAGTTTGCATATTCTCCCTGTGTCTGCCTGGGTTTCCTCTGGGTGCTCTGGTTTCTTCCCACAGTCCAAATATGTGCAGGTTAGGTGGACTGGCTATGCTACATTGCCCATAGTGTCTAGTGTGGGAAGTGTAGGGGGTGGTTCTCGGTGGGTTGCTCTTTGGAGGGTTGGTGTGGACTTGATGGGCTGAATGGCCTGCTTCCATACTGTAGGGATTCTATGATAAAAGGGGCAGAGAGTCAATAGCTTGATGCCCTGCCCAGCCCACTGCCTGGACCTGTTAATAGCCAACCTGGCCAGTCTCAAGAGCAGAGCAATGAGGAGGTCCTCTGATCTGCCAGCACTCCCCTGGCACCAGATGCCCAAAGATCAGAAGCATGGGGCTGAAGTGCAACCAAAAGCACAGCAAAAGATTTTTGAAATTACTAAAAAGGGGGTGCAATTGGCCACAATCAACACATGCATCGTCCATGGATTCTGTGAACTCTTTCTAGGCCTCTGTTGTTAATTGTATGTTTATTAAGTGTTTAATTGTATTCTGGTGGTGGGCATTGGTTGGGGATGAATGGAGAGGAGAAGTTAAGTAGGGTTCTTGTTGCATGTTGGTAGTGTCCCTATCTCTGAACTAGGAGATATTTGTTCAAGTCTCACCTGCTTTAGATAATAACATCTCTGAACAGGTTAATTAAAATATACCAAAAGGAGAATTTGCTTTGCTCTGGAATGGCAAGGTGGCATGGTGTGTCAGTGGTTAGCACTGCTGCCTCAGAGTACCAGGTCCCCGGGTTCAATTCCACCCTTTGGCGACAGTCTGTGTGGAGTTTGCACATTCTCCCCGTGTCTCTGTGGGTTTTCTCTGGGTGCTTTGGTTTCCTCCCACAGTCCAAAGATGTACAGGTTAGGTGGATTGGCCATGCTAAATTGTCCAGTGTCCAAAGATGTACTTGCTAGGTGGATTAGCCATGGGAAATGCAGAGTTATGGGGATAGGGTGAGTTTGGGTGGGATGCTGTTCAGAGGGTTGGTGTAGACTTGATGGGCTGAATGGCCTGCTTCCACAATGTAGTGATTCTATGTGGCCACCCACTGCCTATATATGGGACATTGCCACAAGAGCAACTCAGTATATTTACTACTTTAGTCTGTTACTGACTCATGAAACGTGTTTCCTTTCATATGAACTTATTTTTTCCTCTTGTCCAGTCAACTTCCCATATACATGATGTCCTCTGCCTCTGTAATTTATTCCACTTGTTGATCCTAAGCATCTCCTTTTGGTGTCAGCTGCTTTCTTAATCATTGTTTCTGATGTCACACCACAAAATACCAGACATGTTGAACTGGTTTTCATCAATTACCTTAGGTTTTGACCTCACAACTTCTGGAAAACATACATCAGTTTTATAAGCCTGTAGTATAGTACAACTCAGGAAGGCTGGTCACATAAGCTTTCACTGAGAAGAAATATCACCAGTCTAGTGCTATTGGGTAACAAATTTATATGAGTCAGGATTTATCTTTATACTCCAAATGTCACTGTATAATCCAAGCTGAAATTCCACTGTAGGATTTAGGGAGTGGTGCATTGCTAGCAGGTGAGATGTATAAATATAACGTTCAGCAGCGCAGGTGGATGGGGAAACAGAGTTCATGATTCAGGTCAATGAACTTCCATCAGTGGGCTGTCAGCTTGAAATGATAACCGCTTCCCTCACCACAGTTGCTACCTGACTATCTGAGTATTTTCAGAAATTTCACTTTTTTTATTTCAGGTTTCAGAACCTGGAGATTTGTGCTTTTTGGAAATGTTTAAACCTATTGCTTTCTCCATTGGTTAGATGGGTAGTTAAAATGCCTAAGTACAATTTTATGAAGAGCAGGATTTCTTGCAATGCCCTTGCCAGCATTCTTCCCACAGCCAACACTAAACAATTCATATTTGTTAAAAAAAAATCATTAAACAGTTGAAGGCACTGCCCGCAGCGCTGGCATTTATTGCCCATTCCTAAATGCTCTTGGAGAAAGTAATGATGAGCTGCCTTGTTGAACTGATGCAGTCCTTTTGATATAGGCATCCTCGCAATATCATTAGGCAGGGAGTTCCAGGATTTTGAACTTGTGGCGCTGAAGGAACAGCATTATATTTCCACATCTTTGAGAGGAACTTGCAGGCAGTGGCATTCCCAGGTCACTGCTACCCATGTCCTTCTAGATAGTGAAGGTCCTGGGTTTTGAAGGTACTGTCTAAGGACCCTTGGTGAATTTCTGGCATGCATCTTACAGATAGTACACCGTGCTACAACTGAGTGTCAGTGGTGAAGGGAGCAGATATTTATGGATGTGGTGCTAATCAAGTGGGCTACTTTGTCCTGGATGGGGTTAAACATCTTAAATGTTGATAGATCTCCAGATGTGGGAGGTGATGCTAGTGGTGTAGAGTCTGCACTTACAGTGGGCACTAAGTACTAGTCTAAAAGTGGAAGCCACATCCAGTGAAGCAATTTTAAAAGAGCTTGTGCCTTGTAGATAGTGGAGTTAGAAGGCGAGTTGCTCATTGCAACATTTCTAATCCCCGACATGTTTAAGCAACCAGAGCATTTGTCTGGTTAATGGTAGCCACCAAGATGTTGACAGTGGGGCATCCTGTGATGGTGATGTCATTGAATGTCAAGGATCAATGGTTGGATTGCTGCTTATTGGGGATGGTCATTGCCCGATGCCAGATATTGTCCAGGTCTTGCTGAATTTAGATGTGGACTGCGCTGATATCTGAAGAATCATGAACGATGCTGAATATTGTGCAATCATCAATGAACATCCATGCTTCTGACATTAGAATAGAAAGAGGATCATTGATGAAGCAGCTGAAAATGGTTGGGGCTATGACATTACTCTGAGCAACTGGAGAGTTCTTGTGGTGCAATAGTAGAGTCACCACTCTGGCCCAGAAGAGCCAGGTTCAAGTTCCATCTGCTCCAGAGGTATGAAATAACATCTTTGAACAGATTGCTTATTAAATATACCCTGAGGAACTTCTGTAGAGATATGCTGGAACTGATGTAACTGGCGTCCAATAACCATAGCCACCTTCCGTTACACAAAGTATGACTCCAACCAGTGGAGAGATATTCCCCCCGATTCCCATTGACTCTAGTTTGTCTAGGGCTTCTTGTTGCCACACTCAGTCAAATGTAGGCAGGAGCATGTCAAGGACCATCACTGTCATCTTACCTCTAGGGTTCAGTTCATAGCTGAATGAGTAAACCAAAAATGCTATTAGCCAGTGATAGGGTATCATCAATAAAATCTGAAAGAACTGCAGATGTTGTAAATCATAAACGAAGATAGAAATTGCTGGAAAAGCTCAGCAGGCCTGGCAACATCTGTGGTCAGAAATCAGATTTGACGTTTAGGGTAGAGCAACCCTTCCTCAGAACCGAACCAGAAAAGTTAACTCTGATTTCTCGTCACAGACGCTGCCAGACCTGCTGAGCTTTTCCAGCAATCTCTACATTTGAAAGGATATTTTTCCCTAGCAAAGAATAGAAACTAATCACTTAGTACAACATTAGCAAGTACCTTTTGCTAGGCACTGAAAATAAGGCCAATTAATAAATATTTCAAATGTAAGGCTTGTCTTCCAACAATAATATTTTGTTTGAATAGAAGATGCTGTGTCTGCTTGCATGTTCTTACATAAATTCTGATGTACAGCTTAATGTATGAAATAAATCTTTGAGTTATATAACAAAAAATGTCTTTTTTTCAGAAAATACATAACTGTTTAATCGTTACATTGCAATATTGAATAAGTAACATGAGCATAACCAGACATTCAGAGAGCACGCCTTACTGAGTCAGCTGAGTAAACAATGGGCCCAATTTGTGAGTCACAAAATTCAATGAGTCACATTTTTGGATGTCTTGAGGCAAGAGCCACGTTTTTGTTCTTAATTGTATTCAGCCTCTCGCAATTCAGACTCTACATCAAATCAACAATATATTCTAATTGTCCAATATATTTGTGCTACTCATTTGCATAAAATGAGTACCGCTGAAACATGATGCTCTGATTTGTTTGGTTACTGCCTCTCATATAGAAACCTAGAAGATAGGAACAGGAGGAGGCTATTCAGCCCTTTGAGCCTGTTCTGCCATGCTTCACGATCCTGGTTGATCTTCCAACTCAATAGCCTAATCCTGCTTTCTCCCCATAACCTTTGATCCCATTTGCCCCAAGTGCTATATCTAGTTGTCCTTTGAATACAATCAATGTTTTGGCATCAACTACTTCCTGTGGTAATGAATTCCACAGGCTCATCACTCTTTGGGTGAAGAAGTGTCTCCTCATCTCCGTCTTAAATTGTCTACCCCGAATCCTCATATTGTGACCCCTGGTTCTGGACACAACCACCATCAGGAACATCCTCCCTGCATCTACCCTGTCCAGTCCTGTTAGAATTTTATAAGTCTCTATGAGATCCCCCTTCATTCGTCTGAACTCTAGCAAAAACATTCCCAACCTAGTCAATGTCTCCTCATACGTCAGCCCCGCCATCCCCAGAATCAGCCTGGTAAACCTTCACTGCACTCCCTCAAGAGCAAGACCATCCTTCCCCAGAAAAGGAGACCAAAACTGCACATTATATTCTAGGTAACAAGCATGGGGCTGGATGAACACAGCAGGTCAAGCAGCATCATAGGAGCAGGAAAACTTGACGTTTCGGGCCTAAACCCTCTGATACAATTATATTCTAGGTGTGGCCTCACCAAGGCTCTGTACAAATGCAACAACACATCCCTGCTCCTGTACTCGCAACCTCTCGCAATGAAGGCTAATATACCATTTGCCTTCTTTACCACCTGCTGCACCAGCATAATTGCCTTCAGCGACTGGTGCACCAGGATGCCAAGGTCCCGCTGTACACGCTCCCAATTTACAGCCATTCAGGTAGTAATCTGCCTTCTTGTTTTTCCTTCCGAAGTGAATAATCTCACATTTATCCAAATTATACTGCATCTGCCATTGATTAGCCCCCGACACAACCTGTCTAGATCATGCTGAAGGATCTCTGCATCTTTGTCACAGTTCACCCTCCCACCCAACTTGGTATCATCTGCAAACTTGGAGATGTTACATTTTGTTCTCGTATCCAAATCATTAATATATATGGTGAATAGCAGGGGTCCCATCACTGATCCCTGTGGCACCCCACTAGTTACTGCCTGCCAATTTGGAAAGGACCCATTAATTCCTACTCTTTGTTTCCTCTCTGCCAAACAGCTTCCTATCCATCTCAATACACTTCCCCAAAGCCACATGCTTTCATCTTGCACATTAATTTCTTATGTGGGATTTTGTCAAACGCTTTCTGAAAGCCCAAATATACTACATCGACTGGTTTCCCCTTGTCAACTCTACTAGTTATATCTTCATAGAATTCCAACAGATTTGTCAAGTATGATTTCCCCTTCATAAATCCACGCTGACTCTGTCTGATCCTGCCACTGCTTTCTAAATGCTCTGCTGCAAAATCCTTGACAATGGATTTGAGAATTTTCCCCACTACCAATGTTAGGCTCACCAGTCTATAATTCCCTATTTTCTCTCTATCTCCCTTTTTGAATATTGGAGTGATATTAGCCACTCTCCAATCTGCAGGGACAGTTCCAGAGTCTATAGAATCCTGCAAGATGACCACCAATGCATCCATTACTTCTCAAGCTACTTCCTTACGTACTCTGGGATGTAGATTATCAGGCCCTGGGGATTTATTGGCCTGCAATCCCAACAATTTTCTCAGCACCATTTCTCTACTAATATTGATCTCCCTAGCTCTTCCGTCTCACTAAATCTTGCCTCCTGCAACAGTTCTGGTATCTGATTTGTGTCCTCTTTTGTGAAGACAGAACCAAAGTATCTATTCAGTTCCTCAGCCATTTCTTTGTCCCCTGTTATACATTCCCCCATTTCTGTCTGTAGGGGACCTACATTTGTCTTTACCAGTCTCTTTCTCTTCTTGTACCTATAGAAACTCTTAGGTCTTTATGTTCCCTGCAAGCTTACTTTCATACTCTATTTTCCCCTTCTTAATCAATCCCTTTGTCCATCTTTGCTGAATTCATATCAGCTTGAAAGTTTGCTTGTGTTTTGTGTCCCTCAAACACAGCAGTTCAGCCCTTTCTGTACTTCTTGATCACCTGGATGACCCATTTCATTTCCAAAAATTGCCTGTAGTCACTTTCCTCATACCTGTGGGATTGTGTTCAATAACGAGCGAGATCAGTGAGTGGTGAAAATAGCCTCTTTAGCCAGTTCGAGGCAGTGATGGAATTCAAAGAACGGTTTTGCAGTAGCCTGTTTTATACACAGTTTTTACATACATTAAAAGTTTAGCACTATGGTGTCACATAGTCATATCTATTGTACGCAAGTTTGTGTGACAGCTGTCTGGAGGAAGCAGGAGATAGTTTAAGCACTTGCTAAATGCTGGCTGTTAGTCCTGATGGGATTAGAATGTCTGTGCGGTCTTAATTTGCATAATTAAGAGGTGTTAGTCCTTTTGTCTTTAAAGTTAGTAATGTTAGCAAAAATACTCGACCAATATGACCTAAATCAGTGAGAAATTATACGTGTGCTAAATAAAAGTATATAGGATATTAAACTCCGACAGCTGGGCCATGAGGTTTCATTTACCATTGCTGGTTTTGACAGTTCTTACACATTCATTCATGCAGTTTCACAGAAGCGCTGTTTAGATAGTAGGTTTCTTAAAGGGGTAGCGGCCCTATTTAATACATATTTAGAAAGAATAAACCTGTACGTTAGTACAAGATGGTAGTTCTAAATAAAATTTAGAAATAGGTAGTACAGTGTTATAGGAATAAGTAGTGTATAAGGAAATTTCAAAGAGATAAAAAGCAGCAGACTGTAGGGACGTGCTTGTGGAGGAAACTAATTGATTTGCTGCAGCCTATTTAGGTCCAGAGAGTTGGTTACTAAGGACTAATTAATAATAGAATCTTTCCATAGTTTTGAGTGAGTTTTGGAGACACGATGGCGGGAATGGCATTGTTCTGAGTAGGTTACAGTATTAACGTTTATTCAGGAATAGCCTTTGATACAGAAACAAGTCTAAACACTGCTTGCAGCATGGGGCTGATAAGAATTGAAAAGGTGTAAAGAAACAGTAATGTGTTGGCAGCCCAGGAAGGGATGTTTAATTTGGTTTGTCTTGTAAGAGTAAAATGTACTACAAAAACATGGTTTTATGAATGAAAGAAAACACAGCATAGTTTCTTTATTCATTCACAGGATGAGGGCATCGCTTGTTAGGTCATACATTTATTGCCCATCCCTAATTGCCCAAAGGGCAGTTAAGAGTCAACCACATTGCTGGGTCTGGAGTCACATGTAGGCCAGACCAAGTAAGGATGGCAGTTTCCTTCCCTACAAGACACTAGTGAACCAGATGGATTTTTTTCCGACAATCAGCAGTGGATTCACGGTCATCATTAGATTCTTAGTTCCAGATATTTATTAAATTCAAATTCCACCATCTGCCACAGCAGGATTCAAACCCAGGTCTCCAGAACATTACCTGGGTCTCTGGATTAACAGTCCAGCAATAATACCACTAGGCCATTGCCTCCACTTAAACATGGTAAACATAGTAAACACGGAGCACTTATGAGTGAGTTAGTAAAGACAATCATAATACCATATCCCACATACCCATCAATCTTTTGTAAAAATTCTGTTCCCTCCAAAACCCTGCTCAATACTATTCCTGACGCCAGTCCCCAAGCTTGTTTCAACACGGAACCCTACTTGTGTATGTTTCTATTTAAATGTTAACCATGCATCAATTGGTAACACTCTTGCCTTAAAGTCAGAAAGTTGCAGGTTCAAATCCTATCCCTGGGCCAAACATTTTCAAGAATAAGTAGAATGATAAAGGCAGGATTGGAAGTGAATGCTACTGGTGATCCCATTCTAGTTCTTGATCTGTCTAGAGTCTTGTACCAGTTGATCATGGTTATGGTGTGCAGGTGGGTGAGTGGAGTTGAGACTCAAAAAGATCAGCCATGATCTTATTGAATGGTGGGGCAGGCTTGAGGGGCCGGATGGCCTACTCCCGTTTCTCGTTCTTATGTTCTTATAAACTAGCTTCTGGCAGCCAGGTAGATGGAGGTGTGAGCTGAAAAGGCATCAGCTGACAAAAAGGGACCCTAGCACCAGAACCTTCTTCCTGCCCCACTTCCACATCTGCTTCAGTCAAGCCTTTCCAGATCTTCAACCAGTTGCCTTGGTCAGCCATTGGGAAAAGGGGGAAATAGTCACCATGTAAAGCATAATTAAGGCTGAGGAATGAAGCACTTGTCAACATGGCAGAAGAAAAATCTCTGATGGCTTCACACTTGAATGACAACTCTGTGCATGACCTTCTCTTGGACAATTGGGCAAGGCAGGATGTCTTTAACCTTGCAATATAAAGAGAGGAGATCTCCCTGAATAACCAACAAGCTGGAGAGAGGTCACAGCAGAGGTTAGAAGCCAAGGGTCTTTTGGAGATCCTGGGTGCAGTGCTGCCAGGATGCTAGTCCCCTTCTCCAATACACTAAGGTGGTACCACACCTTGTGTCCCTTGGGGGTTAACAAATATGTGTGATGGTGTAACAGTTAGGGAAGGAGAGTTGATTGTGTCATTGACAACGGGGTGAGGCTGCAGCTTTTTCCGTGAAAGAAAGAAATGTTTTTACCAGGACGAGGAGACCCTTGCAAAGTCACTCCAGAGTGGCCAAGTGTCACATGCATTTCTGAGCCCCAAATTCAATAACCTGGGAGCCAGCCACTTAGACATTATGCCTGTTCTTGTCGGGCGTCTAACATTATATTCTATCTTCAGAATACACAGTGCCCACAATGTCAAGGAAAAGAACCAGATGAGCGGCAGGGTTCCACTTCTAGCCATTCTGATACCCAAAGAAAGGAAAGCTGTTGAGATGACAAGGCAGCATGGCAGCTACTTCACACATTTTGAGACACATCCCTGGATTTAAGGGAACGTACAGTCTCAGAAACCGACTCGAGGGAGCTTTAAGGTATTACTGAAGGATGATGTTCTTGTTCCTCAATTGATTACACATTGATCTGAACATCGGTCAATTATGGAGGTTCCTGTTTGGAAGAAACAAACACTGACTTCATGCAAGCCTACAAAAAGATCAGAGATCTGCTGTCGCTGTGGGATTGTCCTTCAGTTCTGAGGTGAGAGAAACGATATGAGGGTTCTGCATTGTATAGATTTCCTGCATCACATTCATTGACGCATATTCCTCACAAGACTTTCAGGGTGTGACAGCAGTCCAGTAATCTGTCTCCAGCTGATTGCAGTGTTGCTGAGATCCACCAATAGGGAGTGGTAGTGGCTCAGTGGAAAAAGAGCATGATGTCTTCTCCTGTGGCAAAACCAGTGCTTTCAATATTGCCACTTCACAAATGCCTTTGTTCTTGTCCTTAAATCAGCACCTCAGACTATAGATCTATGTTCTGAGCCAACTGCAGTTTCCCCCATTGAAAGTCTGTGGCTGTCCATGCTGTAGCCATTGGGATAGCACCATGTTGGAGCATTAGACCAAGCAATGGCACATTGCAGGCACACACCAAAGAAATGTGCTTAGCTGCTTAATTGAATTTTTGTATGGAATATTGGATGGTTTGTTTCAAAAACTGCTTCAGAATGCTTGATTTCTAGTGGCTTGTGTTTCGGAATTGTGACCACAGAGACGTTATGATGGCCTACAATAATGAGAGGATAGGGTGTGTGATTGATGTACCATGGGGTTTTATATTGTGTTCACTGGTTCTGTGGTAGAATGAGATGTTCGTGGATATCCTAGCCAGAAAGGGGATGTGCTGATTGCCTCCTCCTTTCCTCCAGATCCTACTTCCCCTCTTGTCTTTGCTTCTTTTCTCCCTTCTCTTCCTTCTTTTTAACAGCCTTTATATCCCTGGTGGCAAGGGCTGTGCCCTCATGATGGCCAAGTTGTGGAGGATGCAACAGACCATCACAAATTGGGATATGTGTTCCAGCTAGTACCCGCAGGCTGGAATGGAATCATTGTTTCAGCACTCATGGACTGCTCTGTGACGTTTTGTGTTGTAGTACAGCTCTCAATATTCTCAACTTGCCCACATGTGCATGGCTTGCGGAGCAGAGTGATAAACTGGACATAGGATGGATAGTCTTTGTTGTCTAGCAGTCACCATCAGATTTGACTAGTTGACTCAAATAATAAAGGAACAGTGAATTGGTGGGGAATTAAAACATCCTGACTGCAGTCAGAACAGTGTTTATTCACCTTCACAATGGGTCTACAATGGTCACAAGCCAACTGTACATTTGATAAGTGGTAGTGTCTGTGGTTTTGCTCCATCTCCGAATTTAGATATGCTGGATGCACCATTGGGAAGTCATTTATCCTCCGAAATCCACATGCATGCTGCATCTGCTTCTTGCTGGTCAGAGAGAACAAACAACAAATGCCTTTACTCTGGCAAAAAGAGTACCTGACACAGCAGTGAACTGTAAATGGGAGATGTTACATCTATTGCTTGCTTCAGCTTGAAAGAGCTTGGAAACAAAGGCTTGCATTGCAGAGGAATAATTATCTATGACTGATCCTACAGGTTAATTTGAGAATCATTAATATGACTTCTTATGGATAAAGGATACTTATAGCCTAGAAGAATCCCACTGCAAACGAATTCAGGGCCACACTCTCCTTCACAGCCACTGGCAGTACAATCAATGTCTTGCACTGAGGCTACTAATCTAGTTGTAAGAAGTTGCAGCATTCAGTGGGCACTTCACTTGTGAAGCTAAAACATAAGCGTTATCCTACCAATGGAGGAGAAAAGATAAATGCTTCCACAAGACCATTGGCGGATAGGGCTGCCTCATCTGTTTCAAGTGATGTGTGTTGCTACAGATTGCACACAAAGGCACTTACATCAGAGGTAGTGGTCACAAGACAGCCTGTACACAAAGCACGATTGAATTTCACAAATAAATGCAAGCACTATGTGCAATTTGTAAACAAGTTACCTGATATACATTATTACAAGGAATATTGTAATTCATTAACAAAACAGCATTTTAGCACCAGTCAGTTCCACTTTAAACAATATCTGCAGATGTACAGCATGCATAGACATTAAATCATGTAGGTCTCTAAATGGCATACGTTTGCATTTTTGTTTGTTGTTCCTCTGGTATCATCCCTACTGTGATCTTTCTTCTCCAGGGAGCGTTGTTCCCTTGACATGTGCTGTTGCCATAGTAACTGTTGTCGTTGATGCACTTCTGTAGCTAAGTAATGCTGGACTTCTGGGACTGATGGTCATTTGGTAATCTGTGCAGGTGGTGAGGTGGTATTCCTCATCCTGCAGAGTAGGCACAGCTTCTCTAGTTGTATGTAGATATATATGGTTGCAAAGATATACCTGCTCATTCCCTTCACCATGTATGATTGAGGTGAAAACTGCTTAACAGAAGTCCCAAGTTGTGACCTGCACTAGTATTGGATGTTTGCAATCAAACGCTTAGCTCTGGCAATGACTTGGCAACTTATTAATGAGAAATTGGCTTTCTGTCATTCCATCTTGATTTTGTCACTCATATCATGAATAGATTTTTAAAATGCAATTTTAATACATATCAGTTTATGTTTAGTAACTGTCTTAAAAATATGGCTACTATAATCCTGTGACTGAATCTAACACCAATCTTCTGAAGTTTCTCAGAAATCCATGTCAGCTGAACAATTAACATCTCATGTACCTCCTATTAGGAACAGAATGCTAACAATTATGTTATAAACTGAAAAGGGACCAATTCTCTCTAAGTAAAAGTCCCTACACAATAGAATTGCAAGTTACCTTTATCACAAAATGTATCATTGACTCTTCACCTTAACCTCTGGGATGGGCCATAGGCAATTGTTTACTTGCATTGTAAGCATTTATCTCTATGGCAAGCGCTTTAACCCCACTGATAACAGACATTGCTGAATCCAACTGCCTTTTAACCATGCAGTTTCAAAATAACAGTGAGTTAAAAGGTTAATACTACTTCATACAACACCTAGTGATGATATAAAACCCTTAATTATGGGTATCAATGCAAAAACCTCTGGCCTGTAAAAAGTACTGTATTTGCGCTCTTTTCAAATATTAGCTTTCTTTCATCAAAATAGCAAAACCAGAATTACATTTCAGCAATATTCCTTAGAAGATCTTTGAAGGAATTTTAAAGTGAAAAATCTGTGACTCTTGAACTCCTGCTAGCCAATCAACCACCCCTATAAAGTAATTCCAGGCTATTAATTCCATCTTTGGACTTTTGGACTCCATCTTAAAAGCAAGGGCCTTATTAAACTCTTATCCCTCAGTTGTTTTATACATGAGTATTTGCCAATTTAATTATTTCTTTTATACTTTTTAATTCAATCTCTTTGTGTGTGTTTGTAAGTATGCTGTGTTGCAAAATATCCCCATTTAGCATCTAAGAGTGTGTGAAATAAACCCTTCTTTTGATATACCTTTACAAAAATGTTTTTGTGGTGCTTGAGGTCCAAATTCACCAACAGAGAGAGTAGGGAAATAAGTCACCAATATTTAAAATGCTGAAAAATATGTATTTCAAATCTGCTTACAGAGAGAAAGATTTGTTTTAAACCTTCCAATCTGTCAGCAAGTATTTCTGTTACTATTACTGGTTACTATTTCTGATTTTTGCAGTGTTTTACTTTTGGAAGCATAGTATGAATGCACTGTGATATGAATCTTTGGACTGAAATACCTCTTATGCTTTCATTAATTATCTTTTGCCACTCAAGAATTGCCTTGTGGCAATTTGGTGCTAGTTTTATTCAACTTGTTTGTGATCCCTTTGGTGATTTTTACTGTTGTCTCAGTCTTTCAATTTGACTGGGAATAGTGCAGAGATGACGTATGGTATGGAATTTTTCAATCCTTTATGAAGTGTGTTAAATCTTGACTTGTGAATTGACAGCTATTGCTACAAAGTTTGGAACAATGTAATAACTGTAGTTTGCCCTCAGGCATTCAATAATCTCATTGATAGTCATCAACGTTAGATGGTCTTCCAATCATCAGAATAGTAGTCAACAGTGAAGGCTTTTGTGGTGTGTGATAATTTCCCTAACCCTGACCTAGGAGGCCTGGGTTCAAATGCCACCTATTCTAGAGGTATGTAATAACATCTTTAGACTAGTAGATTAGAAAATACTAGTAGCTGACAACGATGAAATAATCAGCTCCTGCAGGTATGAAAAGGTTGACTCCAAGTTCCATGCATGATCTGCCTGAGATGGCATGTGATATAAGCAGCTCCTTAGCTTGGTGCTCTTTACAAACATGGTATGGTTTAATGTGGTTCGTAATCTCATTGCTTGTATTTGGCCACTAGAGTACTTTTTTTTAACCTTTATCATACTAGCGTTAAAGGAAAGGTGAAGGCCTAGTGTCATTATCATTGGACTATTAACACAGAGACCCAGGTAATGGTTCTGGGGGCCTTGGTTCAAATCTGCCATGGCAGATAGTGGAATTTGATTTCAATAAAAATCTGGAATTAAGTGTATAACAATCACCATAAAATTGTTGCTAATTGTCAGGGAAAACTTATTTGGTTCAGTAATGCCCTTTAGGGAACAAAACTTCCATTCTTACTGAATCTGACTGACATGAGTCTCCAGACCCACTGTACTGTGGTTGACTCTTAACTGCCCTCTACCTAAATAGTTATGGCCATTAAATGCTGGTCTTTCCAGGGACACCATAATCCTATAGATATCCAATACGGTCTCAAAGCAACGGATGTATTCTTGATGCTTTCATGCCATCTTTTTATCACTACTTCCTTCAACACTTGGAGTGTTGCTTCTTACAGCCAAGTTTGCTTCACTTGAATAAATGAAGATTTTCAGATTAAATTTCTTTACAGACTTAAAGAGCTTGTTGAAAATGCTTCGAATTGAATCTTGAATTTTTCACACTGTCTTAGCATCGTCAAAGTTGTTTATAGGAAGTGCTGCTCTTGACAGCATGCAGACACTTTAAATTCATTTCTCTTACTTGTATGTCATATCTAGATCTTCTATCTCTGCAAATGAAGAAACATTCTTCATGGAGTAGACATAATACACTATGCAGTATTTGCTAACTGTTTAGTACGTGATATTTAGGGAAGGGTTGTTTGAGGTAGTGCACTGTCACAAATGCTTTATTGCCTTGGGTCTTTACGTTATTAGAGGTAAGAAGACACACCATTACAGAAAATCTACAAGAGAGCCCCTTTTCTTAGACAGCAAAAATTTTTATTGCATGACAGCAATATGTAAAACTACTTTTGGTGAGGCATAATTACTAGGACCTTATGGAGATGGTACAAATGCATCTGCTTCCTCTTAAAGCGAGAGTAAAACTCATTTTTTTCACCCACAGACTGTGTGCAACATCGGTAAAATGGGTGAACCCAATGTAACATGAACATTAACCCTCTAACACCATTATTTCAGAAAACAATTCTTGATTACTCCATTCTTTTTCAGTTCTTCGATCTTGTCTTTCAGGCTGGACTTGAGGGCAGATGCTGTGCTCGTCTCACATTCTCATCCACTTCAAGATGATAACCACCAGGAAGGCGCTCAAGACCTGCTAAAATATTTTTGGAATCTTCCAGGGTTTGCTTGGCAGTCAATGGCTTCATGATTTGTGCTAAGGGTTATGAGTCCAAGATTAAGACTACTTTTAGCTGAGATGAATGGACTTTGCCTAATGTTTACTGTATGGATCCCTGGGTGTTCATTCTTCCTATTGTATTGGGCTGTTAGCTTCATTTGTTCTCTTGGCATGATTACATATTTTCAACCCTACTTTTGAAGGACTTCATTTTTTGGTCACCACTTTGAGGCACTTTGCACTTTACAGCCACTATGAAGCTCATGATGGTGCATGAAACACCTGTGACTATGTGAAATTTCATGTTGACTTGAAGCTTCCCTTCTACAGGCATCATTCTAACAGTCATAAATGATTTATCACTTTCAGATCTAATGTTGCCAACTAGTGGCATGGTGTTGTCAGGATCATCGATTGACATCTCTCCAGCAGGCACTATGATAAGCTTGCTTTCCATCTTTCTAGCAAAGAATTTGTATGCACATTAAGAGATAGTAGGAACTGCAGATGCTGGAGAATCTGAGATAACAAGGTGCAGAGCTGGATGAACACAGCAGGCCAAGCAGCATCAGAGGAGCAGGAAGGCTGATATTTCGGGCCTAGACACTTCTTCATTTTCTGAAGAAGGGTCTAGGCCTGAAACGTCAGCCTTCCTG
>JAHRHZ010000034.1:32864375-32918583 GCA_024137785.1 Ginglymostoma cirratum | reverse complement strand
CAGCCCAATGGCATCAATGTGGATTTCACAAGCTTCAAAATCTCCCCACCCCCAACCACATCCCAAAACCAGCCCAGCTCATCTCCACCTCCCTAACCGGTTTTTCCTCTCACCCCAAGCCACACCCCCATCTCCTATCTACTAACATCATCCCGCCCCCTTGACCTGTCCGTCCTCCCTGGACTGACCTATCTCCTCCCTACCCCCCTACCTACACTCACCTTTACTGGCTCCATCCCCGCCTCTTCGACTTGTCTGCCTCCTCTCCACCTATCCTCTGCTCTATCCATCCTCTATCCGCCTCCCCCTCTCTCCCTATTTATTTCAGAACCCTCTTCCCCTCCCCCGTTTCTGATGAAGGGTTTAGGCCCGAAACGTCAAGTTTTCCTGCTCCTATGATGCTGCTTGACCTGCTGTGTTCATCCAGCCCCATGCTTGTTATCTTGGTATTTCTAAGTGTTCTGTTATTTCATGGTATATAGTAGTGTTCAACATTTTCCCTATGACTGATGTAAAGTTAACTGGTCTATAATTCCTGGTTTTCTTATTTCTTTGTTACTTAAATAGCAAGATTGCGTTGGTCACTCTGCAAATTTCTTGGACTGTTCCAGAATCTATAGAATGTTAAATATCAATATATTCACTATTACCATGGTCACTACCTTTGGTGCCCTCAATACAGTTTACCAGGCTGTGCAGTTATCAGTTTTCAATTTTTTTTTTAAACTAATACCAATGTCTTTCAATTCCTCCTTTCCATTAGATCCTCCTTCTTTGCTATTTCTGGCAAATTATGTCTTCTCCTTTGAGAAGGCAGAAATGAAGTAATGGTTTAAAAGCAAAAGTAAAACTGAGAACTTTAGATTCTAGAAATCTGTAAGAAACAAAAATTGTTGGAGAAATTCAACAGGTATGGCAGCTCTTGTGGAGAGTAAACAGAATTAATGTTTCAAGTCCAGTGAGTTCTGAAGAAGGGTCACAGGACTCAAGAGGTTAATGTTTTTCCTCTCCACGGGTGCTGACAGACCTGCGGAGTTTCTCCAGCCAAGTCTTTATTTGTTTAATCGCTCTGCCATTTCCTTGTTCTCTATTATCTGTTCTCCTGTTCCAAATGATCTACAATTGTCTGCACTAATGTTCATTTTTATATACTCGTAGACACTCTTATAGTTTGCTTAAAAAGTTCCTTGCATGTTTACTCTCATACACTATTTTTCCCTCTTTATCAATGTCTAGCTCTTCCTTTATAGGATTTTAAACTGCTGTCTAGAAATCTTATATGCCACCTCTTTGGATCTAATATGATCTTTCATTTCTTTTGTTAACCACAGGTGAGCCACTTTTCCTGGGAGCAGGAAAGCGTGACGTTTCGGGCCTAGACCCTTCATCAGAAAAACCCATTTTCTGATGAAGGGTCTAGGCCCGAAACATCAAGCTTTCCTGCTCCTATCATGCTGCTTGGCCTGCTGTGTTCATCCAGCTCCACACCTTGTTATCTCGGATTCTCCAGCATCTGCAGTACCTATTATCTCTGAGCCACTTTTCCTGTCATGTTATTTTGTCCAGAAATCCCACAGTGTTACAGGAGGCAAGAGAGGAGGTTGTTTAGGCCCAGCAGATACTTAATGCTTTGCTGGTCACAGGTGAAGTGCCAGATAGTTGGAAGATAACTAATGTGGTTGCCTTGTTCAGGATGTGTAGCAGGAATAGGCAGGCAATTACAGACAAGTTATTCTGACACCTGTAGTAGGGAAGTTATTGGATAAAATTCTGAAGGATAGGACAAATCAACACTTAGAAATGCAGAGGTTGATTGGGGACAGTCAGCATAGATTTGTTAAATGGAGATCCTGTCTGACCAACTTAATTTAGTGTTTCGAAAAGGTGCCGAAATATATGGGTGAAGGTAGTGCAGTTGATGTGGTTTATGCGACTTCAGTAAGACCTTTGACAAGACCCACATGGAAGGTTCATCCAGAAGATAAGAGCCCATGGGACCCAAGGCAAGTTGGAAAACTGGATCTGAAATTGGTTTACAGATAAGAGGCAAAGAGCAATGGTGGAGATAACAAGGTGTGGAGCTGGATGAACACAGCAGGCCAAGCAGCATCATAAGAGCAGGTGTGATTGGAAGCCTGTGACAGGCAGTGTACCACAGGGTTTGGTGCTGGAACCCTTATTATTTATGTTAACGATTTGGATATGACTGCAGAAGGTATAATTGGTAAGTTTGCAGGTGGAATGAAAATTGGGGGTGTTGTTGATAGTGAGGAGGATGGTCTCAGGTTGCAGTCTAATATTGATCAGCTGGTAGATTGGGCAAAGCAATGGCAGATAGAATTTAATCCTGATAAGTGTGAACTGATGTATTTTGGAAGGATATAACTATGAATGGTATAAACCTAGGGAATACTGAGGAACAAAGGTACAAGTCAATACAGGTCGAAAGGTTGGTGAAGGTATGAGGGATGTTTGCTTTCGCAAGCTGGGAATAGAATATAGAAGCAAGGAAGTCTTATTACAACTTTATAAAATACTGATTAGGTCATAAATTGAATACTAGATTGGTCACCATACTATCAGAAGGATGTAATTGCAGTGGAGAGGGTGCAGAGGAGATTCAGCAGAATATGGCTTGGGATAAAAAGTCCCAGTTACATGGAGAGACTATATAGGCTGGGTTTGTTTACCTTGGAGTAGAGGAGGCTGAGGGGGGTCTGTTGAGATATAAAAAATGATGAGAAACATAGACTGGGTAGATGATGAGAATCTTTTCCCCATAGCAGACGTGTCTAAGACCAGAGGGCATAAGGTTAAACAGAGAAGTAGGTAGTTTGAGGAGATCTAAGAAAAATGTTTTTCCAACCAGAGGGTTGTAGAAATATGGAACGCATCTGGATGAGCACTTAAGATGCCTGGGCATAGCCAGTTATAGACTGAGTACAGATAACTGGGATTAGTATGGATTGGTGTTTGTGGCCAGCATAGATACAGTGAAGGGCTGTGCAACTCTGAAAGAATTTTTAACTATTGCAATGCATGGATTAATTCCTTAAATGTTAGTCATTGTCTATCCACTGTCATTAATGAAGTTACTCAGTCTATTCAAGCCAACTCACTCTTCATACCTTTGTAGGTTTCTTTGTTTAGATACAAGACCCTAGGTTTGGATTAGACTACTGCTCTTTCTAACTTAATAAAGATTTCTCTCTTGTTATGGCCACTTTTTTTTTGTAAAAAAAAAACACACACAATAAAAGGTTATTAAGTAATCCTTTCATATTACATGAAGCCAACGTGAGGATAGCCTGTTCACCAGTTGTTTCTTAACTTACCAGTCTAAAAAGACATTTTGTACACATTCCAGGAAGTCACCCACTTCAGCAATATTATCAGTGATTTGTCTAGTCTATATGGAGATTAAAATCACCCGTGGTTACCGCAGCATCCTTGTTGTATGTATTTCTAATTTCCTGTTTACTGCCATCTTGTACCCTAACACACTAGTTTGGAGGCCTATAGACATCTTCCACTCACGTTTCCACCTAGTGATGCCACTTAACTCTACCAAACTGATTCTACATTTAAATTTCCTGCACTAACGTCTTTCACATGATTTCACTGATTTCATCCTTCACTAATCACACTACCATACCACCTTCTTCTTTTTGTTTGTCTTCCCTAAAGACTGAATATTTTTGAATGTTCAGCTCCAGGCTTTGTTCATTGAAAAGTCATATCTCTGTAACAGCAATCATATTTTCCAAATGCCAACTACTTGCTCTTGTAATTTAGCACTCTTATTATGAGCGCTGTGTGTTCAGATATAATAACTTGTAATATGGTCCCATTTGCTGCTCGCCCTCAGTTCCTCTGCCTACTAGTTTTGCCATCTACGTTTCAATCTACAATCTCTATTTGTTTCCTTCACAATTGTTATCTCATTCGGGCTCTGTACACCTACCTCTCTAGTTTAAACTCTCGTGGCTGCTTCAGTGGCAGCTGAAGACGAGGCCTTTTGGCGTTCTCAGTGGGGCAAGAGTAGGCCCTGATTCTGAGCATGTGCAGCAGCGGCGGCAGGAGCTGGCTCCTTGAGGAGAGTGAGCCCAGTATGGGGAGAGTGAGCCTTTAGGGAGCTTGTGAAAGCAGCAATTATGGGTCCAGTGACAAGTGATGGCACCAGAACAGGGTATCTTTGACACTGGTGGGCCCAACACAGGACTTGAGGCAGTGGCGAAGGCATCCGCTTCCAATAATAGGACAGCTTCTGTGGTCAGCATTGGTTAGCTGCGGCAATGCAGTAGGCCCAAATTGATAATCCAGGTGAATTGACAAGAGCAGTGGCTGGTTTGGTGGTGGCATAGTAGGCCCAGTGTGGGGACTTCTGGAATGGACTGTGCAGGGTGAAGCATGGCAAAGAGGAGGAGATCGAGCCCTTGTAGGAAGTGTGGTCTCAGCGTGGATGAGCAATTTCAAAAATCTGTAATGTTTGATTTTTAGTTCTATTTCTTTATTTTTCTACTTAATATTAAGAATTACTGTAATGTTTAACTTTTAACTTTGTTCTTTCTTTCTACCTTGTTCTTTATGATTCTGAACCCAGATACCTACACCTAAGATGGCAACTTTATACACTTTTCACTGTACTCCTGTACTCCTGTACTTGAGTACACATGAGAATAAAAACCTAAATCTAATAAATCAAAATCTCTCCACTGTACTAGCAAGCACCCTTGCAAAGTTATTGATCCTGCTGGGTTGCTTTCCACCCAGCTTGTACAGACCTTATTTTCTCCAGAATCAGCCCCAATGCCTCAAAGATCTAAATCTCTCCAGCCTACCCCATTTGCCCCGTCAGAAATTCAATGAGTCTATTCTCCAATTCCTGATCTCATAACGCATGGCACTGGGAGTGATCCTGAGAGGACCTTTGAGGTTGTTCTTTTATAATTTACTGTCTAGCTCCCTAGATTCTGCTTGACAGACCTCATTCCTCTTTTTATCCATGTAGTTAGGACTGACATAGACCAAAGAGGACTGTTCTCCCTCCATCTTCAGAATGTCCTGCAGTCACTCAAGGATATCCTTGACCTTGGCACCAGAAAGACAACATACCATCCCATTGCTGTGTCTGTGGCTATTAGTTCCTGTTACAATTGAATCTCCTGTCACTTTGGTCTTTCTGCTGTGTGCCTGAGCCATGCCTGGCGCCATGGATTTGACCCTGGAGCGGATAAATAGCCCAGGAGACTCCTGCAGTGCCCTCATGGTGGTTTTACTTTGTCTGGAAATCACCCATTTCCTTTATGCCTATGTACCCTTTACCTATGGTGTGACCACCTCACGGCACTTGCTGGCCTTCTGTCCATGAAAATCCCAACTTCTTGGATACTCCACAGTGACTCCAGACACCAATCTAGATCTGAAACACAGATTTTCAGTAGTTGGAGTTACTTCCTGCACTTGTGCTGACTCTAGACACTGATCGTGTCCCTGACTTCTCATATCACACAGGGGGAGCATTCCGCCAGGCCAAGCTGTCTTGTTATGACTTTCTCTTTAAATTAGTCTCTTTCCATATACTTCTTCTAAAGAATCTTAAAGAAAAATCAGAGGCCTTACTTTGTTGCTTATTCTTTAAACACGTAATCCATACCAGAGACAAAATTTTACTTTAAATGTCTTCAGAGACACTGACCTGGTCTTACTTACTAAGACCCCACTCCTCCTGTGTTGGCCCTTGGCCCCATTTGATGAGCTTATGTTTCCCTGGTGAGTCACTCTTGAATACTTTCAAAACTCATTCCTTTTGTGCAGCTATTCGACTCTTGGTTTCCTTGAAGCTGAAAATAAGGAAAGAAAAGGAAAGAGTAACTTCCTCCTCTGGTCATTGAACTCCTTTGTCATTAAACTCACTGTGATATCACTCTGTACCAGAGCACCAGTGACAGAGGACTTGACCCTTTTACTTTGAACTACCGGATCACTCCCTTAACACTCAGTTACAAGAGCCAATTAATCCAGTTATTTCATTGGCTGCTCTCTCCTGCTATGCAGCAGAGACTTTTGTTGCTTGATTATCTCTGTCTTAAGCCTTTAAGAGACTTTATAACAGTAACTTGAAGTAAAATGCTAAATTGCAGGTAAGCAGTCCTGGATCTTACCTGTAAGATTAACTCTTAAAATTTAAAACTCTCACCATGCCTTTCACAAATTCACAATGTCACTACTTTACCCCACTTCATCAGACTCAAGTATGGAACTTATAGGACATTCTTGTCACTATTCTAACTATCCTTGCTTCACAGATGCACCTGCACTGACCAATATCGAAAGTAATAGCTGTTCTAAATCGCATAAACACATCATTATATTGGGAGGGGAAGAGGTGTCATATCTATTTTCTCTTCATAAGTTGTGACTTGCCTCCAGTCATGCCATAACTTTGTGATTTTGTACATTTGAAGTGAAAAATTATTTTGACCTAGCAATAGAAACAAAATAAAGGAACTTACATGGGCAGCAAATGAAAAAAAAGTAGCCTTCGACTGTCAATTAAAAGATTGGCTGTGTATAGCAAGCCAAATGCTTAAAGACCTCAAGTCAATTAGGGATGGGCAGTGGAACCCTTCCCTGAAGGACGCTAGTGAATCACATGGATTCTTATTATAAACCAACAGCTTTCATGGCCATTTTCTGGTTCTCACTCACAAATGAGCAAATCTTATTAAATCCATTACCATAGCATCAAGGTCACCTTACTAGTTTCTGATTGGGCATTCCTTATCCTAACAATCCCTTGCAGATAAAATCACTATTTCCTAACCTCCCCTTTCATTTCTTTAGTAACAAACATGAACTTACATCTTCCAGTTATAATTTACTCACCAGTGAAAATAATTCTGTTTCATTTACCACCCCCATCAAAATTCCTCATGCTTTGGAATTCTTCTAACATTTCACCTTAAACGCCTTTGTTTTAATAACAGAAAAAAAGTGGCAATGGCCCTCAGCTCACTTCCTAACAAAAGTCTCCTTTATTCTTGACATTTTAGTTAACATCTTCCGCATCCACTCTATTATTTTTGTCTGAAAGCAGAGAAACCAAATATGGATCCAACTTATTGCTAAACCAATGATACTTAGAATTTTCTGGATCTATTTTAATGGCACTTTTAACAAGCTTATATTTGTGAAAGCAAAGACCATATATTTCACAGATCCCAACTGCTTCTCTTCTGCTTAGATATTTGTGAATGGACTCGGCACTACCTGTTTATATAATGAAAAGGTGAGAATGGAGAGGTGTCAGAATTTAGCTGGATTTGAGGAAGTAGCACCAGTGGGCCACAACAGTAGCCAATAGTAATGAAAAGACCAGATTAGAGTTTATCAGACGGTGCAACCTTCAGCTATTTCTGAGTGACTGTGGTAAGGACTCTATGAACCCTGCCATGAGAACTGCTGGTATCACACAGGCAGTAATATGAGGTATTGAAAAGTGCTAGACAGAGTAAGTAGCATGCCTGACAGCGTGCAGGGGTCTGCTTCCATTGAAAATAATAAATCAGGTGATAGTCCAACAGGTTTATTTGAAAGCACAAGCTTTTGGAGCCTCAGTCCTTCAAGTGCTGGTGAGAGAGGTAGTGTTAGACACAGAATTTATAAATAAAACATCAAAGGTTCACACCATTGATGAGGATGTACTAAACAAACCTAAGATGCTGTCCCGACCCGAAATGTCAACTTTCCTGCTCCTCTGATTCTGCCTGGCCTGCTGTGTTCCTCCAGCTCCACACTGTGACTCCTCTTTTAAAGTCTGTTACCAAGCAGATTGAGGAAAATGGATCTCAACTTTCAGGGAATGACAGAAACAACAACTGAAGCAGAAAATTTTGTTGTCCTGCTCCTTCACCAAATCCTTAAACAATGTGTAAGCATGATGCTAGCAAGTCGATTCACACTGGCACCAGCCGAGTTAAAGCAGTGGTCGCTGGGTGGTCGCAGGCTTAAACACCCAGAAGTCATCAATCATAAACATTTCACATGAGAAACAGTAATCTTTCACTAATTCGGCAGCGAAGTAATAGAATTAGGAAACCTTTAAAGGAAAAATACAATGCCATTGCTTGCCAAAGGAATATGAGGCCGTTAAGTTTCTTCCTGTCACTTCACCTCCTCCCTTTTTGTCGAATGATACTTCTGCTGCATGCTGTTATGCCTTCTTGACATGCAGGCTTTGCTGAGGGGTGAAATTGTACAACATGCTGCACAGATGTCAACAAAAAGTGTAACTTAGAGGTTTTAATTCAATCTCCTCTTGTTAAAGGCAGGTACCTGACCCAAAACTAAAATCTAATGATTTACAACTGTGGGAAATTTTGGAACAGTAGCAGGACAATAGTGGGAAACTGCAAAGTGATTTCAACTTGCACATACCCATACCCACTGGCCAGGGTGAATTAAAATCAAATAACTCAATAGATGTACATGGACTATGCAAGATTAGGTTTAATTTATCAAAAAGGCTGTTTTAACATTCCCATGCTTTTTTAAAAGATGCACCTGGATGTCAGCTGCCAATGAATGCACAGCTAATGTTGGGAGTTCACCACATATGGAATTGGGTGCATCAAGCTGCATCCTGTAACTGTGAAGCATAGTTGGAACTGCAATGGGCAACCCCAACCATCTTTTTCAATCAAACTAATTTCTATAACTTAAATATTTGTAAGTGTATATCATCTTGATTATTAAATATGTACAATGGATGTCTCCCTGTTGCTGTAATAGGCCATTTGGAGTGGCAGAACTGGGTGCTGCTTGTTCTAACTAGACTCATGGTAACCTGTGCCAGGCATGAGGTGGGGGAGTGGGCATTAGGAGTTCTATTGAGGGGGTCTGTATAGACAGTGGGTTATCAGTGGATGGCAGTTGTATTGACGGGTTTATCAGGGCTTGGGGGTCTATCGGGGAGGTGTTTTATCTGCTGCTAATAATTCTGATATCATGGGGTTTAGCTCAGTTGGTGGATAGCTGGTTTGCAGTGCAGAGTGAGGCCAACAATTCCTGTACTAGCTGAGGTCAGAATGAAGACCCTGCTTCACAGCCTTACGTGTTTACCCGAGATGTAGTGACCACCAGGTTAAATTCACGATCAGTCATCTTTCGCCATCGAGAGAGCAGTCTATGGTCTGCTGTGACCACAACAATTTTCATTCACTTCCATTCTGGGTTTTCGCTCCTCCAAGTTATTCCTTCATCCAAGGTAAAACTGCATAAGCAGCATCTATTATTAACCAGTGTATGCAGATGGAAAGTGTAGATTAGAAACATGAAACTCTATGGTAGTAGAAATGACCTCCAAAGTATTGGACATTAGCTTCAAGGTCTCACTTTCACATTGAGAATACCCTCTATCATGTTGTGTGGCACTATCATCATGCTAAATGGGACAGACTTCACAAAGATTTCACAACTCAAGACTGGACATCGATGAGGCACTGTGGGCCATACACAGCAGTAGAATAATACCCTAGCACAATCTGCAACTCATGGCCTGGCATATCCCCGACTCAAAATTTAGCATTAAGCCAGGGGATCATAAGAACATAAGAACTAGGAGCAGGAGTAGGCCCTCTGGCATCTCGAGCCTGCCCTGCCATTTAATAAGATCATGGCTGATCTTTTTGAGACTCAGCTCCACTTACCCGCTCAGTCATCATAACCCTTAATTCCTTTACTGTTCAAAAATTTATCTAGCCTTGCCTTAAAAATTTTCAGCGAGGTAGCTTCAACCGCTTCACTGGGCAGGGAATTCCACAGATTCACAACCCTTTGGGTGAAGAAGTTCCTCCTGACCTCAGTCCTACATCTGCTTCCCTTTATTTTGAGGCAATGCCCTCTGGTCCTAGTTTCACCTGCTAGCGGAAACAACCTCCCTGCCTCCACCTTATCTATTCCCTTCATAATCTTATATGTTAATATAAGATCTCCCCTCATTCTTCTGAATTCTAATGAATATAATCCCAGCCTACTCAATCTCTGCTCATAATCCAACCCTCTCAACTCTGGAATCAACTGAGTGAATCTCCTCTGCACCCCCTCCAGTGCTAGTATATCTCTTCTCAAGTAAGGAGACCAAAACTGCACACATTACTCCAGGTGCGGCCTCACCAGGACCCCATACAGTTGCAGCATAGCCTCCCTGTTTTTAAACTCCATCCCTCTAGCAATGGCAGTCAAAATTCCATTTGCCTTTTTAATTACCTGCTGCACCTGCAATCCTACTTTTAGCGATTCATGCACAAGGACACCCAAATCCCTCTGCACAGCAGCTTGCTGCAATTTTTTACCATTTAAAACACAGTCCATTTTGCTGTTATTCCTGCCAAAATGGATGACCTCACACTTATCAACATTGTACTCCATCTGCCAGACCTTTGTCCACTCACTTAAACTATCTATATCCCTCTGCAGACTTTTCAATGTCTTCTGCACACTTCGCTCTATCACTCACCTTAGTGTCATCTGCAAATTTTGACACACCACACTTAGTCCCCAACTCCAAATCATCTATGTAAATTGTAAACAATTGAGGTCCCAACACTGATCTCTGAGGCACACCACTAGCCACTGACCGCCAACCAGAAAAACATCCATTTACCACTACTCTTAGCTTTCTACTGGTCAACCAATCCTCTATCCATGCCAATACTTTACCTGTAATACTGAACAACTTTATCTTATGTAGCAGCCTTTGGTGTGGCACCTTGTCAAGTGTCTCTGGAAATCCAGATACACCACATCCGCAGGTTCCCCATTGTCCACCATGCAAGTAATGTCCTCAAAGAATTCCACCAAATTAGTTAAACATGATGTACCCTTCATGAACCCATGCTGGGTGTTTCCAATGGGACATTTTATATCCAGATGTTTTGCTATTTCTTACTTAATGAAAGATTCAAGCATTTTCCCCACAACCGAAGTTAAGCTAAATGGCCTATAGTTACCTGCTTTTTGTCTACTTCCTTTTTTAAACAGTGGTTTATCAACCCTGGTTCAATGGAGAACTGAGGATGGCATACCAGGAGCAACATCAAACATACCTAAAAATGAGGTGTCAACCTTGTGACGCCACAAAACAGGATTACTTGCATATCAAACTTCATAAGCAGCAAAGAACAGACAGGGCTATGTGATCCCACAACCAATGGATCAGATGTAAGCTCTGCATTCCTGCCACGTCCAGTCAGGAATGGTGGTGGACAATTAAACAACTCACTGGAGGAGAAGGCTCCACTAGAATCCCCATCCTTAATGACGGAAAAGCCCAGCACATCACTGCAAAAAATAAGGCTGAAGCATTCTCAGCAATCTTTAGCTAGAAGTGCCAAGTGCATGATCTATCTCAGCCTCCTCCAGTGGATCCTCACATCACAGATGCCAGTCTTCAACTAATTTGATTCGCTCCACATGATATCAAGAAAGGGTTGGAGGCACTGGATACTTGGGGCCCTGACATTCCAGCAGTACTATTGAAGACTTATGCTCCAGAACATTCTGCACCTTTAGCCAAGATGTTCTAGTATAGTTACGAACTGGAACATCTATCTAACAATGTGGAAAATTGCCCAGGTATGTCCTGTACACAAAAAGCAAGACAAATGCAATCCGGCCAATTACAGCCCCATCAGTCTACTCTCGATCATCAGTAAAATGATGGAAGGTGTCATTAACAGTGCTATCAAGCAGCACCTGCTCAGCAATAACCTGTTCAGTGACGCCCAGTTTGGGTTCCATCAGGACCACATAACTCCTGACCTCATTACAGCCTTGGTTCAAACTTGGGCAGAAGAGCTGAATTCCAGAGGTTAAGTGAGAGTGGCAGCCCTTGATATCAAGGCTGCATTCAACCGACTGTGGCATCAAGGAGCCCTAGCAAAACTGGAATCAATGGGAATCAGGGACAAAAGCTCTGCTGGTTGGAGCCATACCTGACACATAGGAAGATGGTCGTGGCAATTGAAGGTCAGTCATCTCAGCTCCAGGACATTTCTGCAGGAGTTCCTCATGGTAGTGTTCTGGGCCCAACCATCTTCAGCTGCTTCAGCAATGATGTTCTTTCCAACATAAGGTCACAAGTGGGGATGTTTGCTGATGATTGTACAGCATGATTTGCAAATCCTCAGACACAGAAACAGTCCATATTCAAACACATTAAGACCTGGAGAGTGTTCAGCCTTGGGCTGACGAGTAACGTTCGCACCACACGAATGCCAGGGCATGACCATCTCCAATAAGACACAATCTAACCACTGCTCCTAGACGTTCAACATCCTGGGGGTTACCATTGACCAGAAACTCATCTGGACTTGCCATTAGATACATGGCTACAAGAGCAGGCCAGAAGATAGGAATACTGCAGCTAGTAACTCACCTCCTGAATGGCCAAAGCCTGTCCCTCATTGATAAGGCACAAGTCAGGAGTATGATGGAATACTCCCCACTTGCCTGGATGAATGCAGCTCCAACAATACTCAAGAAGCTTGACATCATCGAAGACAAAACAGCCTGCTTGATTGGCACTACATCCACAAGCATCCACTCCCTCCATCACTGATAGCAGCAGTGTGCACGATCCACAAGACACACTGCAAAATTTTACTCAAAGCCCTTAAACAGCGCCTTCCAAACACTTCAAGCTAGAAGGACAAAGGCAGCAGATACATGGAAAAACCCCTACTAGCAAGTTCCTCTCCAAGTCACTCACCTGGAAATATATCATCATTCCTTCACTGTCACTGGGTCAAAATTCTGCAATTCCCTCCCTATTGGAATTGTGGGTCAATATGCATGGACTGCAGCAGTTCAAGAAGGCAGCTAACTACCACCTTCTCAAGGGCAACTAGGGACGGGCGATGCTGGCCAGCCAGTGATGCCTACGTCCCATGGGAGAGTTAAAAAAAGGTAGTGATACTTTGTGTGAGTTACAGACTTTCACTGGGGTAGGTAAACAGTCATATTAGTGCATTGATCAGGCCTTTCAATTCCTTCTCTCCTCCTGTCTAGATATTATAGGTGAGTTCCAGAAAGCCTGGGAAATTGTGCACTTGGAGTCAAATTCCAAGAGCCTAACCAAACAATTACTAATCACTTTGTAAATCATTATAGTTGGTAACCCATGGTTCTGAGGGGATTTTTCTTTTGCAGGTGATCTCACTGAAGCTAAGTATATGCTAATGGGTTAAAACCAGATTTAAATCCCACTCTCAATTTTAGCTGAATGAAGCGGCTGCCTGCTCCTGAATGCGCTTACCTTTTCAGATAAATCTTCCTTCTTTTGGATTCATAAACAGTACATCTCAGAAAGATACCATTCAGTCCATCAAGCCTCAGTTGGCTCTCTTAAAGAGCAAGCCAATTAGTCCCTTTTCACTTTGCTCATAATGTCTAATTTTTTTTTCTCCTTCAATATTTATTTCTTCCCCTTGTGAAGGTTTTTGATGAATCTAGGTCTGCCTATCTGCATTCCAAATCCTAATAATCCGTTGTGTGAAAAATATTTTCCTCATCTTTCCTCTGCTTTCTTTGCCAATCATCACAACTTTGCATCTTTCAACCACTGGAGACAGTTTCTCTTTATTTACTCTATCATTTTATAAGTATAGGTTTAATTTAACTTCCTAGCATTTGTACTTTATGCCTCTATTTAAATTTTATTGACTGATTTTTAAACCGTAAATTTAATTTATTTAATTAAATTCTAAGTTAAATTCTTCTACCTACAAAGAATTGTGCATGATGCACATCCATCTATTTTTTTTACACAATCTAGCATTTACTTTCATTTATCATTCTTTTCCATGTTAAATATCATCTGCCAGGTGTCTACCGATTCCACTAGCTTCTCTTGAAATCCATTGAGATCGTCCTCATTGTTTACTACGCTTCCAAGTTTTGTGCCATGTGCAAACTATGAAATGATTCCCTGTGTGCGCAAGTCTCTATCATTAGTATATCAAAAACAGTTCTCAAAGCATGAAACAACCTTGAGAAAATAAGGAAGTTTTCAACAATCATGTCAGACTGCCAGTGAAGAGAAGAAGCACAAAATCTGGTTTTGAAATTCTGGTATCTGTCATGTAGAAGAAAGGGCTGCATTTTGAAATGTTATCAAATGCAGCAAATTCTTGGTAAAAAGACAAGATTGGGTAAGGCTACCAGGATCCCTCAGAACGGTCACATAGCTGTAATCAGGTCCAAGGTGGAGGACTTGACACTGATGCCTTCATGAGGCATCCTGATGAGGACCTTAATATTAGTTCCTTCATTCAATACAGCCATCAAATCATCAGTACTTCAAAAGATTTTATTAGAGAACTGGATGAGAGAGGTGATGGAGACTTGTGGAGTAATCTGCTTGTGGCAATTAGTTATGAACACAGATGGTATGTACATTAATCTTGGGCCAGCATCAGCCAAGATCCTTGAACTGTTTCAGCAATTATTCCATCAAGGAAGTAAAAGGAATCCACTCAAAAAGCTTCACTTGCTTTTGCAAGCTGCTCGGGAGTAAACAGGCATAAACTGGACGTTTTCTTTTCCAGAATGGAATCTTTGTTCTTGGCTGATAGAAAATGAAGAATTCCCAATACCTAGTATCCAGAGTTACAAAATAACTAAAGGGCTTATGGACATAGATAAAGATGGGGTGCGGGATACTGCTCTTATCATTGAGCAGAACTGTTTGTTCAAGTATTGGTAGTCAAGACATATTTCCTGAACTGAAAATTGCAGTTTTAACTTATGGGATTTGTGTACAGGTAGTCCTTGTTTAATTTCATTTCGATTAACGTGGTTTGTCCATAACGTGGTATTTTATTTACTAATCCTCATTCCAATAATACCCGTCTGATTCGTGATATCATGTCACTTAGCCGACTCCCAACAGAGTAAGGAATAAACTCATGCCAGACCTCAACATTCCTGAGTAAATTCCTGTCATTCAGCTCGTTTCGGTCATTGCCTGCCTCAATGAAGACTGGGTAAGATCGTAAAAACTGTCTACACTGTTCCACCTCCAGATAAGCAATCTTGTATATGAAGAAAGAAACGTTAAAAAATATTCTTTTCGCATATTTTTATGTCTATTTTGGCATTTTATATTAATTTTTGCTTGTACACTGTAGTTACTTATGTTCCAAGGATTTAAGCCAAACATTTACGTGGACTTCTACGGGAATATGTGTTTAAATAACATGCTTTCATTAATGCAGTGATTTTCAGAAACATAATTATTGCATAAATCAAGGACTACCTGTATACTTTTTCAACATCCACCTGGAGCTGGTTAAGGAGTCCTCAAGTTTAGAGCTATGATTTTGGAAGACGTTCCAGATGTCTTTGGCTATGTATCAGTTTTTGTTTGATAGGAATGCTCACATCGGAATATCAAACATCTTGCAAATCCGTCCATCGGTATTGCACTCTTCTTCTTTTCTGAAGTCACTCTATAACATGGAGATGGAGTTCAGAGGATGCAGCAAATCTTTATATATCATCTTTATTTTCAAATGCAGTGCTAAACATCAATATTGCCAGTTACCTGCTTCACTCTGAAGACAACTTTGATTTGTGTTGGATAAGATGGATGACTCTTGATGACATTGGTGCTATGAATGATTGGACTAAGGCACATGAGCCCAAAGAATTATTCCTCACTGTGAAGCCTTGGACCACACCTGTGTTACCGCTTACAGAGCTGACTCAACAGGTAATTGAACCACTGTAAATAGCATCCTGTTAAGGCAATTGAAAAGAGAAGCCGATTTGTTAGCAGAGTGCTTTAAAAACAGTGTTTCAATTCTGCTGAATGTAGAACTTAGCACATTCTTGAATCTGTACTTTTAATGTTATTATTGCCAAAAAAAATGAAAATTGTTTCAGTCAGGCACATAGTTGTGAATGTATGGATTTGGCACCAGCAGTTATACTTAATGCAAACGTCAATGTTATTCACTGTCTCAAGTTTCTGCTACATGAACTCAATGAGCCTATTAATAGACATTTAATAAAATATGCAAAATTACCTCAAATCATTACCAAAGCAATGATAGTTAAGATCAATTCTGTAGGAGATATTGTGTAAAAATTACAATGTTCAGTTCATATTATTAATTCATTTTTAGTTTGTATCTCAGTTTGCTTCCTTCCTTCAATGTCATCTTGATGTGATAATTAAATCATTGTGAAAAACCTGTTCTTCAAACCAGTGAGTCCAATATTCTTAAAATGTACAATAGAAATACAACGCATAATTTTGATGTATGTTTCTACAACACGTGCACAATAATAATGTTTTCAAGCATTTCGGAAGAATATCAGACCTCTGAACCCTTCCAAAATTGTTTCAAAATGGCAATTTGTATACATGGAGCATATTTAATGTGGAAAAGCACGCCAGGATACTTTGCATATTAACATTAAAAGACACTGAGCCAAAAAAGATAGATAAGGAGGAGTTTTTTTCTATAGAGTAAGATGAGAGATGCAAGGATGCTTAAAGAATGAATTCTAGACACTGAAGGCATGTCAGTAAAGATAGATTGAAGGGAGAAAGGATGTACAAAAATTTAGAACAGTGTTTGGAAGAAGTGATACAAGGCTGAAACAGGTTATAAAGTAGGATAAGACCATGGAATGATTTAAGGGCATGGATACTTATGTTAAATTTAATACTTTGAGGGAGGGACCAGATGTCAGTCAGCATGTGGATGAATGATGGATGAGAAAGATTTGGTGCAGGATAGGTTAGGAAAGCTTTGAACAAATTGAAATTTGTGGAGATTGGAAGATGCACAGTCAAAATAGAGTGCATTTGAGTAGTTGTGTGTTGTAGTGGTGACAAGGGTTAAAGGAGGAGAAATGCCATAGTATGGACATGGTAATGAAGGCATATGGCATGTTTGCCTTCATCACTCAGGGCACTGAGTATAAAATTTGGCAAGTCATGTTGCAGCTGTATAAAACTTCAGTTAGGCTACAATTGGAGTATTGTGTGCAGTTCTGGTCACTACATTATAGGAAGGACATGGAGACTTTGGAAAGGGTGAAAAGAGGTTTACCTGGATCTTACCTGGATTAGAGTGTATTAGCTGAAAGGAGAGGTTGGATTATTTTCTCCAGATAGTCAGAGGCTGAGGGCCAACCCAATCAAGAAATATAAAATTATGAGAGGCATGGATAAGATAGGTAGTTGGAGTCTTTTTCACAGGGTGGAAGTGTCAAATTCTAGGGGACATAGATTTAAGGTGAGAGGGTGAAAGTTTAAAGGAGATATGCGAGGCATATTTTTCACAGACAGAATGATGGGTGCCTGGAATGCGCTGCTAGGGAAAGTGGTAGCAGCAAATAAGATAGAAACATTTAAGAGGCATTTAGACAGACACATGAACAGGCAGGAAATAGACGCATATGGGATAAGTACAGGCAGATGGGATTAATTCAGCAGAAATGGCAGGTCGAAGGGTTTGTTCTTATGCTGTACTGTTCTATGTTCTATTTAGGAGGACAGTGATATAGAGATGGAAGTAATTGAAAAGGATTTAGGATCTCTTTTTGAGCGGGAGGACAAGAAAATTGCAAATAGGCTAGATCCGAGACCATGAGCAGGGACCAGGACTGGGGTCAATGAGAATAGCTATGTTTTTCCATGCTATGCTAGTGGAAGTTATGACCCATCTAAGACTGATGCCAGGCAAGCACAGAAGCAGTTGAGGGAGTGTGAGAGACAATGCAGACATGGAGCTCTGTGCCACCACATGGAATTTAATTCAATGTTTGTGGAGCTGAATGTAGGTATGCAAATGGGAAGTAGGGTTTAGAACAGATCATTTGCTAGGTGGGATGGAGGCAGCAAGAGATTGGGAGTTGCAGGGGTTTTGGCACCAGAGAAGTAAGTGTAGTCCATAGTCATAACGAATAAACCAATCGTTAATTGTAGGAGTGCTGCAATGTATACCATTTTACCATGTATATCTTTTGAAGTTACACTTACTGAGTTACCTAAATAAAATGTTAAAAAATAGCACTGTACTGCAGAAAGCCTGGTTATGAGAATAGAAAAAAATGCAACACTTCTAGACCAGTGAAATGTTCAGAAGACCAAGGATAACAACATAGTGTTATGCCATTTTGTTTCAGTTTACACACCTGAATACAAAAGTAGGGAATTTATGATTCTACTGGGCACTGGTGAGACCACATCTGAAGTACAGTGTAGGGTATTGATCACCTTATTTAAGGAAGGATGCAGATGCTTTGAAAACATTTCAGAGAAGGTTTACCAGACTAATATCTGGAATAAGAGATAACAAGGTGTAGAGCTGGATGAACACAGCAGGCCTAGAAGCATCAGAAGAGCAGGAAGGCTGACGTTTCGGGCCTAGACCCTTCTTTCTTTCTGAAGAAAGTCTAGTTTAGAAGAGTAAGAGGCGATTTGATTGAAATACAGTAAATCCTTGACAGAATATAGAACTACAAGCCATTGTTTCAAAATCGGGGTTGATAAAGCAGAGATGGTGGTAGATGCTTGGAACAGCAACGGATGCTGGATCAGTTATTAATATTAGATCTAAGATAGGTATATTTTTGTTAAGCAAAGATATTAAGGGAAGTGGATCAAAAGCAGGGATATGGAGTTAGGCCACAAACTAGCCATGATCTCATTGAATCATGGAACAGGTTTGAGAGTCATAGACTGTCATGGAGTCATACAGTATGGAAACAGACCTTTCGGTCCAAATTGTCCATGCCAACCAGATATCCTAAATTCATCTAGTCCCATTTGCCAGCGTTTGGCCAATATCCCTCTAAACCCTTTCTATTCATATACTCATCCAGATGTCTTTTCAATGTTGTAATTGTACCAGCCTCTACCCCCTCATTTGGCGGCTCACTCTGTACACTCACCATCATATGTGTGAAAAAGTTGCCCCTCATGTCCCTTTTAAATCCATCCTCTCTCGCCTTAAACCTATGCCCTCCTCTACCCTGGGCAAAAGAACTTGGCTATTCACCCTATTGATGCCCCTCTTCGTTTTATAAACCTCCATAAGGTCACGGCACAGCCTTTGACACTCGAGGGGAAAAAAAGGCCCAGCCTATTCAGCCTCACCCTGTAGCTCAAACCCTTCAAACCCATTGTTGAAAATCACTTCTGCACTCTCCCTCTCCAATCCTTACTGGGATGTGATGTCCGCAACAATAGACAATAGTCCAGCTGAGGTCTAATAAGCATCCTCGACAAATGTACCTCTAAGACTTTGCTGATTTACATTTACAAAGCATTAGAATTCTTTTACAGCACAGAGACAGGCTATTCCATTGAGACTAACAGGTTGATCACAAAATAATTTTTGCTTGTATCCTCTCAGCATATCTCTCTATTCTCTCGTGCATTTCTCTTGCTTTCCTGGAACACAAACTATTTGTCTCAACTGCTCTATTTAAGAGCGAGTTCCACATCCAAACCACTGTCTGAGTGAAGAGGCTTTTTCTGTGTTTCTCCTTGGATTTATCTGTGAGTATCTCATGTTTATGACCTTATCCACAACTGGAAAAAACTTCTCTCTATCTAATATATCAATCTCCAACAAAATCTTGAAGAGCTCTCTCAGGATTCCTTCAGTTAGCTCCTTTCCGGAAAATACAGCCTCAGTCTGTCCTACTTTTCCTGTGACAATCATAAAATTGTTAGAAAACGGAATGAAGCCATTGAGGCCATTTGGCTCTACATCTGTGCTGCTCACTCAAGAACAACTCCATAAAACCATAAGATACGGAAGCTGAATTGGGCCACTTGGCCAATCACATCTGCTCCACCATTTGATCATAGCTAATATGTTCGCCACCCTATTGTCCTGCTTTCCCCCTGTAACCTTTAATCCCCTCAACAATCAAGAGCCTATCTATCTCTGTCTTAAAGACATTCAATGACTTCACCTTGACAACCATCTGTGGCAATGAGTTCCAGAGATTCACCACCCTCTAGCTGAAGAAATTCTTCCCCATCTCAGTTCTAAAGAGTCATTCCCTTCACTCTGAAGCTTTACTCTTGGATCCTGGTATTTCCTACTGGAGGAAACATCTTCTCCACACCACTGTATCCAGGCGTCTCAGTATTCTGCAAGTTTCAATCAGACGGCACCTCCTCCACCCCATCCTTCTAAACTCCATCGAGTACAGACCCTGAGTCCTCAACCTCTCGTCTGATAAGCCCTTCATTGCCGGGATCTTCTTGCGAACTTGTGCTGGAACCCTTTCAATTCCAGCACATCCTTCCTCAGAAACGGGGCCTAAAACTGCTCACAATATTTTTTCTGATGAAGGGTTTAGGCCCGAAACGTCAAGTTTTCCTGCTCCTATGATGCTGCTTGACCTGCTGTGTTCATCCAGCCCCATGCTTGTTATCTCACAATATTTCAAATGCTGTCTGACAAGAGCCTTATTTAGCCTCACAAGTACATCTCTGCTCTTGTGTTCCAGTCCCCTTGAAATGAATGCTCACATTACATTTGCCTTCCTAACTGCCAACTGAACCTGCCTGTGAACCTTAAGCAAACCCTGAACTTGGACTCCCAAGTGCCTTTACGCTTCAGATTTCTGAACTTCCTCATTCTCTCTCATTCCCGTTTAGAAGCTTCAGTTGACCCTGGCTCCACTACACTCCCACACAGTACATTTGGGATCCCAACTGCTCACTGAATAAAATGTTTTTTATCCTCACCTTGCCTTTGATTCATTTGTCATTCATTTAAACTGATATCCTCTGCATCTCAACCCTTCCATCAATGGGAATCATTTCTCTCTCCATTCTATCCAGGCCCTGCAGGATTTTCAGCTCATTGTTTGATCAAGTTTCCTCTTGAAGGAGGACAGTCCCATCTTCCCCAGTCAAACAGTACAAATTAGGTGGATAACTTTATAATTTAGACTACTTAAGCATGAAAGCAGGTGCCTCATTCACATAAAGGCGGAACAGGGACATGATTGCTATGACCCTGTCTCAGTTTTCACTGATCCTCCACACTTCTCAACGAGGCTTAGTACTGAATTTAGCCCCTTGGTCAGTTTGCCTTTCACTCCTGATCCATGGGCCACATGAATTGGGCTGAATGACCTTCTCCTCTTTCAAAATTGGCTTGATGGGAGGAGACAGAAGGTGGTGGTAGAGGGTTGCTTTTCAGACTGATGGCCTGAGACCAGCGATGTGCCACAAGGATCAGTGCTGGGACAACTGTGGGTAGGTGAAGGCCTGTTGATATTATCGCTAGACTATTAATCCAGGAACTCAGCTAATGTTTCAGTCGTTTCAGCGGCGGGAGTCCAGAAGGAGGCGTGAGGGCAGCCTGGGAAGGTAAGCTTCAAGAGTATAAAGGTCTTACCTCACGTGACTGCGGCCTTTCAGTCGTTTCAGTGGAGGGAATCCGGAAGGAGACGCGAGGGCAGCCTGGGAAGGTAAGCTTCTCCTTTAAAAACTTATCTCGTGAATAGGCGTCGAGCAGGAGCGGACACGGGACAGCTGAGTAAGTGAGGTAATATATTTGGGCGGTTGCTTTACCTGAAACACTACTAAGGTAGTGTCTCCCACCCATCCTCCTCCTCTAACCAAAAAGGTTTTGAGCGCAGATCTGGTAAGTTACTAGTTTTTTTTCCCAATAGACTGTTTTTTAGAATTCAGAACAATGGGAATGGATGTTAGGGCAGTTGCATGCTCCTGTAGGATGTGGGAGGGAAGGGTCACCACTAGTGTCCCTGTTGACTTCATCTGCGGGAAGTGCACCCAACTCCAGCTCTTTGGAAACCGCGTTAGGGAACTGGAGATGGAGCTGGATGAACTTCGGATCATTCGGGAGGCTGAGGGGGTGATTGAGAGGAGTTACAGGGAGGTAGTCATGCCTCAGGTACAGGAAAAAGGTTACAGATGGGTTACAGTCAGGGGACGGAAAGGGAACAGGCAGACAGTGCGGGGATCCCCTGTGGCCGTTCCCCTCAATAACAAGTATACCGTTTTGGATACTGTTGAGAGGGAGGACTTACCAGGGTAAGCCATGGGGTACAGGTCTCTGGTGCAGAGTCTGTCCCTGTTGCTCAGAAGGGAAGTGGGGAGAGGAGGACAGCATTAGTCATTGGGGACTCCATAGTTAGGGGGACAGATAGGAGATTCTGCGGGAATGAGAGAGACTCGTGGTTGGTGTGTTGCCTCCCAGGTGCCAGGGTCCGTGATGTCTCGGATCGTGTTTTCGGGATCCTTAAGGGGGAGGGGGAGCAGCCCCAAGTTGTAGTCCACATAGGCACCAACGACATAGGTAGGAAAAGGGATGAGGACGTAAGGCAGAAATTCAAGGAGCTAGGGTGGAAGCTTAAAGCTAGAACAAACAGAGTTTCTCTGGTTTGTTACCCGTGCCACATGCTAGCGAGGCGAGAAATAGGGAGAGAGAGCAGTTGAACACATGGCTACAGGGATGGTGCAGGAGGGAGGGATTCAGATACCTGGATAATTGGAGCTCATTCTGGGGTAGGTGGGACCTCTACAAACGGGATGGTCTGCACCTGAACCAGAGGGGTACCAATATCCTGCGGGGGAAATTTGCTATTGCTGTTCGGGAGGGTTTAAACTAATTCAGCTGGAGGATGGGAACCTGACTTGTAGCTCCAATGTACAGGAAGTTGAGAGTAGTGAGGTCATGAATAAGGTTTCAAGGTTGCAGGAGTGTACTGGCAGGCAGGAAGGTGGTTTGAAGTGTGTCTACTTCAACGCCAGGAGCATCCGGAATAAGGTGGGTGAACTTGCAGCATGGGTTGGTACCTGAGACTTTGA
Source organism: Ginglymostoma cirratum (assembly GCA_024137785.1). NCBI lineage: Eukaryota > Metazoa > Chordata > Chondrichthyes > Orectolobiformes > Ginglymostomatidae > Ginglymostoma > Ginglymostoma cirratum. The sequence goes on along the minus strand of JAHRHZ010000034.1, from coordinate 32,895,701 downwards.
TGTTGTGGCCATTTCGGAGACATGGATAGAGCAGGGACAGGAATGGTTGTTGCAGGTTCCGGGGTTTAGATGTTTCAGTAAGATCAGGGAAGGTGGTAAAAGAGGGGGAGGTGTGGCATTGTTAGTCAAGGACAGTATTACGGTGGTAGAAAGGACGTTTGATGAGGACTCATCTACTGAGGTAGTATGGGCTGAAGTTAGAAACAGGAAAGGGGAGGTGACCTTGTTGGGAGTTTTCTATAGGCCTCCGAATAGTTCCAGAGATGTAGAGGAAAGGATAGCAAAGATGATTCTGGATAGGAGTGAAAGGAACAGGGTAGTTGTTATGGGGGACTTTAACTTTCCAAATATTGACAGGAAACGCAATAGTTCAACTACTTTAGATGGGTCAGTTTTTGTCCAATGTGTGCAAGAGGGTTTCCTGACACAGTACGTAGATAGGCCAACAAGAGGCGATGCCACATTGGATTTGGTACTGGGTAATGAGCCAGGCCAGGTGTTAAATTTGGAGGTAGGTGAGCACTTTGGTGATAGTGACCACAATTTGGTTACGTTTACTTTAGCGATGGAAAGGGATAGGTATATACCGCAGGGCAAGAGTTATAGCTGGGAGAAAGGCAATTATGAGGCGATTAGGCAAGACTTAGGAAGCATAAGATGGGGAAGGAAACTGCAGGGGCTAGGCACAAATGGAATGTGGAGCTTGTTCAAGGAACAGCTACTGCGTGTCCTTGATAAGTATGTACCTGTCAGGCAGGGACGAAGCGGTCGAGCGAGGGAACCTTAGTTTACTAAAGAAGTTGAATCTCTTGTCAAGAGGAAGAAGGAGGTTTATGTAAAGATGAGGCGCGAAGGCTCAGTTAGGGCACTTGAGAGTTACAAGTTAGCCAGGAAGGACCTAAAGAGAGAGCTAAGAAGAGCCAGGAGGGGACATGAGAAGTCTTTGGCAGGTAGGATCAAGGAAAACCCTAAAGCTTTCTATAGGTATGTCAGGAATAAAAGAATGACTAGAGTAAGATTAGGGCCAGTCAAGGACAGTAGTGGGAGGTTGTGCGTGGAGTCCGAAGAGATAGGAGAGGCGCTAAATGAGTATTTTTCATTAGCATTCACACACGAAAAAGACAATGTTGTCGAGGAGAATACTGAGATACAGGTATTTGACTAGACGGGATTGAGGTTCATAAGAAGAAGGTGTTAGTAATCCTGGAAAGTCTGAGAATAGATAATTCCCCTGGGCCGGATGGGATCTATCCTAGGATTCTCTGGGAAGCTAGGGAGGAGATTACAGATCCTTTGGCTTTGATCTTTATGTCGTCATTGTCGACAGGAATAGTGCCAGAAGACTGGAGGGTAGCAAATGTTGTCCCCTTGTTCAAGAAGGGGAGTAGAGACAACCCTGGTAATTATAGACCAGTGAGCCTTACTTCGATTGTGGGTAAAGTGTTGGAAAGGATTATAAGAGATAGGATTTATAATCATCTAGAAAGGAATAATTTGATTAGGGATAGTCAACACGGTTTTGTGAAGAGTAGGTCACGCCTCACAAACCTTATTGAGTTCTTTGAGAAGGTGACTAAATAGGTGGATGAGGGTAAAATGGCTGATGTGGTGTATATGGATTTCAGTAAAGCGTTTGATAAGGTTCCCCACGGTAGGCTATTGCAGAAAATTCGGAGGCGTGGGATTGAGGGTGATTTAGCAGTTTGGATCAGAAATTGTATCAGAGATAAAAGGTACTGCAGATGCTGGAGAAGGTTTTGGCCCGAAACGTCAAGTTTTCCTGCTCCTATGATGCTGCTTGACCTGCTGTGTTCATCCAGCCACACGCTTGTTATCTTGGATCAGAAATTGGCTAGCTGTAAGAAGACAGAGGGTGGTGGTTGATGGGAAATGTTCATCCTGGAGTTCAGTTACTAGTGGTGTACTGCAAGGATCTGTTTTGAGGCCACTGCTGTTTGTCATTTTTATAAATGACCTGGATGAGGGCGTAGAAGGATGGGTTATTAAATTTGCGGATGACACTAAAGTCGGTGGAGTTGTGGATCGTGCGGAAGGATGTTGCAGGTTACAGAGGAACATAGATAAGCTGCAGAGCTGGGCTGAGAGGTGGCAAATAGAGTTTAATGCGGAAAAGTGTGAGGTGATTCACTTTGGAAGGAGTAACAGGAATACAGAGTACTGGGCTAACTGTAAGATTCTTGGTAGTGTGGACGAGCAGAGAGATCTCGGTGTCCATGTGCATAGATCCCTGAAAGTTGCCACCCAGGTTGATAGGGTTGTTAGGAAGGCATACGGTGTGTTAGGTTTTATTGGTAGAGGGATTGAGTTTCGGAGCCATGAGGTCATGTTGCAGCTGCACAAAACTCTGGTGCGGCCGCATTTGGAGTATTGCGTACAGTTCTGGTCACCGCATTATCGGAAGGATGTGGAAGCATTGGAAAGGGTGCAGAGGAGATTTACCAGGATGTTGCCTGGTATGAAGGGAAGGTCTTATGAGGAAAGGCTGAGGGACTTGAGGCTGTTTTCGTTAGAGAGAAGAAGGGTAAGAGGTGACTTAATAGAGACTTACAAGATGATCTGAGGATTAGATACGGTGGACAGTGAGAGCCTTTTTCCTCGGATGGTGATGGCTAGCATGAGGGGACATAGCTTTAAATTGAGGGGTGATAGATATAGGACAGACGTCAGAGGTAGATTCGTTACTCAGAGAGTAGTAAGGGCATGGAATGCCTTGCCTGCAGCAGTTGTAGGCTCGCCAACTTTAAGGGTATTTAAATGGTCGTTGGATAAACATATGGATGATAATGGAATAGTGTAGGTTAGATGGGCTTCAGATTGGTTTCACAGGTCGGCGCAACATCGAGGGCCGAAGGGCCTGTACTGTGCTGTAATGTTCTATGTTCTGTGTAACGTTCTGGGGACCCTGGTTTGAATAATTTGAACTCAATTTTAAAAAAAATCTGGAATTAAGAATCTATTGATCATGGCAGATTGTTGGAAAAACTCATCTGGTTCACTAATGTCGTCATCATCATAGAATCCCTACAGTGTGGAAACAGGCCCTTCAGCCCAACAAGTCCACACCAAACCTCAGAGTATCCCACCCAGACCCATCCCCCTATAACCCAAACAATCTACACATCCGTGAACACTACAGGCAATTTAGCATGGCCAATTGACCTAGCCTGCTCATCTTTGGACTGTAGGAGGAAACTGGAGCACCCAGTGGGAACACACACAGACACAGGGAGAACATGCAAACTGCACACAGGCAGTTGTCCTCGGCTGGAATTGAACCTGGGTCCCTGGTGCTGTGAGGTAGCAGTGCTAACGACTGAGCCACCAAGCAGCCATGTCCTTCAGGGAAGGAAATCTGCTATCCTCACCTGGATTGGCCTACATGTGACTCCAGACCCACAGCAATGTGGTTGACTCTCAATTGCCTCTGAAATGGCACAGCAAGCCATTCAATTGTACCAATTGCTACAAAGTCCCAAAGAAATGAAACTGGATGGATCACCTGGCATAGATCTAGGCATTGGAAAAGACAATGGCAGAGACAGCCCTGTTGAACTTGCTAAGTCCTGCTTACTAACATCAGGGTGCTAGCTCACGGAGAGCTATTTCACAGAATAGTCAAGCAACAGCATGGATTCATACTTTATAGACAATGTCCCAGACATCATCATGAAGGGTTTAGGCCCGAAACGTCAAGTTTTCCTGCTCCTGTGATGCTGCTTGACCCGCTGTGTTCATCCAGCCCCATGCTTGTTATCATCATCATCATCTCTGGATATGTCCTGTCCCACCGGCAGGAGAGACCCAGCAGAGGTGGTGGCACAGTAGTATACAGCCGGGAGGGTGTTGCTCCGGGAGTCCTCAACATTGACTCCAGACCCCTTGAAATCCCATGGCTTCAGGTTAAGTGTGAACAAGGAAACCTCCTGCTGATTTGCTGATTTGCTGATTACCACACACTGTCCTCCCTCAGCTGATGAATCGGTACTTCTCAATGTTGAACAACACTTGGAGGAAGCACTGAGGATGGCAAGAGCACAAAATGTATTCTGGGTGGGGTATTTCAACATCCACCACCAAGAGTGGCTCAGCAGCAGTACCACTGATCGAGCTGGTTGGATCTGAAAGGACATAACAAAGGATTGCGTCTGCAGGAGGTGGTGAGGGAACCAACAAGAGGGAAAATCATACTTAACCTCATCCCCAGCAATCTGCCAGCTGCAGTAGCATCTGTCCATGACAGTATCGGTAAGAGTGACCATTGCACAGTCCTTGTGCAGACGAAGTCTTGGCTTCATACCGAGAATAACCTCCATCATGTTGTGTGGCACTACCACTGTGCTAAATGGGACAGACTTTGCACAGATCTAGCAAATCAAGACTGGGCATCCATGAGGTGCTGTGGGCCATCAACAGCAGTAGAATTGTACTCCAACACAATCTGTAACCTCATGGCCCGGCATATCCCACACTCAAACATTAACATCAAACCAGAGGATGAACCTGGTTCAATGGAGAATGCAGGAGGGCATGCCAGGAGCAGCATCAGGCATACCTGAAGATGAGGTGTCAACCTGGTGAAGCCACCAAACAGGACTGCTTGCATGTCAAACAGCATAAGCAAGAAGTGATAGACAGAGCTAAATGATCCCACAAACAAAGGATCAGATCTAGGCTCTGCAGCCCTGCCACATCCAGTTGTGAATGGTGGTGGACAATTAAACAACTCAATGGAGGAGGAGGCTCCACAAATATCCCCATCCTCAATGATGGAAGGGCCCAGCACATCAGTGCAAAAGATAAGGCTGAAGCTTTCACAGCAATCTTCAGCCAGAAGTGCCAAGTGGAGGATCCATCTTGGCCTTCTCCAGTGGTCTTCAGCATTATAGATACCAGTCTTCAGCTAATTCAATTCACTCCAAGTGATATCAAGAAATGGTTGGAGACATTAGATACTGTAAAGGCAATGTGCCCTGACAACATTCCGGCAATAGAATTGAAGACTTGTGCTCCAGAACTTGCCGCTCCCCTAGCCAAGCTGTTCCAGTTCAATTACAACACTGGCATCTACCCGACAATGTGGAAAATTGCCCAAATATTTCCTGTACATAAAAAGCAGGACAAATGCAACCCAGCCAATTACTGCCCCATCAGTCTCCTCTCGATCATCGGTAAAGTGATGGTGTCATCAACAGTGCTATCAAGCAGCACCTGCTCAGCAATAACCTGCTCAATGACGCTCAGTTTGGGTTCCACCAGGGCCGCTCGTTTCCTGATCTCATTACAGCCCTGGTGAGGGTGACAACCCTTGATATCAAGGCTACATTCCACCGAGTGCAGCATCAAGGAGCCCTAGTAAAACTGGAATCAATGGGAATCAGGGGACAAGGTCTCTGGTGGTTGGAGTCATACCTGACACGTAGGAGGATGTTTGTGGTTGTTAGTGGTCAATCATCTCAACTTCAGGACATCTCTGCAAGAGTTCCTCAGGGTAGTGTCTTAGGCCCAACCACCTTCAGCTGCTTCATAAATGATCTTCCCTGCATCCTAAGGTCAGAAGTGGGGATGTTCGCCGATGATTGCACAATGTTGAGTATGGTTTGTGACTCCTCAGATAATGAAGCAGTCCATGTTCAAATGCAACAAGATCTGGACAATATCCAGGCTTGGGCTGACAAGTGGCAAGTAACATTCACATCACTCAAATGCCAGGCTATGACCATCATGAGTGAGAGACAATCTAACCACCACTCCTTGATATTCAACAGTGTTACCATCACAAAATCCCCCACTATCAACATCCTGGGGGTTATCATTGACCAGCAACTCAACTGGACTCACCACATAAACACAGTAGCTACAAGAGCAGGTCAAAAGCTGGGAATACTGCAGCAAGTAACTCATCTCCTGACTCCTCAAAGCCTGTCCACCATCTACAAGGCACAAGTCAGGAGTGTGATGGAATACTCCCCACTTGCCTGGATGAGTGCAGCCCCAACGACACTCATGAAGCTTGACACCATCCAGGAAAAAGCAGCTCACCTGATTGGCACTACATCCACTAGAATCCATTCCCTCCACCACCAACACTCAGTAACAGCAGTGTGTATTATCTGCAAGATGCACTGCAGAAATTCACCAAAGATTGGGGCAGCACGGTGGCTCAGTGTTAGCACTGCTGCCTCACAGCACCAGGGACCCAGGTTCGATTCCACCCTTGGGCGACTGTGTGGAGTTTGTACATTCTCATGGGTCTGCGTGGGCTTGCTCTGGTTTCCTCCCACTGTCAAAAAATGTGCAGGTTAGGTGGATTTGCCATGAAAAATTGCCTGTAGTGTTGAGGCATGTGTAGATTAGGTGAGTTATAGGGGGATGGGTCTGGGTGGGATGCTCTGAGAGTCAATGTTGGGCCGAAGGGCCTGTTTCCACACTGTAGGGATTTGATGATCTATGATCCTCAGACTACACCTTCCAAACCCATGACCACTTCCATCTAGAATGACAAAGGCAGCAGATGCATGGGAACAACACCACCTGCAAATTCCCCTTCAAGACACTCACCATTCTGACTTGGAAATATATCGCTGTTCCTTCACTGTTGTTGGGTCAAAATCCTGGAATTCCCTCCCAAATGGCATTGTGGGTCAACCCACAGCAGATGAACTACAATGGTTCAAGAAAGCAGCTCAGCACCACCTTCTTGGGGCAACAGGGATGGGCAATAAATGCTGGCCAGCCAGCGATGCCCACATCCCACAAATGAATAGAAAAAATATCTGAACAATTTGGATGTGAATATAACTAGTTAGTGACATGGTTAGTAAGATTGCAGATGACACTAAAATTTGTGGTATAATGAACAGAGAAGGAGGTTATCTAAGAATACAAAGGTATTTTGATCAACTGTGCCAATGTGGGCTGAGAAATGGCAGATGGGGTTTAATTCAGATAAATGTGAGGTGTTGCATTTTAGTAAGTCAATCCAGGGCAGGATTATCACAGCTAATGGCAGCGCCCTAGGGAGTGTTGTCGAACAGAGAGCCCTGGGGGTGTAGGTAACAGTTCCTTTAAAGTGGGGTGACAGGTAGACAGGGTGATGAAGAAGGCGTTTGATACTCTTGCCTTCACCAGTCAGAGCATTGAGCACAGGAGTTGGGACGATATGTTACAGTTGGACAAGGCATTGGTAAGGCCTCATTTGGAGCCTTGTGTTCTGGTTGTTGTGTTATAGGAAGGATATTATTCAACTGGAAAGGGTGCAAAAAAGATTTACAAGGATGTTGCTGAGACTGAAGGATTTGAGTTATAAGGAGAAGTTGGATAGGCTGGGTCTTTTTTCCGTGAAACATAGGAGGCTGATGAGTGACATTATAGAGTTTTATAAAATCATGAGGGGCATAGGTAACATGAATAGCCAAGGTCTTTTCCCCAGGATAGGGGAGTCTGAAAGTAGAGGGCATAGTTTTAAGGTGAGAGGGGAAAGATTTAAGAAACCTGTGGTGCAACTTTTTTCACACGGCATGTGGTGCATATATGGAATGAGGTGCCAGAGGAAGTGGTAAAGGCGGGTTGGATTATGACATTTAAAAGGCATTTGGACAGATACTTGGATACAAAAGGTTTAGAGGGATATGAGTCAAATGCAGGCAAATGGGACTAGTTCAGTTTGGGAAACCTGGTCAGCATGGATGAGTTGGGCTGAAGGGACTGTTTCCATGCTGTATGCCTCTAGGATTCTATGAATCTAAGTTCCCATGAAGCAAAATGTATTTTCGCAGAGAGTTGTGAATCTTTGGATCTCTCATTGAAAAGATGGTAGAAGCAGAATCTTTGAGTACTTTTAAGGCAGAGATGGAGGGATTCTTGTTCAGAATGGGGCTGAAAGACTATCAGAGGTAAGTGGAAATTTGAATTTGAGGTTACCATCTGATCAGCCATAATCTTATTGATATAATGATGGAGCAGGTTCAAGGGGCTCTTTGGCCAACTCCTGCTCCCAATATCATTCATCATGATATTGCTAAGGAATGATGCAACCATTACTGGTGTACTCTGTGCTTTATATAAGGTTGAAGAAAGGTTGTGCCATTATTGGCATTAGTTGTAGCTCAGCATATGGCTGACAAGTGAGCCCTGAGTCACTATGTTGTAATTCCATTGTTTATATCACAGATAGAGGAAGAGCTCTATTGCAAATGTACAGATTTTACCCATGATTTGAAGTCACAATAAAGAAAGAAAGATCAAGTGTGATCCACTGTCTTGAATTGTTAATTGCTGCATTATTATAGCTGCGATAGTTCTCGTGGTCTGAATGATTCAATTTGTTATTCTGAATTATCCGGAAACTAGCGATTTGAACCTCCAAACAGGAAACTTTTTTTTAAAGGAAATGACAATCTATCCCAGCCAGGCCACCACTGCTGGAAGCTGGGTTGATGGAATCTCTCTAATAAGGTGCCATTTGATTGTAGACACACCCAGGCAGGATGGTAGGGCCTCTGGGCCTGCATGAAGTGCTGGAACGCCAGCTGGGGTCTGCTGCCAGTCAGTTGAAGTACCCACATGCCTCACTGTGTCAGGAAACCAGAGGCCATCTGGCAAAACCCAGTTGGACCTTCTTTAACTATTGTGAATTGGACATAGAATGAGCCTAATGAACTGCCTGCCCTTGTGTTGGTGGGGATAGATTTAATAGGCACTAGACCTGGCTGTCTTATAATGTCCTGCCCTGGGAATGGTGTTGGGAAATTGACAGGCCAGAGTTGCTACTTTCAGACCTTGTCCACCTCACGGGTGGGGCCCAAACACCTGACATCCCTTGACCTCACTGCTCTGTTTTTCTCCCTTTGTTCCCAAAATGATAAGTTTAAAATCTTCGTTGTCACCGTTTCCTTTAGAACTATGCTGCAATGCTTCCTGGACAACCTCCTGCACATTCATATAACACTGTAATTCTAGCCTTTTATGCAACAGATTATTGGTCACCAGCGTGTCCTGCTGTCTGGAATTTCCTCTTTAAACAGCATCAGTTATGGCTCAGAAAAGGAGCATGTAAACTTTAATCATCTGGTTTCTGTCAGGTAGGGTTATTAAAATTGCAACTTTGCTATTTATGCTTAATTTCAGCTCTTATAAAGAATGATGAATCTATCATAGCCTTTGGAAAGCTAGTTTATTTTATTTTGTATGCAATGTATTGCCCACACAACAGGTTTCATGAAGTAAAAGGAATCATGTTTCAATGGCAGGCATAGTGCAACCACCTACAGAATTATATTTTGGGCACTGCACTTTCTATTCAGTTGATTTGTGGTACAACGCTTGACAATAGAGGCATATGCCCAAGTGACTAAGTGACTATTAATTTTACTCTGGATAATTACTTTTGGAAGCCTTCCTGCTGAGTGAGGACCTGATTGGAGACAGCAGCAACAGCACAGAATCAAAGAGAAAAAGCAGGACAAAGATGCATTGGAGACAGCAGCAACAATCATGGCATGTTGGAGCTTGAAAAACTGAGAGTAAAGAAAATCAAATTGGGACATCACAGGCTGTGATTGATTAGCTGGTGAATATTGGAGATTTGTTTGCCTTTCTCTAAAGTTACTCTAAGGAGTAGGAAATTAAAATTTCAAATTTTTTAGATAACAAGGATTGAATAAAGCAGTTCAGTGAACTTCTTTATATTTAAGTGATGTCAGCAGGAGAGAAGTGTGTAACTGACGTGTTTTCTTTTTCAAGTAAGGAGTTTAATTTTCTAATAGATACAGGAATCGGAGAGTAGGATTCTCTTGAGTGCGCATTCTGAAACATGTGGGAACTCCAGGTCATTTCCATGTCCATGCAAAGAGTAAGAGTAGGAGGAGCTGGGTTTGGAGATGGGCAGCCATAGAAGTGTATCCATGAGGTTGCAAGCTTTGTGGTTAGCATGTCTGTAAATGTAATCAAATCATAGCTGAAGAGTGTACAGGCAGAGAGATATTGACCACCAAGCAGCCAAGAAGAAACAGACAAGATAGTGCATGAGTCCCTTGAGAGTATCCCACTCTTCAGCATTCAGTTCCGAACCATCTTTCCAATCCATGCTTATCTAGAGATAAGTCAGACAAGTGACTCCATAGATCGTTCAGTTGTACAGGGCAGGGTGGTGTATGAAGAAGACTGGAAGAGGAACAATGAGAATTGATTTAAAACTTAGGTCAATAGAGAAGCATTTCTACATCTACATCCTTGAAGTCAGAATGGTACGTTGCCTCTCTGATATTGGGAGCAAACATGTTAGTGAATGGCTGCAGAGCACCCTGTGGGAAGCGGATGAACAGTTGAAGTCACAGTGCATTCAAGTACCAAAAATATCGATGGACACAGGGATATGGTGCTGCCTTTGGAGTTCAGAAAGTTAGGCAGGAAATTATCAAGCAGGATCTCAAATGTGATAATCTCTGGATTACACTAGTAGCACATGGAAGTGAGTATCAAAAATTGGTGGTATATTCCAGCAGTGATGAGTTATTCTGGGAATGGCCATGTTAAGGTGGGGATAGGGTAGAGTGTTAATTAAGGCAAGTTTGGCAAGATTTGGTGAAAAATCTGTCTATGCCTCATGGCAAGAATTTCTTCAAAAAAACTCATGGAATAAGCACTTTGCCAAAAAGCTGTTAGATTTAGCCCATGATGTTGTGGCAATAACCTGGCTCAAAGAAAGGCGAGACTGAGTATAAAACCTTCCTGGCTACAGGTGTTCAGGAAAGATAACAAAGAAAGGAAAAGTTGAGGGAACTTGGATAATTAATTAAGGAAAGCATTGTAATGTTGGAGAAGGACAATGTCTCAGAGGAACTGAGGATAGGATCAAGGTGGCTAGGCCGAAGGAAGAAAAGAAGGTGCAATTACATTGCATAGTGGTTTCTTGAAGTCACCAAGTATTTGGATGGATTTAAAGGAACAAATCTGCAAGGAAAGAGCAGTAATAAAAGGAAACTTTAGTTTTCAAATATGGTAGAGATATGATTAGTGTAAAGGGCAGAGAGAGGAAGAGCTCCAGGACTGTGTTCAGGAGAACTTCCCACTCAGCTTGTTTCCAGTCCAATGAGAAATGTCCATCGATAAGCCAGGCCAATGGCCTGTAGGGGAACATTTGGGAAGTAGTCAGCATTATATTGTAAGGTTTAGATTGGTTATGGAAAAGGACAAGGAACAGTGGAGTAAGAATAAATATAACCTTGGTTAACTGGAATCAAAGGACTGGTGGGAAGAACAGTTACTGAACAATGGGTTGCCTTCAAAGACAAGTTGGTTCATACAATACATAATCGAGAAATATTTCCACGAAAAGAAATCCAGTGATCTCTAGATGACAAAAGAGATAGAAAGCAAGATGAAAAAGATAAAGTGTGCTTATGACATATGTCACATGGATAATAAAGCCAAGAACAATGGCAGAATATTCATTGCTCAGAGGGAAATTAAAAAAAAACAAATAGGAGAAGCAAAGAAAGGTTATGAGAGAAGAGAAAAGGGGAAAAAAAGTCTTCCTTAGGCGTATCATTAGTAAAAAGGTGATAAGAAGAGGAGTGGGGCTGTTAAGGACCAAAAATGGGATTTGCACATGGAGGCACCTGGCATGGCCGAGCTATTGAATGAATAATTTCCATTTGTCTTTACCTGCAGAAGATACTGTGCCAGTCATAGTGAAAGAGGGGCAGTTCAGTCATTTGAACTGCAAATCTCACTGCATTGTTTGAGCCATGAATACATTCACTTGCTGGCTCAGTGGTAGGAGGCTAAGGGAGTTTGATCTCTCTGTGAGGTCAAGGGGTAAGGACAGTGCCATTGCATTCCAACAGGAATGAGAAGCAGCAGATAGGCACAAAGGAAATCTCCTCTTGGGACAACCCATTGGTCCTTGGCACACCGCTTCCCCACTAGCAGGGACCCAGACTCCTCCATCAGCTGACGTTGAGGAAGTTGAACCTCGACCCATACAGGATACTTCCAACAGACCAGAGCACTCCGGGATCCGGGCCACTAGAACACGTCTGCCAAAGATATCCGAGGCAAGTCAATAAAGCAGTCAGCAGGCCTCCACAAGCTCACCTGCAGCTGCCAAACTGGCACCACTTTGTAGTGTGAGGATCAGAAAGATTAAAGCATATTACAGTCACTTTGGTGCTTATATGTAAAGTATCTGAACAGCACTTCCCAGTAAATAAATATAACTCACACTCTTTTGGCCTCATTCAATTTGTTAGATTTCTAACCATTTAACATCTTATTGTAGATGTCCCTGAGGAACCATGATGATCTTAGACACTCACGTGTGCATCAGGTGCAGAGTTGTGAAGACCCCTAAGGCTGTGACCTGAGAGAAAGAGAGAATACAAGCTACATGGTGATGGGTCAGCAGTCAATCAGCACTGTGTCAGCTTTTTGCATTTCTTCGATACATGAATGATCCTTGTAAACTAAGCTTTGTGTTATCCATGTGCAGTCTCCACACGGTCCTGCTGAGCTCCATATTGATGATCTGGCCAGAAAAATAAAAAGAAGTTAGCTGGTACAAAGGGAGAAATATAATGTAAAACGTATGCCAAAACAGAAAACAAGCAATAACATCTCAGCACCACAATTTCCTTTATTCACTGAGTACGCTCAAACGGCCATTAAAGTCACTTGTTCTCAAAACTAACTGCTAACACGTTTTCATAGGCCTCTGTGACTCCCCTCAATACTTTCCTGGCTTCTTAAGCATCCTTAGCATCAGCATTGGCTCCCCCTGCATCTCCATCAGACTTGATTCTTCCTTCTTCAAGGAAACAGGTGGTGCACTGATTATAACAACGTCAGCTAGGTGGACCTCATAGTATATGAGTTCCCTGACTGGGGCTGTTAACCTGGTTAATCAGGAAGCCCTGGCTGATAGGTATAAACAGGAGTATTAGAGGTTCTGTTCACTTTGACAGCTGGCCCTGAGGAAGCTGGACCAGTAAAGTACTATGCATGTGTAAATAAAGGGTGACTTGGTGATGGGATACCAGCCTCTGGGGAGTTATTTCAATGGTGAAAAGAGAAAGGAGATGCACTCTTGAAGAAATTCAGTTGCAACAGTCGTTTTTGAAATGGGGGTGAGTATTTCTGACATCATTCTGTTATTTGGGAAGTTTGATTGGGCCCAGTATGTGGAGAACATGTGTTAGTTTTTCCAGTTAAATGACATTGCGGCAATGAGAAAAGCAATGAGAAATTCTCCTGATGGCTTGTGGATCTGCAGCTGTTTTGGTTATTGGGATCCTTACAATTTCCTGAGGCACCAGAAACTAAAACCTTTCAAGAGTTGGTGGATTTAGTTAAGAAATATTATGACCCCAAGCCTCTTCCCATACTGAGATGGTATCAGTTTACTCAGAAGTTCGAGGACCACGAGAATCCATGTTGGGATTTTTAATGAGGTTAAGATGACTGGCAGAAGCATGTGATTTTGGTTTAACTCTGAATGAGTTGCTGAGAGACCGGTTGGTATGTGGGATCAATGATGTAATGATGTAACCATACAAAAGCGTCTTCTAGCTGAAACCTAACTGGACTTTGAACAGGCTTTGTCATTAGAAAATGCGGCAAGTGGAACATATGAGTTATAGGGTATGCCAATGTAAATGGACAGCAACTCCAGGCAGTCTAAGCTTGGGGGACACCATTTGAGTGAAAGAAATTGCATAGCCTCACTCAGGGCATATCCTTAACAGAGGGATGGTTCCCCGATTGTACTCCAAACCTGCACTGCCCGTTTCTAACTCCTAACCAAAATCCACCAAACTGACTGTTCTGGTCTATCCATTGTCCTTGTCTGCTCCTGCCCCAATGAGCTCATCTCTTCCCACCTCGACTCCATTCTTTCTCCTTTGGTCTAGGAATTCCCTACCTACATTCATGAAACAAACCACACCCTTCACCTTTTCCAAAACTTTCAATTCCCCAGCCCCCAACACCTCATCTTCACCACGGATGTACAGTCCCTGTACACCTGTTTCCCCCATATAGAGGGATTAAAAGCCTTTAGTTCTTCCTCTCCCGTGAGGTCAACCAGTCCCCCTCTCTGACACTCTCATTTGCTTGGCTGAACAGGTCCTCACTCTCAACAATTGCTCCTTCAATTTCTCGCACTTCCTACAAACCAATGGGCCCGAGCTATCCCTGCCTCTTTGTAGGATTCGTGGAACAGTCGCTTTTCGACAATTACACCAGCACCGTTCCTCACCGCTTTCTCTGTTATTTTGACCAGTGCTGCCTCATCAACTTCAACAATACCTTCCACACCAGCCTCAAATTCACCTAGACTATTTCTGACCCCTCCCCTTGCTTCCTGGACCACTCCGACCCCATCTCTGGAGACTGATATACCACCAACTTCCATTTCAAACCCACTGACTCCAACAACTACCTTGACCACATTTCCTCTCACCCACCCTCGTGCAGAACTGTTATCCCATACTCTCAATTCCTCTGCTTCCGCCGCATCTGTTCCCAGGATGAAGCATTCTACTCCATGACATCCTAGATATCATCCTACTTTAGGGACTGTAATTTCTGATCCCCTGTTAAGGATGCCCTCAACTGCATCTCCTCCATTTTCCGCACTTCTGCCCTCAAACCCCCTCCCACCAACAACAATAAGGATAGAGTCCCCTTAGTCCTCATGTACCACCCCCACCAACATTCAGATCCAATGCATCATCCTCTGACATTTCTGCTACCTACAGTAAGACCCCACCACCAAAAAGACTATTTCCTCCTCCACCCCATCCACTTTCTGCATGGACCTGTTCATTTTATGACCCCCTCGTCAGCTCCACACTCCCCACTAACTTCTCCACCACACCCGGTACCTTTCCCTGCAACCACAAAAGGTACAACATCTGCCCCTGTACCTCCCCTCTCACTCCATCCAGGCCCTAAACAATCCTTCCAGATCCAGCAGAGATTCACCTGAACTTCACCCAACCTGATGTATTGTATCCATTGCTCCCAATGTGGTCTCCTCTATATTGGGGAAACCAAATGCAGACTCAGCAACTGGTTCGCAGAGCATTTGCACTCTGCAAGCATCAACCAACCCAGCCTTCTGGTTGCCATCCATTTTAATTCCCCCTCCCACTCCCCAGCGACATGTCCATTCTTGGCCTCCTCCACTGTCAGAGTGAGGCCAACTGTAAACTAGAGGAACAACACCTGATATTTTGCGTTGGAAGCTTACAGCCCAATGGCCTTAACATCGACTACACCAGCTTCAAAATCCCTCCATCCCAGCCTTATCCTATGTCCAGACCTCCTTCTCCTGACCTGACCTAACCTGTTCATCTTCCTTCTCACCTATCTGCCCCACCCTTCCCACTGACCAATCACAATAACCCCCTAAGTGCATCCACCTATCACCATCCCACCTACCCTTCCCTCAGCTCCATCCCCCACCCTCTATTTATTTCTGAGGTCCCCTCCCTGGTCCTAATGAAGAGTTTCAGCCCATAAATGTTGACTTTCCCGTTCCTCTGATGCTGTTTGACCTGCTGTGCTTTTCCAGCCTTACACCTATAGACACTGTCTTCCAGCATCTGCAGTCCTTGTTGTCTCCTTAACAAAGGGACTCTTGGTCAGCCCACAACAAAACCCCAAAACAAAACCAAGCCTCAACCAAACGGTTAGCATTTTCTTCAGGATCTGGGCCAGCAGGCCATTGTAGTTGCTGCCAGAATGCAGACTTGAAACATCAAGAGTCCCACTAGTACTAAATTGTGCAAGAGAACTCATAGGTTGATATCCAGGTGAGCGCACACCCTGGAAAGTCCACCTACATCTGGCTTGGAACAGTTAAATTGCTTAGCAACATCCCAAATCAGAACCAATCAAAATAAACGTCTGATTAAATGATCACCCAAATCAAATTGAGATTGAAACTGCCCTGGCTGTATCAGTGATCGCAGAGCCAGTCTTTAACAAAATTTGCTCTGGACTCCAACCCTTAAGTCTGCGTAAATTCTCAGCTAGCCTGAGAACCTAGACTGGGAAACTTTACAGATTAAGGGCACAATATTAATTCCTGTATTTGATGAGAAACAGCTGGTTGAGTTACCATTGATTGTAATAAAAGGCTCAGACCCAAGCCCGATGTGGCAAATTTGGTTGAGAAAGATTCACCTTGATTGGCGCAACATTTTTCAATTAGAAAATGGCTGCCTGAGTGAACTCCTAATTAAATCCGCGGAAGTTTTTCAGAAGGTTTAGGGATTATCAAAGGTTACAAGGCCATCTTGTATGTCGACCAAGAAGCAATTCCACAATTCTGCAAGTCCTACCCAGTGCGTTTACTTTATGTGCAAAAGTAGCAGCAAGAATCAAGAGGTTGCAGAGCGAAGGAATCATCAAACCAGTTCAGTTTGCAGAATGGGCAGCACTGGTCATACTGATTGTGAAGCCTGACAAGTTGTTTTACTTTTGTGAGGATTTTAAGCAAGCAGTAAGCTCGTTCTTGCAGCTGGATAAATTCCCAATCCCTTGTGTAGAGCATTTATACACAAAGCTGGCAGGGGGGCTGTCCTTCATAAAGCTGGACCACATATGTTAATTGTATGCTACAATTAGTACCCAATAGGGTTTGTACCGATATATGAGACAGCTACTTGGTGTATCATCAGCCTGTGCCATTTTTCGGCAGATGATGGACAACATTTTACAAAGTCTACCCCAGGTCACCATTTATCTGGATGATGTGTTAAAAAAGGGAAGACCAATAAGGAGCACTTAGAGAACTTGGATGTAGTCCTTAGACATTTTTCCAAGGCAGGCATACGCCTTAGAAGGGAAAAATATGTATTCCATGCACCCAAGTGACCTACTTTGGCTACATAGTTAACAAGACTGGGTTACACCTGTTGGAAGACAAAATGAGGGTGATCAAAGGTGCCTGGGCTCCCACATCAATGCCTGAGCTGATGTCTTTCCTTGAGCTGGTGAATTATTACGGAAAGTTCATACATAACCCGGCCTCCATCCTGGCACCCTTGCATCTGCTATTGAAAAAGGGTCAACCTTGGAAATGAAAACAAAGTTGCTGGAAAAGCTCAGCATGTCTGGCAACATCTGTGAAGGAAAAAACAGAGTTAATATTTCGGGTCCAGTGACCCTTCCTCAGAACTCAACAGAAGAGTGACCGGACCCGAAATGTTTACTCTGTTTTTTCCTTCACAGATGCTGCCACACCTTCTGATCTTTTCCAGCAACTTTGTTTTTGTTCCTGATTTATAGCATCCACAGTTCTTCTGGTTTTTATTTAGTATTCAACCGTGGAAATGGTTTTGTAGCCAGGACGTAGCCTTCAGGGAAGTGAAGAAACAGCTATCATCATCTAAGGTGTTGGCACAGAATGATCCCAAGTGAGATCCAGTGCTGACATGCGATGCCTCCCCATATGGTATCAGGGTAGTATCGACTCACAGGTGGCCCAAAGGAGAGAGATGCCCAATAGCATGTGCATCCGGGTCTTTGGCTAATGCAGAGCATAAATGCATTCAGATAGAGAAGAAAGGTTTGGTGGTCATCTTTGGTGTGAGAATACTTTTACTTTTATGGTAATTTTGTTATAATATTGGTCCATAAACCCTTGCTAGGGCTGATCAAAGAGGACAAGTCCATGCTGCCCGTAGCTTCAGGATGAATTCAGCAGTGGGCTCTCATTGTAAGTGCAGGCAATTACAAATTGGAACACCATTCAGGAGGCCAAGTCGCAAATGCGGATGCCTTAGCCGCCTCCCACTGGCAGATCCACCGTTGGTGGTGCCACACTGGAAGAGTCCGTTCTGGTTTCTGGATACCCTTCCAATTACCGCTGACAATATCAGACTGTGGGCGCAAAAAGATCCCGTCCTGGCAAAATTAAAACAGTTGGTGGTGGTGGGGGAAACAAAAGGGCCATCACAACCAGAATTGAAACCTTTCTGTACCCGCCGAGATCAGATCACCATAGAGGACGGTATATTATTATGGGGAGCAAGAGTGATTGTCCTGAGCAAAGGTTGCTGCTAGATACTGGCTGAACTCAATCAGGGTTATCCAGTATCCAAAATTAAGATGTTTGTGAGAAGTTATGCCTGGTGGCCAAGACTGGGTGTAGATATAAGTGTGCTGGTGTGATAGCGTCCAGACTGCCAACAAGGACAAAAATTACCACCACATTCGTGGTAATGGCAAGGTAAACTCTGGACTCAGTTGGATGTCAACTGTGCCGGTGCTTTCATTAGCTCAATTTTCTTAGTCATTGAAGATGCCTGCTCAAAGTGGTTGGATGTGCATTCATTCGTCAAACATGGGAATGACATTAGAAAAGTTGCAAACATCTTTTGCAATACATGGGCTCAAGGAAGTGTTGGTCACAGACAATGGGCCATCATTTACTAGCAGGGAATTCAAGTATTTCCTAAAGTTGAGTGGCTTTTGGCATTTAAGGTCAGTTCCATACCATCCAATGGTCTGGCAGAAAGTGCAGTCCAAACTTTGAAAACAGGCTTAAGGAAACAGCCTACAGCTTTATTTGATACCAAACTGTCCCTGTTCCTACTTGATTGTCGGACTGACCCTCATGCAAGTGCAGGGATAGTTCAAGCAGAGTTGCTAATGAGGAGAAGACTCCACACCAGGTTAAATCTGATCTTCCCAGGCCTGGTGGGGAGGGTGAAACAGCATAAGGAATGCCAATGTCAGCCACATACTTCCAGTGACAGAGACAATTTACTTAAGATGAAGTTTGGTGTCAAAACTGTGGAAATGGCCCTGCATAGGTAAGATGCATGGTCGACACAAGATCAGGCCCCGTGATATACAATATTTGGGGAGTTGAAGCAGTCCTGACCAAGCATGTGAACCACGTGAAAGATACAAATTTGCAATCAGGACAGAAGCAAAACATAGCCAGCCCCTCAGAACAGCTAGAAAGGCTATTGGAACCCACGGGCTCCCCCCCTTCGTCTGGTGTCGAAGAAACTCTGGAGCCTGACTGATGTCATAGCCTCGATCCTTTTACCACCTGAGGAGCAGAATGAATTTCTTCTGAGATGCTCTGGGCACAAGAGGTGGCTACGGTCCAGTATAGGCCACCATATCTGCTACTGAGTCAGAGGAACTGGAGCCAGTGCGAACATGCCCTAGGAGAGGCTACAAGAAAAAGAACAGGCCTACATCTCTGGGCTCAGAGGGGAAGGGATATAGTGATTGTAACTAGGTCAGCCAAGTGGACCTCATAGAATATGAGCTCCTTGATTGGATCTGTTAATCTGGTCCAATGAGGGAGCCCTGGCTGACAGACATAAACAAGAGTGTCAGAGGATCTGTTCACTCTGAGACCTGGCCTTTGAGGAAGATGGACAATTGTCAAGGCCTGTGTGGAATTATTTTAGATGGTTTCTTCATTCTTCCTTTTTCTAAGCTCTTGGCCTGTTATTGAATGAAGTTGTACAGGGCACAGCAAACAATGGCTATTCTGGAGATCCTGACCAGTGACTGCTGGAGTGCTTCATCTGAGCATTGAAGGCCCAAAGTGGATGGATATATTGCATTGTTGTGCATTTTGCCATCTATCTGAGGCTCATTAGCTATACAAACTATGGGCACACCTTACTATTCACAAACCAGGCTTCGAGATAATGGAGAGGGGTGGGGCAGATCATTTGACGACACTGTGTGTTGAGCAAAATGCTTATGTCATAACAGGTCCATGGATAGTGAGTGCACACCTCTGCGAATTATTGCCTGTGATCGTTAGTGAGTCAGATATTGAGGGAGGGAAATCCCTTCCTGTTCAGGAGTCTGGCTCGATAGCGCACAGTCAATGGTCCCTGGTATTGGAGGAAACACAGCAATAGTTATAAAACTGATGGCTTTGGAACTTCGCTTCTCTGGGCCTATGTGAATGCACAAATTGTATTGTTATCCTTGAAAGGACATCAGGATGGATATCTAATAATGACGCATCAAAATACAGACGGGAGATTGAGGGCTTGGTGGCGTCGTGCAGTGAGAACAACCTCCCTCTCAATGTTGGCAAAACTAACCAACTGATCATTGACTTTAGAAAGAAAAGAGCAGAACATGCCCCCATCTACACCAATGGAACTGAGGTTGAGAGGGTGGAGAGTATCAAGTTCCTTGGAGTGACGATAACTGACAACCTGTCCTGGACTTCCCACGTAGATGCAACGGTCAAGAGGGCACAACAACACCTATTCTTCCTCAGGCAGCTCAGGAAATTTGGCATGTCCATGAGGACCCTCACCAACTTTTACAGATGTACGACTGAAAGCATGCAGTCTGGGTGTATAATGGCCTGATATGGCACTTGCTCTTCCAGAACCATGAGAAACTACAGAAGGTGGTATGCACAGCCCAGACTATCACAGAAGCCAACCTTCTATCTATGGACTCCATTTACACAGTTTGCTGCTGCAGAAAGGCTGCCAACATCATCAAAGACCCATCGCATCCTGATAATGACCTCCTACAACCTCTTCCATCAGGCAGAAGATACAGAAGCTTGAACACACGCACCAGCAGGTTCAAGAAGAACTTCTTCCCTGCTGTTATTAGACTGATGAATGGACTCTCTAGCCTCAAATAATGCTGAACTTGCTAACATTGACCTCACCAAGCACTTGCCCTGTACAATGTAACCTGTATGCCTCTGTCTTAGTATTTTTTAAATAACCTTTGATCTTTACATCCTTGCTTACTATGATCTGTCTGTACTGCTCATAAACAAAGCTTTTCATTGTACTCTGGTACACGTGACAATAAATCAAATCAATCAATCAATCGAATGTACTTGTGGACTCCTGACTAGGAAATGCCAAGTCCTCGATAGAGATTTGAAAGGAGCCATGATCTTCATCTGCATCTTCCCTACCCACCCACCCAGGCAGGGTGCTTCTTCCCAAACCTAAAAGCTGCAGATCTTCCTGCAGGGGTTAGTAGATTTGGGTGAAATGTCTCTCCTGCACTGGCATTCACTCATCTTGGAGTTGGTTGCAATGTCTTTTGCGTAGCCCTCCTCTGTAGCTAGGCTGCTTTACATTACTGAGGTTTCTCTCTTCATATCTTGCTTGTTCATCCATTTCCACAACTTCTAAGCTGCATGTCTGTGCTTACATTGTCTTTTCTTTTCCTTTCTTCCCTTCCTTTGCATCCTTTATATTTTTAGTTTGATCAATACAAGAAGTGCTGTTGGATTCACTAGTTTCAACATGTCACATGGAATTATTTATCTGTGCATACATGACAGAAATTAGATTTTTGTTTTCCATTTGGCATCTCTATCATATTCAATGGCAAATTTAGGCCTTTATTTAGCTGCTGTTGTCTTGGATGAAAGCCTGATCTACCCTTACCTGTATATGGAGAGATGCAACCACCATAACTCATGATTGGTTCTCCCCTTTCCTGATGCTGCCACATGAAAGATAGTTATGCTCTTTATCTTAACGTTGTTCTTCATATGAGATAGCATAATGTAAATGTATTTGCTCTTAATTTGATACAGCCCTTGCACATTGGAAGGATCAGGAAACATCATTGTTTCATTTGCTATGTTGCTAACTTTCATATGAAGCGGATATGTGATTACAACTTTCACACGTGAACAACCTGCTCTGCCTACACCCACTAACACAACTGCTGGTCAATCCTAAGTTGGCTTTAAAAAGATAAAATGTTTGTGGTTTTCTGGACATGGTGTACCTCTTACAACTTATTTGCCTTTAATGTGCACTGATAGCTTTCTCTTGATGCAAGGAGATTAATCTGATTTCAGTTTCTGTTTCAATTGCTCTGTTTTTGTCTGCATTCATTTTTTCTTTAATATGTGTAAACAAATCCAGAACCTTTCCTTTTTGCAATATGAGTTCACAGAATCCATCATTTAGAATTTAGGTTTTGGAAAGATGGTGTTTGTATGTTTTTCCTTTGCTTATGTTCCTTTCACCCTCTCCTGTTTGAATACAAAGCCACCGTACCCACTGCCTCACCCTGTGCCCATTACTGTGATTTTCCTTGTCTTTTCCCCTCTGTTTTCTTCTACAATTTCCCCACTTAATATTGACCCTTTTACTGTTTCCCTTACATTTCCTTGCCAGCCCTGTTGAATCTTAAACTTTTCAAGGAGATCTCTCGTCATTCTTCTAAATGTCAGTGAATCCACACCGAGTTGACTCAATCCCTCCTGATGTGACGATCCTGCTGTTCCAGGAATCCGCCTGGCACTCCCTCCATTACAAGTATATCCTTTCTTAGGCAAAACTGTATACATTACTCCAGATGTAGTCACAAAAGGCCTTGTACAGCTGCAGTAGGATACTTTGTTCCTGTACTCAAATCTTATTGCAATAAAGGCCATCATACCACTTGTTTTCCTGACTGCTTGCTGCACCAACATGCTTTCATTCAGTGACAAGTGTACCATTTCACTAATACATTGTCATTTTTGTTTTTCTCTACTGAAATGGTTATTTCACACTTGTACACATTATGCTGCAGCAGCCATGTATCAACTCACTCATTTAACTTGACTAAATCATTTTGGTTCATTGGTCTTTCTTGCTCCCCAGCACAAGAATAACCCTATTCTGCAACCCTCCTCTCCTTAATGTCCAACAAAATAGCCCTCCCTGTTGCACCTTTGTTTAGATTCTTCCCCTCTCAAACAGAATTTGCTGCCTCCATTTCTTGGATTCTTTCCATGGCCCCTGACAACTACATCCTTTAAATTGCTTTCTCTAGCTTCGCTTTTCAATTGCTGTTGAAGATGGAGAGCTTCCACACCCGACACTGTCATAAGCTCATTGCAATAACTTGACAGGCTATGAATGTGTCTTCTCATGACCAGCAGAACATGAAAATTCTTCAGTGGCAAACTATGTGTGAATGTGTCTTTTAATAAGCTGCTGAACATTGAGAGCCTTCAGGCCTGAAACTAGAAATGTTTACTCAGTGAAACAGTTTGTTTCTGAAGTAGCCAAGTAATGATTAATGGTTTACTCACCGGAGCTGAGAAAGCTGCCTACCCTAATGGGTATCTGTATATACAGTCAAGTTTCTGAACACATGTGTTTCTCATTTTTGGCTAACAAAATTGCACCCATAAACATAGTTCCAACAGGCTGTGGTGTTAATTAGGATTAGTAACATTTTAATGAATGCCAAATAGGAAATGTGACCCTCCTGAAAGGTTCTGAGAACTTAATATCAAATGTTTAACCCACTGTCAGGAAACGGAAATTGTGCCTCCTGCCCACCCTTCGAAAATCCCTGGAAACTCTGGCCTTCCTGTCCATAATTAAAGTAATGAAGATATTACCCTGACTTGTGTAAAATAAGACTTAGCACTTGCTTGATACATCTTCACATTGCACTCTGACTCTAATGGCATATGTCTCTAGATGGCTTTAAAGGCTTCATTAGCATGAAAGCTTCATGTTGCAGAAAGCCTTACATAGCCGGAGCTGTCTCTGATCCAAAAATCTTTCGCAGGTCATTGTGCAGCAGATGGCAGAATTCTCTGGCAGTCTATCGTAGGTTCAGAGATAGCAAAGATGGATCTCTTCCAAGAGTGCTCTATGGTCTGTCCAAATGCATATGGAAGGGTTTACTAATGTCAGTCACAGCTTCTTAAAATCTCCTGACCCTCATGAGCTCCTCCTATCTCAATCACACTCCCCTGAAGGGGCAAATATTTTCACTTGAAGACCAGCAGCAGCCAAAAATGGTAGAGTAAAAAATTGGCTATGGAAAATGAATGCAAAACTGCAGAAATACCTAGCAAAATTAAAATGGAGCAAGTAGCATACCTCCAACTGTCTGTGTAGAATTAATATGAATTTGATCTAGTAACTGTCCTTACTTTAATGGACGAGGTTTGGGTTTTGGACAGAACTTGCCCAAGCATGCAAAATCCAGTCTTACAATTAAGTAACATTCTTATACTAAATTGAAACCATGCATGGGGTTGTCACAGAATCTCATTACTTGCCCTTTTATAAAAACATTGGGTGCCCAGTTATGCACAGCAGGCACCCAATTCTCAAACTCTCATGCTCGCTTACAAAATGAGCCTTTTGCTGTTTTCCAGCTATTACCGCCACACATCTTCACCAGAAACTATGAGGATGTAGGAGCTTGTAATATGTTGCTGTTGCTAATGGAAACTAAATCAATGGACTTGTACTATCACTTAAACTGACTCAAAAAATGTGCAAGCTCTATAATTACAGACTGTTGAAATTCATGATATCTAATGGAACTCTGTTGCTGATCCTACAGCAGCAACTAACATTTTTACAAAAATCTCCCAAATTGCTACATTGAGGTATTTCAAGACAAAATGATTACCTAGGCAATGAAGGAGATTTTACAGGTTATAGGTAAGGTTTTAAGAAGGGTCTGAAAGGAGTAGTGGCTGTGGCATGGGAGAAGTGTTTAGAGAGAGAGTTCCAGAGGGTTGGACTTAGGCAGTTAAAAGAATAACTGATGCTGATAGAATGAACCACGAGACTGGAGTCAGACGAATGACAAATTTGTGGATGAAAGTGAGGGTGTTGGGGACAGGGGAGAACTGTAGTACAGGCAGCAATTGTGGGTGTAGGGGATGCTGCAGAGATAGGGAAGGGACATGAATAATGAACCCTAAGTACAAATTTGGCTCATTTAATTTTATGTATTGGGCAAATGGGAGCCAACATTGGACAATGAGGTCAGGTGTGATGGATGAATTAGGACTTGTTTGACAGAAGATGGGCAGCAACATTTTAGACAATTTGAAGTTTATGGAAGATAGAGGTTGGGAAACCATCCGGGGAAACATTGACACTTTCTTCATGTAAAAGAATATATCAAACCATTTTAGAAACTGTGATCAACCTTCCATATCAGATTTCTTATCAAGATATCCATTATTTTTCTTAGCTCACATTCAATGAGTTTTCCTCCTCAGTAATGTCTGCCTGGCCCTTAATTCTCTTTCCTCGCTGATTTCATTGGTCTTTGATACTCATTACATTTTACCATTCATTAAAACTTCCACAGAGATATCATTCAACATATCTTTGGTGTGGCTATTGCCTCTGTGCAACTAATTTCTTGATAACTAGCAATCACAGAAATCACAGAATCACTGGATTGTTAGAGTGCGAAAGGAGGCCAATCGGCCATCATGGCTGAATAAGACAAACTCTATTTTCTTGTTTCCCTGTCACTTTGTTTCTTTATAGAAACCTGTCAAAATGAAGATGACACCTGCTTATGGTATGAGCCAGTTCACGTAACCTTTTCCTATGGGCACCAACCACGTACTGCAACTCTAGCAATGCAACACTCTAGCAGAAGCAAACTCTTTCAACACTGGTGAGCACAAGAAAGTGCAAGCGTAGCACAGGGGGTCCATGGTGCATTGGGAATGCAGTGAGCATTGTTAAACTACATAAGGAAAAACTGCTTGAGCTCACAGGCAAAACCCTTCCATGAAACTCCCTGAAATTGACACTGAGCCAAGTTTGGGGAAAATTCAGCCAAACGTTCTTTTTTCTACAGTTGAATATTTCTGTTGACATGTATTCAGTCTGTGAGAAAAAAAACTGACTATTTGCTCCCCATCTCGTCCTCCTGTAATAATACAATATCAACAGTGACATCTCTTGCAGACACATCCAGTTTAAATGGCTCAACATAATTTGGTACTGCTAAAACTAGTGTGTTAGGCAACACAGCTTTCAAGTTATCAGACAACTTAATGGGGAGCAATAGCCTGGTGGTATTATTGCTAGATTACTAATCCAGTAGACCCAGGTAATGTTCTGGGGATCTGGGTCTGAATTCTAACCACAGCAGATGGTGGGATTTGAATTCAGTAACAAATCTGGAATTAAGTGTCTAATGATGATCATGTTATTCATTGTCATGAAAGACCCATCTTTAGGGATGGAAACTGCTGCCCTTACCTGGTCTGGCCTATAGTGAATCCAGACACACAATGTGGTTGGTTCTTAACTGACCTCTGGGAAATTAAGGATGGGCAATAAATACTGGCCTGGACAGTGACGCCCACATCTTGGGAATGAATACAAAAATGGCATTCTGATGCTTTTTACCATTCACATAGAGCCATAGAGTCATAGAGTAATACAGCATGGAAACAGGCCCTTAAGCCCAAACTTGTCCACTTTGACCGTGGTGCCCACTCAGTTAGTTACAGTTAGTTGCCCACATTTGCTTCATATCCCTCTAAACCCTTCTCATCCATGTATCTATCCAAATGTTTTTTAAATGTTGCCATTGTACCTGCCTTAACCACTTTCTCTGGCAGCCCATTCCATATACACACCACTCACCTTAAACCTATGCCCTCTAGTTTTCAATTCACCCCCTAAGGGTATTGTGGGCATACCCATAGCACATGAACCACCACAGTTCAAGAAGGCAGCTCACCCCCACCTTCTCAAGGGCAACTCGGGATGGACAATAAATGCTGGTCAGCCAGTGACATCCACATCCCACAAATGAATAAACTTAACAAAACCATCAGTTCATTGAATGGGAGTAGGACTGGGTTAAGGGACTACATGGTCTGCTCCTGCTGCTCAATCCCATGTGAGTATGAATTCTGATCTGCTGCCAGCTTCTGTGGTTTCTCCACTCACCTGCTTGGTCTTTGTGAACAGGATTTTTAGATGGTCTGCTGACAGATCCTGATCATCGGTGAGAATTTCCAAACAGTCGACAAATTCATTGTCAGCCATGCCAACAAGCTGGCTGCTGCTCCAGGCCATGGGAGACATGGCTCTGGTGTTGGTACAGTTTGGGATGCCATCTACAATAGGAGCACAGGGTATATAAGATTTTTATTTCTCAAGATTTCCTAGGCAGTACCTAGAGAATCACTTCCATCCAGAAGAGCAAGAACACCACCCCCTGCAAGTTTGCCTCCAAACCACTCACCATCCTGACTTGGAAATATATCAAGGTTCCTTCACTATCGCTGGGTCCAAATCCTGGAATTTCCTCTCTAGGAGCATTGTGAGTGCACTTGTAGTGGCAAGTTCAAGGAAGTGGCCTGTCACCACCTTTTCGTAGGTAAAAAGTGCCAGCCTTGCCAACAATGCCCAAGCCAAGAGAATGTAGAAGCATCATTTGAAACAATGTTATTAGATGTTGCCCCTGAACTGCTAAAGTACAAAGGGAAGCTTCACGCTCTGAAAACGGCCGTATGCATTCATCCTATCTATGCCCCTAATGACTTTATACACCTCTATAAGGTCACCTCTTATTCTTGCATGTTCCAAGGAATGAAGTCTGATGCTGGCCAACCTCTCCCAACCTCAGGCCTACTAGTCTTGGCAATATTCTTGTAAATCTTCTTTGCACACTTTCCAGTTTAACTGTGTCTTTCCTATAAAATGGTGACCAAAACTGTACTCAATACTCCAAGTGCGGCCTCACCAACGACTTATACAATTGTAACATAACATCCCAACTCCTATAGCCAATGCTTTGACTGATGAAGTCTAAATGGCTTCTTCACCACCCTGTCCACCTGTGATGCCACATTCAACAAACTATATACTTGTACTCCTAGTCTGTTCCACAACACCCCACAGAACCTTACCATTCACTGTATAAGTCCTACCTTGGTTTGACTTTCCAAAGAGCAACACCTCACACCTATCTGTGTTGAATTGCATTTGCCAATCCTCAGCCCACTTCCCCATCTGATCAAGAGCCTTCTGTAATTTTTGATAACCATCCTCGCTATTAATGATACCTTCCAATTTTCTATCATCCTTAAACTTACAAATCATGCCTTGTACATTCACATCCAAATCATTTACATAAATAGCAAATAATAAAGGTCCCTGCACCGGCCCCATGGCACATCACTAGTCACCCATCACCCTCTACTCCCTACCATCGAGCCAATTTTGAATCCAAGTAGCTAGCTCTCTCCGGATCCCCTGTAACCTAATTTTCATGACTAGCCTGCCTTGCGTTACCTTGTCAAAGGCCGTACTAAAATCCATATCGACAACACCCACTGCTCCACCCTCCTCAATCCTCTTGGTTACCTCTTCGAAAAACTCTAAAAGACTTGTCAGACATGATTTCCCTCACACAAATCCATGCTGACTATTGCTAATCAGACCTTGACATCCAAATGTTGGTTGATCCTGCCCCTCAGTATCCTCCCTCATAATTTGCCTACCACTGATGTCAGGGTCACTGGCCTGTAGTTTCCTGTCTTGTTTTTACTCCCTTTCTTAAACAATAGAACAACATTAGCGACCCACCAGTTTTCTGGAACTTCACCAGTGGCTAAACATGAAGTAAAAATCTCTGCAAGGGCCTCTGCAATTTCTTCCCTAGCCTCCCACAAAGTCCGAGGATGGACTTGATCAGGCCCAGGGATTTCCTTAGTGCACTTCAAGGATGCAAACACCTCCTCCTGGTTAATATGAACGCAGTCTAAAACATCCCACATATTTCCTTTATTTCTTTAGCATTCATGATTGTCTCCTCAGTAAATACTGAGGAGGAATATACATTAAAAATTTTCCCCATCCCGGATTCTCTTCCTAGCCACCTTTTTACTCTTAATGTAGCTATAGAACCTCTCGGGATTATCTTTAACCTTATCTGCCAGATCCATCTCATACCCTCTTTTTGCTCTTAAGTGTGATCCTACACATTTTGTGGTCATCTAGGGATTCACTTGAGCCCAATAGCTTAAACCCAATGTATGCCTTCTTCTTTTTCTTGACCAGATCCTCAATATCCTTTGTCAGCCAGAGATCCCTAAACCTGCCAGCTTTTACTTTCACCCAAACAGGGACATACTGTCCCTGGACTCTTTTTATCACACTTTTAAAGCCTCCTATTTGCCAGTCGTCCCTTTTGCTTCAAACAGACTCACCCAATCGACCTCTGCTAGATCCTGCCGAATGGCCTCAAAATTGGCCCTGCTACAGTTCAACATCTTAACCTGTGGACCTGTCCTATTTTTTTCCACAATTATGTTAAAACTAAGAGAATTAGGGTCACTGGACCAAAGTAGTCTCAGACTGACACTTCAGTCACTTGCCCAACCTCATTTCCTAAGAGTGTTACACTCTTCCGAGTTGGGACCTCTATATATTGATTTAGGAAACATAGTTTGCAGTTCTTTCACAAACTTATCAGTGAAACTTCAACAGCACTGAAATTAGGAACAAACTTCCAATAAAATTTACTCATGTCAACAGATCACACAGCTTTTTGTGTTGTTTAAAGCATGGAAATTTCCAAGATAGTCCTTATTTTTTGCTTCTCTAGGTGCTAGCTGACTTTATCCCATGGTATGGCTGAAATAAGTCACATTTTTCTTTGGCAAATTCACTCTCAGCCAGATTTATGACCAAATTTGCTCTATATAACCAATCAAGCAGTTCATTCAATTGTTGTAAATATTTGTCCCAGGTTTAACTGAGTACAACCGAGCCATCTAGGTACACCACACCGTTGCATAATCTTTTAGTAACCTCATTGGTTAATCATTGACAAGTTGCTGGTGCATTTTTCATTCCAAGAGGCATGACATTACATTGATAAAGGCCATCCATTGTTTCAAAAATTCATTTTTTTTTGGCCTCGCATTTTGTTTTCTGTTTTAATTATGTAGAGGAAGTTCCAACCAGTTTCCATGTCTTTACATTAAAATGAATCCTCAAGATGCACAGAATTTCAGAGTGTATCAAACAACCACTCATTTACATAATTACATAAACGGATGCCTAATACTGTGAATGAGTGCTATTAATGAAAGTGCATTTAAAAGCCGTAGAGTAACATTTGCAGCAACATTGCTGAATCTTTATGAATGTTTTTATGTTTCTTCCTTGTTTTCATTTAGCCAAACTATTGATTATTTTATGCTTTGTCCAATTACTCTACTAGCAACTGTGACTTGGCCATGGGTGTAACTGTACTTTGTTGAGATTTTTCGGAATTGAGAGTTAGAATTCAGCTCATTAGCAATTACCTGGATGCAATTGAAACTTATTG
Organism: Ginglymostoma cirratum; assembly: GCA_024137785.1. NCBI lineage: Eukaryota > Metazoa > Chordata > Chondrichthyes > Orectolobiformes > Ginglymostomatidae > Ginglymostoma > Ginglymostoma cirratum. The sequence goes on along the minus strand of JAHRHZ010000034.1, from coordinate 32,865,566 downwards.
ACAGAATATATGGCATGCTAGCATATATACTTCATGAATGTGAGTGATTTGATAAATTGAACCTGATAAAAAACTGAAAAATGAAAAAATCTGTCTATGAAATAATCCATTTATTATTGCAGACAGTAAGAAGAATGAAAAACTAACTGAAGACTCCTTTTTTAAAAAAAGAAATGGATGACATGCAGCTATACATGCATCTTTTACAGCCTAGTGATTATCTTCAGCTAATGAAGTTATTGATGTGATGTCAAAAATTAAGTAGCCAATTTATTCACAGCAATATTCTACAAATAGCAATGAAATAAATGACTGAGTGTTTTCAGAGTAGGCATCAACCAGAGCACCTCACCTGTTTGTCTTCAAATAAAACACTTTATGATCACCTGAGGGCAGACTGTACTTCAGTCTGACTTCTTAAAATCTGAAACACAGCAGTGCACTCTTTCAGTATTGCCCTGACATGTCTACACAGATTATTGGTGAAGGCTCTGGAGTTGGAGTTTAACACAATATTCTGACTCAAAGGCGAAAGTGTTATTGGTAAGCCAAGGCTAATAACCAAGGGCAGTTATTCTCCTCCAGGAATAAAAATGTCTAATCCTTATCTGAGGCTCAGTTCAGATGGATGCCGGGCAGGGTGATGTACGTAAATTCCTGGCAGTTGTTATATCTAACTCATCTCTCATTTGGGAGCTCATCCATTATTTGACAAGACTTGGCAGCTGGTCTATTTTTGAGTTCAAAGCTCAAACATTTGAAAATAACATTTGAATGTTAATACATCAAAGTTGGTTTTTACTCTTTAAGAGAGTCCCTATTCCTTGGGAAATTGAGAAAAGTGTATCATGTCTACTGTGCTTGAATATCTAATCTTTGTCTGTGCGTCTGATCAACTCCACTATGATTATAATAATTAATTGGCTGTAAATAACCCCAAAATTCACCTCAATGACTCCTGCTGTATACCCTTGTTAGACCCTAAACTCCAGCTGTGTGCATGTTATTCTTTTATAACGACTCTCACAAAGAGTCTTTTTCTGACTTTTTCAATTGATGCTTTCTAAAACAGCTTTGTTTAAGGTAGTGAGAATATGGAAGTATTGTATCAGAGATAATAGGAACTGCAGATGCTGGAGAATCCGAGATAACAAGGTGTAGAGCTGGATGAACACAGCAGGCCAAGCAGCA
>JAHRHZ010000034.1:32827430-32854375 GCA_024137785.1 Ginglymostoma cirratum | reverse complement strand
CAGCAGGTCTGGCAGCATCTGTGAAGAAAAATCAGAGTTAATGATTCGGGTCCAGTGTTCTGAGGACGGTCACCGGACCCAAAACGTTAACTCTGATTTTTCTTCACAGATGCTGCCAGACCTGCTGAGCTTTTCCAGTAACATCTGTCCATGTTATTTATGGTCCTGTTAACCACTGGGAAGTTCCTTGGAGCCACCCCAATCAGCTGCTCTAACTTTGGCAGAAATCGTGCTGATACACGTGTGTTGAGTTGCACTAGCCTATCCAAAAACACTCCGAGGAAATTCCATTGTGTAAACATAATGTAAACAATTGCCCGGCACACCCAAACAACCTTATGTACATCTTATTCAGTTCATCAGGCTCTCTCCATCATCTAAAACAAAGTGTATTTTGCTGCGCTTCCTGGCAGCTGGAAAAATATTCCGCTAAATTAAATCCTGGAGAAAATTCTCCCAAGTTGCTTTTGAGAAAAGAAATCTCTGATGTGGAAACTATTTAACTTTACAAAGATGAAATGTTGTCTCCAAAGTAGAGCTGAAGGACTTTGTAAGCATTTGGGGCTTGAAAAAAACTCCTGGCATCAAGAGACACCACCATGTTGTACTACCCAGATGTGTAATGTGTAACATATGAGTTTCAGAGAAGTCTCTTATCCAAACACTTCTAATGAACACATGATGTACTGAAAGAACATTCAATCCTTAATAAATCTGCTGGACCTGGCAGCTTCCTGATATCAACTGCATTTCATATACATAAACTAACTTGAAAGAAAGGAGACACCACATCCCAAGCTCTAATGAATGTCCTTTGCCAGAATTATGTGCAGCGTTAAGCTGTACTTTCTGATGTAAGTGTATGTATTCCTCAAAGGATTTGTGAATATATCTTTAGATGGAACCTGATACATTATAGATCAAAGTACACTTGTGAATGCAGGAATAAAACTCAAAATAATAAACCTTTAAGTGCTCAGTTAGCTTGAGTGAGTCTAATGCAAAACAAAACTCGGTGAAAATAAATGGAAGTAGTATCCAATATTAGTTTGATCAAACTATTTTCTTTCTCTCCAATGAAGACTGTAACAGAGTGAAGGGCCAAGCTTTCCTGCTCCTATGATGCTGCTTGGCCTGCTGTGTTCATCCAGCCCCACACCTTGTTATCTTGGATTCTCCAGCATCTGCAGTTCCTATTATCTCTGAGGCTATTCAGTCTGTTGAGCCTCTACAGCCAAACAATTAGATCATTGTTGATCTGCATCTCAACTCCATCTGCTCTCTTTGGTTCTGTAAGTCTTAATATCTGTGCCTAATAAAAGTCTGTCAGTTTCAGTTTTGAAGTTTTAATTCATTTAGCCATGAGGAAAATGGTTCCAGATACACACTTCTCTGTTTATAGAGATATCCTTTCAGGTATCATTCTTGAATGGCCTTGTTCTAATTTTAATGTTATGTCAATGAAATAGCAGTTTAAAAAGCAAACATTTGTTAATTAGACAAGAAAATAGTGATGACCCGTGAAATTGAGGCTGGTTCATTGATATCATTGGAAGACAGGTTGTTGGCATGGAGATGTCAATCTCATTAAAGTTATGAAAACAACATTCTGTTCTTCAGCCAAAGTGTTCTCGAGGCCTTCCCTCAATATCTTCTGGTCCATCTTGTATCTGAAGGTGACGGCTCCCTGGCAAGGACTGTACTCTGACTCAAAGCACTTGGTGATACCCTATTTTTGAGGGTAGCAATCTACGTTGTGTTAATCCCTTGTCTGAACCCTTTTACCTAATGAGCTGGAGAGAACTACTTGCGGCGTCAGGTAGCCATTGTCTCTTTGCCCACCTTGATCTGAAGGTTAGGTTTTGTACTTTTTGGGAATAAAACTTTTACTTTTCTGAAGACTGCATTGATAATAGTACATATGGTGCCAGATAATTATTTGATGTCAGCTTATGGAATTTAATGGTTTCTGAGACATTAATTGTCAACTTCCTTTGTCTTGCTCATTAGAAATTGTTTATGTTTGGGAAAGCAAGTAACTGCTGTAGCAAGTTACATGAGCTCATACCACACAGAAAAAAGTCAGCTTTAAAGAGACTCCAATTTCCAACAGGCTCATCTGTGTACTGCAGACTGGCACACTGCAGGGTCTGCAACTATGTGCTGAGGGATGTTGAGGCAGCTTATGCAAAAGTGCAGTGGTGCTCCAATGTAAAGTAGTCAGATTGTAAATTAGTGAAAGGGGAGGGAGTACAAGAGTTCCTTGGGGCCATCTCCCTCCCTGCAGATGTACTGTTTTGGATAATTCAGAAGAAGATGGTATCTTAGGGGAATGCAGCGAGAGCCAAGTCTGTGGCACCAGGAGTTGCTCAGCACATGTTGGAAGGAGAAAAAATCAGAATGAGTGCATCACTGAAAGGGGATTCTATCAAAAAGAGAACAGATAAATGTTTAAGCAGTTGTGGATGTGCCACCAGGCTGGGACACTGCCTCCCTGATGCCAGGTACAAGGATGCAATTGAGCAAGTGCAGGATGTTCTGAAAGAGGAGGAAGAACAGATAAACATATGAATAAGGACCAGGAGTAGGCTTTTCACCCCCTTGAGTCTGCTCTGCTATTCCATAAGAATCATAGAATCCCTACAGTGTGGAAACAGGTCCTTTGGCCCAGCAAGTCCACACTGACAATCAGAGCATCCCCACCCAGACCCATTGTCCTATAACCCACCTAACCTACACATCCCTGAACACTATGGGTAATTTAGCATGGCCAAACCACCACATCTTTGGACTGTGGGAGGAAACCAGAGCACGTGGAGGAAACCCATGCAGACACAAGGAGAATGTGCAAACTCCACACAGACAGTTGCCCAAGGGTGAAATCAAACCTGGGTCCCTGCCACTGTGAGGCAGCAGTGCTAACCACTGAGCCACCATTCCACCCCTAAGCTGTGGTTGATTTGATTCTAATCCTAAATTCATATTCCCATAAGCTTTCACCCTCTTGCTTAACAAGAATCTATCTACGCCTGCATTAAAAATATTCAAGGTCTCTGCTTCCACAATCTTTTCGTGAAGAGAGTCCCAAAGACTCCTGATCATCTGAGAGAAAACATTTTGACTCATCTCTGTCTTAAATGGGTGACCCATAATTTTTAAATAGTGACCCTTAGTCTAGATTCTCCGTAACAGGAACCATTCTCTCCACATCTATTTTGTCAAGACCCCCCATGATTTTATATGCTTCAACCAAATCTCCTTTTACTCTTCTAAACTCCAACAGGTACAAGCCTAACCTCTTCAACCTTGCCTCATTAGACACTCATCCATTTCATTATTAATCTAGAAAACCTTGTCAGAACTGTTTCAAACAAAGTTTCATCATTCATTCAATAAAGTAAGCAATATTTTCTCAATAGTCCTGACCAGACAGAGGGTGAGGTCCATTGTCTCAATATCAATGAGACAAGTTAAAAGAGGGTGAGGTCCTGCAAGCAGAATATAGGGAGCTAGAAAACAATTAAATTAAAAGGCATGGACCTAAAAGGTAGTAGTCTTCTGATTGCTCACCATGCACAGAATAGTGATATGACGGACAGGAGAATAGATCAGACAAATGGAGTGATTGCTTTGGTGAGAGGGATTTAGATTCTTGAGGAGTTGGGACTCATAATGGGGAAGATGGGATCTATTTAAGTTGAACTGGATGCACGCCAACAGGAATAGAATTAATATTCTCACAGGAATGTTTGCTAGTGCTGTGGGAGATCGTTTAATGCAGAGTGGCAGGGAGATATGAACTTGCGCAGAAAGACAAGATTGAGGGAAACAAATGAGGGAGTGAAAGATAGGAAAGTAGAAAACAAATTGGATGGCAGAGGGAAGAAAAGCTAGCAGCAATTAGGGCCATTATACAATAACTGTGTAAACATACCAAAAAAACAAGTCTAAAGATATTTTATCTGAATGCACAAAGCATTTGCAATTCAATAGATGCATTAATAGTACAAATAGCTGTAAATGGGTACAATATAATTGAGATCATGAAGACATGCAAGGTGACCAAATCTAAGAATTGAACGTAGAATGGTATTCAATCTTTAGGAAGAACAGGCAGAAAGGAGGTAGGGTAGTGTTGATAGTGAGAAAGGACATGGTGTAGAAATTTAGATTTGAATTCAGTTGGGGTGGTGCTGAGAAGAAAAAAGGATCAGGAAAGAATATTGGGAATAGTCAATTGACCTCTACTTTCCTGGAAAGGTACAGGCTGACACTAAACTGAAGATTAGTGGTGCATGCAGTAAAGGTCCTACAGTAGTCATGGGTGACTTCAACCAACACACATATGGCAAACTGTGGTGGATGAATTCCTGGAGTGCATGCCAGATGGTGTTTTACAATGGCACATTGATGAACCAAATGGGGAAGAGACTATCCGAGATTTGGATTTGTGCAATGAAACCAGGTTAATTATTAATCTTGTTGTGAGAGATCCATTAGGAAAAGTGACACTCAGTCAGTGTACAATGAGACACTGATCAGATAGGCCAATGGGCCAAGGCATAGCAGATGGAATTTAATTTAGATAAATGTGAGGTGTTGCATTTTGGTAAGGCAAAGCAGGACAGGACTTTTACAGTTAATAGAAGAGCCTTGGGGAGTTTTGCCAAACAGAGAGACCAAAGGGTGCTGCTGCATAGTTCCTTGAAAGTACAGTCACAGATAGATAGAATAGTGAAGAAGACATTTGATATGCTTGACATCTTTGGTCAGTGCATTGAGTATAGGAGTTGGGACGTGTTGTTGCAGCTGTGCAGGTCATTCGTGAGACCATTTTTAGAATACTGCATTAAATTCTGGTCTCCTGGCTATAGGAAAGACTTGTTAAACTTAAAAGAGTTCAGACAAGATTTACAAGGATTTTGCCAGGTTTGGAGGGTTTGAGCTATACGGTGAGGCTGAATAGACTGGAGGATCCTTTCCCCTGGAGTGTTAGAGGCTGAGGGGTCACCTTATAAAGGTTTATAAAATCATGACGGTCAAGGATAAGGTGAATAGACAAGGTCTTTTCTCCAGAGTAGGGGAGTCCAAAACAAGACGGCTTAGGTTTGAGTTGAGAGGCAAAAGATTAAAGAGACCTGAGGGGCAACATCTTCACACAGAGCGTGGTGCGTATATGGAATGAGCTGCTAGAGGAAGTGGTAGTGGTGTGTTCAATTAAAACATTTAAAAGGCATTTGGAGAGATACATGGATATAGAACAAAGAACATAGAACACTACAGCACAGTACAGGCCCTTTGGCCCTCGATGTTGCACCAACCTGTGAAACCAATCTGAAGCCCATCTAACCTACACTATTCCATTATCATCCATATGTTTATCCAATGACCATTTAAATGCCCTTAAAGTTGACGAATCTACTACTGTTGCAGGCAGGGCATTCCACACCCTTACTACTCTCTGAGCAAAGAACCTACCTCTGACATCTGTCCTATATCTATCACCCCTCAACTTAAAGCTATGTCCCCTCGTGCTAGCCATCACCATCCGAGGAAAAAGGCTCTCACTGTTCACCGTATCTAATCCTCAGATCATCTTGTAAGTCTCTATTAAGTCACCTCTTAACCTCCTCTCTAATGAAAACAGCCTCAAGTCCCTCAGCCTTTCCTCATAAGACCTTCCCTCCATACCAGGCAACATCCTGGTAAATCTCGTCTGCACCCTTTCCAATGCTACGAAAGATTTTGAGGGATATGAGTCAAATGCAGGCATATGGGACTAGATCAGTTTGGGAAACCTGGTTGGCATGGACAAGTTGTGCTGAAGAGGCTGTTTCCATGCCGTAGACTGGATCACTACATTATAAAGCGTGACAATGCATAGCCAATGGCTTCCATTTAAGGAATGACTACTTCTATTACAATAGTTATAAATTCTTTTCAGGCAAAAGAACACAGTAGGTAAAGTGACTCAGCCACAGCTAACAAAAGAAATTGAGGACAGTAATAGATCCAAATAAGAGCTAAATTAATGTTAGTAGAAAAGGTATAATGTCTGAGGGCTGGGAGCATTGTAGAATTCAGGAAAGGAGGACCTGGAGGTTAGTTAAGGGAGGAAAAGAGTATGAGAATAAACTTGCAAGGAATGTAAAAGCAGATTGTAAGAAATTAAGTACATTAAAAGTAAAAGACGAGTACAAACAGTTGTGGGCCATTTACAGTTTGAAAAAGGAAAGTTGGTAATGGCAAACAATGAAATGGCAGAGCAATTAAGCAAATACATTAGTTCTGCATTCTTGGAAGAAAATATAAATCACCTCCCAGAAATACTAAGAAAACAGGAGTTTACTGAGACAGAGGAATTGAAGGAGATGAATATTAGTGAAAACAAAGGCGTTGAATAAATTAATGAGACTGTGCCTGTGCCTGTTCATTTACATCCCAGGGTATTAAAGGGGTAACCATGGAAATAATGGATGTGTTGGTTGTCACCTTCCAAAATTCTGTAGATTCTGGAACAGTCCAAGCAGTCTGGAGCATGATAAGTGTCACCCAACTATTTATAAAAAGGACAGAGTGAGGAAATTGGGAATTACAGGCTGCTTAGCTCAATATCAGCATTGAGAAAATGTTGGGTCTATTATAAAGGATGTGATAATAAGACACTTAGAAAATACCAATGATATTACACAAAGTCAAAATGAATTTATGAAAAGGAAATTGTGCTTGACAAATCTACTAGAGTTTTTGAGGATGTAACTAGTAGAGTAGAAAAGGGAGATCTACTGGATGTGGTGTACTTAGATTTTCAGCAAGCTGTTGACTAAGGCTTACACAAAAGGCCTTCATGCAAAATCAAAGCACATTGATATATGGGGTTGATAGTAGTTTGCTGACATGGATTGAGAATTGATTTGCAGACAGGACCCAAACAGTAGGAATAAATGGGTAATTTTTGGAGTAGAAAGTGCAAGTGGGATACTGCTGGTGCTTGAGTCCCAGCTATACACGATATATATCACTGATATGCATCAGGGAATCAAGTTTAAAGACTTCCAAGTTTGCATTCGAAGTGGATAAAAGTGAAGTTGTCTAGATTGGGAAAGGTTGATGTGCAAAGACACCGGGTGACTTTGTACACCAGTCACTGAAAGCAGGCATACAGGTATAGCAAGCAGTTAGAAAGGAAAATGGTACTTTGGCCTTCATTGATCATAAAGTTTGTAAGCAGGAGCAAGGAAGTCTTACTACAGCTGGCACAGAGCTTTTTGGAGACCTTCTCTGGAGTATTATGTGCAGTTTTGTTCTCCTTACCTAAAAAAAATGCTAGCCATAGAATGAATACAGCAAAGGCTCCTGCAGCAAAGCACTGATTCCTAGGAAGACAGGTTTGTTTACGAGGACAGATTGGATTGTCAGGGCCTGTATTCACTGGAGTTTAGAAGAATGAGAGGCGATCTCATTGAAACATATAATGTTCTTTCAGAACTAGACAAGTAAGATCCAGGGATGATGTTTCCTCGAGCCTGGGAATCAGTCTCAGAATACACGACACACCTGAGATGAGGAGAGATTTCTTTACTCGGTGGGTTGTGAACATATGGAACTTTATACCGCAGAAAGCTCTGAATGTGGAGCCATTGAATATATTTTAAAAAGAAATAGATTTCAAAAAGTTAAAGGCATGCAGGAGTATTGGGAGAGAGCAACAGCATGGCTTAGAGTTACAGAACCAGCCACGATCATGTTGAATAGTGGGACGGGTTTGATGGGCTGAATGGCCTACCTATGCTCCTATTTGCTATGCTTCTAAGTTCCAAAATCATATGTCTTTGTTTAGGTAAAATGGTGTTGGCAGTTTGGGGGGCAGGGCCCCAGCTGGTGTGGTCAACAATAGGAAAATATGGTGTCCCAGAAGTGAATGTTAAACCAATCACATTAAGAAAATGAAGTTCACATTTCTCAGGCATATTTGGACAGAAAAGTTTATACGATTTCCATATGCAGTAACAACAGTTAATGATTAAGCTATATTTCTTCCCTCTTAGTTGCTTCGACACATTTCATTGTACGGTGCCATCACATCTGGCTCCAAATACCAGCACATCAGCTTTTAAGCATCTTCTTGTTGGAGAGAGTTTCTGGCATTTTATATTATTCTCAGCTAGGTATCTATCAATTTACCCTTATCTTATATCTCCTGGTATTCTGCCAAGTGTTTTACTTGCAAGTTTAATTTTTGTTCCTTATTATCACATGGCTAAACTATGCAGATCATATTACCATTCTGATGTTATTTGATTCCTCTCATTTCTTTGTTCAGTATTGTGTATTAATTCCTGGAACCTTTCTTGAGTATCTGCTGTTGAAAGCATCCAGCCCTTCCACAGTATATTGATTGGCCTAATTCCACAATTCTGGCCCAAACAGCAGCACCACTACACAGACTGTCAATCAGTAAATTCCTTCTGACGCCATTCATTTATTTACAAACACTATGAGCAAAACAACTCGAAAATGAAAAGCTGCAGTTGCTGGTGATCTGCAAAAACAAATATTAAATGCTGGAAATACACAGTAGGTCATGCAGATTGTGTGACGAGGGAATCAGGGTCAAATGTTTCAGGTCACTGGAGAAAACTGACCCCAGATTTTGCTGGATTCTTCTGTCCAGTATTGGCATCACAAGCTGCCACAATTACTTTTAATGACAGAAAAAAGTGTCCTTCTGTTCACTCACAAACTGCGTAGAGAATATTAAAAGCATTTCCTAAAGACTGGTGTCATAATCTGCCTTTTTTAATTTGTGATTTTAATGTGTAATTACCTCCAGGCAAATGGGACTGGGCACGGGCGTAACGGCAAACTGTCCTGGTTTTAGCAGCAGGATGCCTGGACCATTTTAAATACAAGTTTCATTTGTGTAGGCTCATTTAGCTGGTTACCCTGTGCCCAACAGAAAGGCAATGCAAAAAGCTGCATGAACTGAATGTTTGATCCTTGGTGCCCAAGTAAGACATAGGGGCAAGGGGGTGCTGGTGGTGGTCAAGATTGCAGGAGGATTTATTTATTGTTTGGGGATGGGGAGATGAACAGAGCAGGAAGGCGTAACGTGGCCTTGTGAGTCCCCCTTGCTCAACCTGGCCTCAAAACAAGTTTTTTTTAAAAAGTGAAAAGTCTTATCTCTTCTGGCCTCTCTTCTCTTCTCATTTGGTTGATATGAAGGGAATGATAGAATGGGCTGTACATGCAACTATGTGGTTGAAGGTGCAGATACGTTGTTCTGCTTCTTAAAGATGAATGCAGCTGGTTTTCAACAAGAAGCTTTCCCAAATGCTCAGAAAAGTAGGTTACTCATAGCTTGCAGGAAGGCAGTGTGATTACCAGTGGCATACAGGGTTATTAGAATGGAGTGTGTGTAGTGATTATAATGAGGTCAGCAAGCTGGGTCTTGTAGAATATGAGTTCCCTGACTGGAACTGTTAATCAGATCGAATCAGGGAGACCTGCCTGGAATAAAAGGGTGAATATCAGGGATATTGAATGCCAGACTCAGTGCTACTGTCAAAGCTATGCATTTGTAAATAAAGGGTGCTTGGTGTTGAGATGCCAGCCTCTGAAGAGTTATTTCAGTGTGTACAAGGTGTTGAAGTGTTTGATCAGCCATGAACTTATTAGAATGGTGGGGCAGGCTCAATGGGTTGAATGGCCACCTCCAGCTCCTATGTACCTGTTAGAAAGGATCTGACCATTACCACACACAGGGTGGGCAGGGCAGGTGCCCTGACCTGTGTAGGTAGGGTGCTGCAAAACCCAGTGATGTGGGACCCTACACGGAGCAACAACACTCCATTTCACTACAGAGGGCACATGCCGACCGGCTTCCGACAATAGCAACCATTATCCCTTGCCTTCCTGTGTGTTACACACCTCCCAGGCCTCCCTGTGTGTTATACACCTCCCTGATCTCATTGCATGCTACACACCTCCCAGGTCTCCCTGTGCGCTACACCCTCGCAGGCCTCACTGTGTGTTACACACCTCCCAGGCCTCCCTGTGTGTTACACACCTCCCAGGCCTCACTGTGTGCTACACACCTCCCAAGCCTCCCTGTGCATTACACACCTCCCAAGCCTCCCTGTGCGTTACTCACCTCCCAAGCCTCCCTGTGTGTTACACACTTCCCAGGCCTCATTGTGTGTTACACGCCTCCCAGATCTCATTGCATGCTACACACCTCCCAGGCCTCCCTGTGCACTACACCCTCGCAGGCCTCACTGTGTGTTACACACTTCCCAGGCCTCACTGCATGCTACACATTTCCCAGGCATTACAGTGTACTGTACACCTCCCAGCCCAAATATTACTGATTATTTCGTGCAAGAGGAGACTTCTGAGAGCCTGTGCATGGTTCCTCCTCCTGCTGGCTGCCAGCTGGCAGTGCCCTGTGTCCTTGTGAAATTGGTTGGTGGTTGACCCAACCACCTCCATCACATTGCTGATCATTCTGAGGACCAATGGCTAGTGCAATGGACTGCAGGTGTGTACGCATATCCAACAGAGCCTGAGAGAGCTGGACCTGGCTTTCCATTTTAGCCACTGTCTTGTCCATAGGGACAGCCAGACAGTTGCATACTTGTGGCAGCTAGGTCCCTTAGAATGGCTGTAGTCCTACAACCTCTTGCAATCCCACTATCCATCCATGGTCTTTCTGTCCTCGTGTGGAGTGACTTCACTTGGGATGAGAGAAAGGGAGGGATTAAGTGAGGTGAAAAGTGGCTGGCAGAACTGTTAATACTGATGCAGGTGGGAATCTGGTGTCACAAGAGAATGAGTAAGCAGTGGAGATGTCATGCCGGGTTAGCCATGTAGGAAATTGGATGGTTATGGGTGTGTGGGACATCAAGTGATGGAAAGGGAGTGGTTGGGGCCAGTGCAGGGATAAAATAGGGATAAGATGTAAAGTGAAGGTGGTGGTACTTACCCTTTTGGAGCAGAGAAGGTTATTGATCTTCTTACTGCATTTTTAGGCATTTTTCTGGACAGTTCAGACTGTACTGAACCAGGTGGTAACTTTGGACCAGGTTGGCACAATGTGGGGTTGTTGTATCCTCTGCCAATCCTGGGGGAAGACAACATCCCCGCTTTGTGCCACCCCTTCCAGCAGGAACTTCAGGTCCTGGTCCACAGGGAGGGCAACAATTTTCCTTTGTCAGCCACGTCTAGGGGAAACGTCAGGAACAGTGCAGGGCTGTGTCGGAATGCCAGTGCTTGTGCATGTGTACAACAGCATTTTAAAGATGGCGGGTATCAGGGATGCTGGTCGATTTCAAGATCTCAGATGAGTGGCAAGTTTATCCGATTATGGAGAGATGGCAGAATCGGATTAGCACCATAGAACAGTGACATTGTAAGAGCGTGATGAGTGGTTAATGAAGCAAGTCTGAGATAACACAGTAAGATATCCCACAGGGCCTGATGGAGAGAAAACCTCTGTGAAATTCAACACTTATCTAAAGTATCATAACATCAGTCCATTGCGTCTGATGTTTATGTACATCGGTGAGCATAGTGCTACAATGCAGTGGAACATCAAAATAAAGTTAGCACAACTTACAAGTAGTTCAAATTTTGGGAAACATTCAGTGTCTTATGAAAGTAAAACCAGCAACAATTGATTAGCCATCCAAAGACTCAGGCCTCCTCCTCTGTCAAGGTCCAACTCTGGGATGCCTCTACTGGTTTTGTGTCTCTCTGTATGTTCTGGGCCCATTTCTCCTGTTAGCTGGAAGAACACTGCTCTTTTTTCCCCATAATGACTTACACGAGCACAATGATGGAGTCTCACCAAGGCTCACTAAGATAAACGGCCATCTCTCACTAACATGCAGATGTCTTACAGGATCTCCACCAAATACACCGTCTCACATTGCCTCATAGGAGCCTCAAAGAGGAAAGCAACTCAGTGGTGCAAAGGAGATCAGTAACCAGCTTGTGACCATGTCCCATGTCATAGAGTCACACAGAATGGAACAAATCCTTTTGCCCAGCTCATCCATGCCGACCAATTTTCCCGAACTAAGCTAATCCCATTTGCCTACATTTGGCCCATATCCCTCTAAACTTTTCCTATTCGTGTAACTGTCCAAATGTCTTTAAAATGTATAGACAATGAGTGGCCACATGCCTGCTGATCGACTGTGCACAGATCGTTAAAGGAGGCAGGAAAACTAGAGAGGGCAGATAATAAACGGATAAGGTGTCCTCAGCTTTATTCATAGGGCCATAGAGTACAAGAGCAAGGAGATGATGCTGAACTTATATAAGACACTTGTTAGACCTCAGCTGGAGAAAGTGTGCAGTTGTGGGCGCCACATTAAAGGAGAGGTGTGAATGCATTGGAGAGTGTTGAAACGATTCATAAGAATTGTGCTGGAATTGAGAAACTTCAGTTATGACGATAGACTGAAGAAGTTGGGATTCTTCTCCTTGGCGGGAAGAAAGCTGAGAGGAGATCTGATAGAGAATTAGAAAATATTGTGTGGGCTGGAAAGAGAATACAGGGAGATGTTTTTCCACAAGATGACAGAATAAAAGATTTAAAGCGATGCGCTAAAGATGCAAGGTTGCTGTGAGAAATAAAACTTTTTCACTCAGCAAGTATTTAGGGTGTGGAATTAACTTCATACCCAGATGTCCAGATGTGTCACTTCTGTGTATAAGGTTAACAAAAATGACTGTGGTATCAACAAAGCTTAACACAGATTTTTAAGAGGAAGATTTACTGCAAAGATTGCATATTTTGCTCGTTTTCCTAGTCGGTTAACATAATAGTGCCTCTCTTTCAAATATAATGTGTTGAAATTTGGAGGAGGCACTTTCAATTGAAGCACTGAAGAGAGCATAGGATGATTATTTGGATAGAAATAGCGTGCAAGGGCCTGGGGAAAATGAAGGAGATTGTTTTCGGGTAATGATCCTTGTTTGAAGAACTAGTGCAGGCACAATAGGCTGAATGGCCTCCTTATGCACCATAATAGTTGTGTGATTCTGTGACGCTGCAGTCTCATCCAGACCTGCTTGGTCTGGTGGGTTTGCTCCTCCCCCTGTCTCTTGGTCAAGAGAAGAAATTTTCTGCAATGTTTGTTGGGCAGACCATTGAAAGAAGGTCAACAGTGCATTCAGGGCTGGCAGACATTTGAAACTGAAGCCAGCAGTATTCTTTGAGACGATTATTGTCACCATCAATGCCTCGTTGCTTTTCAGTTGGACAGGCTGTAGACCTTTGTTTAGTTGAATGGTCATGTTTAGTTAGTGCACGGAACCTGTGCAGAAATGGCACCCACTCAGGGCTTGCAGCGTCTTCAACCCCTTCATTCTCAATTACTGTTTGCTCAGAAAGTCTGTGTCAGGAAGACTGATACAAACCTTGAATTTTCTGTGTTATTTTCCCTGTTTAGGCTTCCAGGGTGGAACAGTACCCACTGTGAGCACATAATGAAAGCCGTGGGATGCATGATATGGGATTTTTGAGACTGATCATGGGTAATCGTGCCCAGCCTGTGTCTGGACTTAGTTGTGTTTTTTGCCTGACGAGACTCCTCAAGAGGAACCAAGCAGAAAAATGTACTTTTTTTCTACATGGGATGATTTTGGGGAACAGTGTATTTTAAGCTTTCCAGGTGGTTTTACAGAAGGCTTGGATGAAGAAAGATAATGAAGAGCTCACAAATGTACTTCATGTCTGATGCTATTGTCTTTTAGGGAAAGATACATCAGTAAAGAATTTGAATTTCAGACCTCCAGAATCTGTAGTTATTCATTTTATATTGGAAAGGAAGAATGGCTTTCAATTGTCAAATCCCATCTGCCCATTTCCATTACCAAGTTTAGAAACTGTAAACATGACAGGAAATTGTTAATTGCAAATTCTGCTAGTAACACTATACAGGTTTATAAAATCATGAGGGGCATGGATAGGGCAAATAGCCAAGGTCTTACCCCCAGGGTAGGGGAGGACATGGTTTTAAGGTGAGAGGGATAACTTAAAAGGGACCTGAGTGGCAACCAAGTTGCCAGAAGAAGTGGTAGAGGTGGGTACAATAACAACATTTAAAAGACATTTTGACGGATACATGGATAGGAAAGGTTTAGAGGGATATAGGCCACATGCAGGCAAATGGGACAAGTTCAATTTAGGAAACCTGGTCAATATGGACCAGTTGGGCCAAAGGACCTGTTTCTGTGCTGTATGCCTCTATGACTCGATGACTGTATGATAGCCTTACATGACTATGCACATTGATAAGATAATTAAATTTCCTTCTGATATTTTTTGTAACGTAAATCATACTAACATTCCATTCAAGTTTTAATTGTTACATGCAGACCTGAGTCTGGAGGAACAGATTGTTGAGATTGCTTCCTCGATGTTGTCTGCACTAATCTATTTCTTCAGACACACAGTCTCTGCAGGATTGAGCAAGAACTTGTTTCTCAGGAATCTCATTGATTTAATTATTTTTAGGTTTGGACTTTTGGCCAGGTAACCAATGTGGTGGCCCGCAGGCTCCTATGAGTTTGAAGACTGCGCCTCACTAAATTTAGTCAATGAGCTGGGGATTGCAAAAGTGATTCAAGAGTCACTCTGTCTATATGGCCAATTTGTTCCATCACCTAGGGAACTCGTGTGTGATGCAAGAGTACTCCATTTGTAATACACTGGAATATTTCATAGTATCTCCACCGTATAGAAGCAGGCCATTTGGTCCATTGAGTCCATACCGACTCTCCTAGCCCCCTACCCTTTGCCTACAACCCTGCATTTCCCTTGACTAATCCACTTAGCCTGCATATCCCTGTACACTATGGGAAATTTGGCATGACTAATAAACCTAACCTGCACGTTTTTGGCCTGTGGAAGGAAACCAGAGCACTCAAAGTAAACCCAAGCTGATATGGGGAGAATGTGCAAACTCTGCACAACAGTGTTAAGCACTGAGCCACCGTGCCACTCCTGTTGGCTGTCTAGCAGTGTTGCAATATAGAGTAATACCAACTGTATGTGTTCAATTCCTGCACTGGCTTAGGTTACCATGAAGGTGTCTCGTTCTCAACATCCCCCCTTGCTTGAGGTGTGGTGACTCTCAGGTTAAACCACCACCACCAGTCCTCTCTCTTTAATGGGAAGACAGCCCTCTGGTCTGGTAAGACTGTGGTGACTCTATCTTACCAAACTGAAATGGCAGCGTAGATAAGGTGCTAAAGTCCTGGAATGGCATTGAAACTGACTCCAACATGAGCGCGATATCGCCAAACTAAGTTGACACTAGTAAAATAAATACACCACTTATCATAGCCGTAGTCATGTGTAACAATCCACACCCACGTATTATTTTCAAAAGAGAGACACTGTAATGTTAACCAGCTAGGAAAACATGCAAACTATGCAACTGTTGCTGTAAGTCTCTCTCCTAAAAAGCTGTGTTAAGATTTGTTGGTACCAAAGTCATTTTCATTAACCTTACACACAGAAGTGACACATCTGGACGTTTGGGTGTGATGTTTATTCAGTGACAGCAGCCCCACCAGTATTGACATTTTTGGAAATGAGTTACCCTGTCGAGTCTTGAACCTGTGCTCCCTTGTCCTGGATTATTCCAAATATTGTTTCAGGTTTTCTTGACGTGTTCAATATACTTCCATAAAGATATCTTCTGAATCATTTCTTCATGAGGCTAAAACGTTATGAACATATCAACCATTCTTTATCAACTGATTATTTTCCTGCAATGTCCCCAAATCACGTTGAAAATCATGGTGCAGTAATGACTCAGGTCCAGCAATTCAGTTAATCTTCCTCTTGAAATAGTATATGAGAAATTTACAAAACTAGGTGTTGGAAGAGGTCAAAAGTCACATGACAACAGGTTATAGTCCAACAGGTTTATTTGAAATCACAAGCTTTCAGAGCGTTGCTCCTTCGTCAGGTGGAGTGAAGAGAAGCACACAGGCCCATAACTTATAGGTAGAGAAATCAAAAGATGGTACAAATCTCCACTCACATCATTTGTACAATCTTTTGATCTTTCTGCCTATAAATTCTGTGCTTGTGTGCTTCCCTTCACTCCACCTGATGAGGGAGCAGCGTTCTGGAAGATTGTGATTACAAATAAATCTGTTGGACTATAACCTGGTATCATATGACTTCTGACCTTGTCCACCCCAGCCCAACACTGGCACCTCCACATCGTAGGTGGAGGAGAGGCCTGCCTCTCATGACAAAGGGAAAAGAAGAATTATATTTTGCATTTCAGAATTTTTGCGACTTGGGCAAGTACCAAGAAACTGTCTGGAAGTGTCACCGGACCCGAAATGTTAACTTTGTTTCCTCCTTCATAGCTGCTGCCAGACCTGCTGAGCTTTTCCAGCAACTTTGTTCTTGTATCAAGAAACTGTAGCAGCTGGATCAGTGGAACACTGAGTAGTTTTACAGTGTGATGGTATTAAAGCAGCTGTGCTTTCCTTATTCCATTTGGAGAGTCACTTAATTAGGTGAGGATTGTCTTTGCCAGTTTGATGTATTCTGAGATTAATTCTCACAGTTACTATCCAAATCGGTTTTGTTTTGTACGCTACTCTCAAAGTTCCTGTTTCATCACTCAGTTACTGACTAAAAGCTGTGTTCAGTTCAACAGTTATGTTATTAATTTATGAAAATAGCAGTCTGCTGGCAAGATGTAAAAATATGACCCTTTTCGGTTATATTTTTACCGAGGCCTCAAAAACTCACTATGTCAATGCTGTAATCCAAGTATGTGAGTGACAGTTGATCAAAAACAAAATATGAATTCATTTTAAATTTAACCCCATTGTGCTCATTATCAAAGTCAGTTATTATTGTTTTTCACTGGTTTTATAGAACATAGAACATGACAGCGCAGTACAGGCCCTTCGGCCCTCGATGTTGCACCGACCTGTGAAACCAATCTGAAGCCCATCTAACCTACACTATTCCATTATCATCCATATGTTTATCCAATGGCCATTTGAATGCCCTTAAAGTTGGTGAATCTACTACTGTTGCAGGCAGGGCATTCCACGCCTTCACTACTCTCTGAGTAAAGAACCTACCTCTGACATCTGTCCCATATCTATCACCCCTTAATGCAGCATTGAAGCAGATTCTTAAAAAGAACCATAATGGTGTGGTTAACTGACCACGGGCCCAAAATTGGACATTCTAAATTGACCCACAGTCAGAGAAATCAGGCCCGACAGAAAATTGGATAAACTAACTTAAACAGTAGCCAGCAGCTATCAGTTACAGAGAGTAGTGGAAACCAAGATCAAAGAGGTTATAAGGTTCAAGGGGAACCAGTTACAACCAGCCTGAAGGTTATGTATTGGAGAAGTGTTAATCAGACATTCTGGCATCTTGGCTGCCTGAGTATATGCACTTTACACCTCCCAGTATGACAACAATAATGGGTGTTGGCATGACCCCATTGGATGATTTGAATCCAGCTCATGACCCCATTGGCCAAAGGCCACAGAACATTCTGGAATGTCCAGTGCAAGAGGAGATAAAAACGCATACACCCAGAAGCCAGCCTTTCATGAAGACTCATAACAGAAGACTATGCGCCAACACTAGAACACCCAGGGAGAAGATCCACCCTGATCTGCGAGACTGACCTTTGTGGAAGAGAGCCAGTTCTACATTGAAGAGGAGGGAGATTACAACGGCCCAACTCAAACATATGGATCATTGTGGGTAATAGTCATTCTCTGATGGATAGAGGTAGATGGAGAGTGAATGTGATGGGAATTTGGGAAATGCTCCTCTAGTGTTTTCATAAGGAATGTTTTGTTCATAAAATTGATTCAGAAAATGGATTCTGTATTGCCTTTGTCTACCTCACCAATCTGGGTAAATGCTTTAAATCCATAATCTGATTGAAGAGTCAAATGCATGAACCACAATGGCTAAATTAACTGCAAAACAAGTCTCACTATTAGTGCTAAAGGTAAGTATTGTCTATTATGTACCATACTGCATGATATGAATCAAGATTGTCCTAAGGACATGAGATTGGTCCATATTATGCTGATATATTAAGAATCCAAAATTAAAGCAAAAAATCCATAATTATGTTTTCCCCTATATTAAGAGATCTGTTTCAACTTTACTTTGACTTCTATTTTTAGCTGAAGTCTACTTGTAATTAAATTTTGTAAAGTGAACTGTTTATTAAATGTCTGTATAACATTACAACAAAATGAACTGGAAGAAAAGCACTTCTCGCTGAAATTTGAGATACTTTAGAATGTACCTGAGCGATACCATGAGGAGCAATGGAACTGAAAACACAATCTTTGGCAAGTCAGAGTCCAACTTATTTCATGATGGGACATTGAAGCTTGAGACTTACTAAATACCTGATGTACAACGTGGACTATAAAGTGACAAAATGCTTTTTGGGGTCACCAAGGTTGAATTTTTTCTATAAGAACCGAAAGAACTGTGGATGCTGTAAATCAGGAACAAAAACAAAAGTTGCTGGAAAAGCTCAGCAGGTCTGGCAGCCTCAGAACCACGTGAGGAAGGGTCACCGGACCCAAAAGTTAACTCTAATTTTTTCTTCACAGATGCTGCCAGACCTGCTGAGATTTTCCTGCAACTTCTGAATTTTTTTTATATGTCAGGATGCTTTCCTAATGCATTCTGAATTGTGCTGTGAGTCAGCTTTGCTATAAAAGGAGCTTTCAGTTAAGTGCTTGCTAAAGTTGTATTACCGTTATCAGATGTTGTGTAATCGTTTGTTTCTCACTCTTCTATGTGATACTGTGATTATGAGCTAAGGGAGGTTAGTCATATTATGGAGAAACTGACAGCTTTAAATTTCATTGAATGTGTTGTCTTTGTTTCTTTCTTTGTGTTAATACTATTTGCATTTTGTGGGGAAAGAAAGAAATCACAGGAGAAGTGACAGTCGAGCGCATTTACAACTCTCAAGATTAGTAAGGATCACTCCTTAGTCTACTGTCTTAGCCATTCATACCTTGACATGTGAGAACATAGAACATAGATGAGTATAGCACTGGAACAGGCCCTTCAGCTCACCATGTCTCTGCCGACCATGATGCCATTCTAACTAATCCCATCTGCCTGCATACAGTTCATATTCCTTAAATCCCTGCCTGTTATCTGTCTAAATGCCTCTTAAATATTGATACCCTATCTGCTTCCACCACCTCCCCGACAGCACATTCCAGTCACCTACCACACTCTGTAAGAATGTTGCCTTGCGTACCTCTTTTAAGCTTTCCCCCTCTTACCTTGAACTTATTTTGTTTCTACCCTATGAAAAAATGGCAAATATTCACCCTATCCATGCCTCTCTTAATTTTATATACTTTTATCAGATCATTCCTCAGCCTTTGCGCTGTAGTGAAAGTAAGGTTTGTTTAACCTCTCCTTACAACTAATACATACCAATCCAGGCAATATCCTGTAAGCCTCTTTTGCATTCTTTCCAAAGTCTTAGGGCGGCATGGTGGCTCAGTGGTTAGCACTGCTGCCTCACAGCATCAGGGACCTGTCTGTGTGGAGTTTTCACATTCTGTCCGTGTCTGCGTGGGTTTCCTCCAGGTGCTCCGGTTTCCTCCCACAGTTCAAAGATGTGCAGGTTAGGTGGATTGGCCATGCTAAATTACCCGTAGTGTTCAGGGATGTGTAGATTAGGTGGGTTATAGGGGGATGGGTCTGGGTGGGATGCTCTGATGGTCAGTGTGGACTTGTTGGGCAGAGGGCCTGTTTCCACACTGTAGGGATTCTTTGACCTCCACATTCTGTCGATAGTGTGATGGCAAGAATTGCACAGAATTCTCCAAATAGGGCTGCAACACAACTTACCAACTTTTATTCTCAGTGTCCTGAGTGATGAAGGCTAGCATGCCCAACAACTTCCTTATCACCTTATCTACTTGTGTTGCCACTTCTGGGGAGCTATGGACTTGCACTCCAGGATCCCTCTGTATATACACACTCCTGAGGGTCCTGCCATTTACTGTATACTTTTCTCTTGTATTTGCCCTCCCAAAATGCATCACGTCACACTTGTCTGGTTTAATCTTCATCTACCATTTCTGTGCCCAACTTTTCAGCTAATCTATATTCTGCTTTATCCTTTGACAGCCTTCCTCATTATTTTCAACTCCACCTATTTTTGTGTCATCTGCAAACTTAATAAACAGATCACTGACACTTTCATCCTAATCATTTATATACATTACAAACATCAGAGGTCCCAACATTGATCCTTGTCAAATACCACTGGTCACAGACCTGTAGTCAGAAAAACACCACTCCATAGTTACCTTTCTGTGTTTTATGGCCAAGCCAATTTTGTAACCAATTTACCAACTTCCTATGGATCTCATGTGACTTAATATTTCTGGATCAGCCTACAATGAGGGACCTTGTCAAATGCTTTAGTAAAGTCCATGTAGACTACGCCCACTGCCCTACCTTCATCAATCACCTTTGACACTTCCTCAAAAAACTCAGTCAAATTTGTGAGACAAGACCTATGCTGACTATCCCTAATAAGTCCATTCTTTTCCAGGTGCAAATAAATCCTAAGCATTTACTCCAATAATTTCCATACCACTGATGTAAGGGTCAATGGCCTATAATTTCCTGGATTATCTCTTGACTATTCTTCAATATTCGGGGACCTCACCTGATGCTAAAGAGGATATAAAGATCTCTGTCAAGGCCCCAGCAATTTCCTCCCTTGCATCCCTCAGTATTCTCGGATAGATCCCATCAGGCCCTGGGGACTTACCTATCTTAATTTTTTTTTGAGTTAGATGAATTCATTTTAGCATGTGGGGTGATATTTTGAATCCTTAGATTTCACTGGAATGAGCTGTCTCCATTAATTAAGCTGCTTCCATAGAGGGAGGATTAAACACCACAAAAAAATCACATTCAAAGCATGAAGATAAGAAATGGTCTCAATTCATTTTTAAAAGGCCACGAATACTCCTGCAGCCAAACCAGGAAAGAACTTAACTTTCAGGGTTGGGACATCTTTGCTGGCTGCACTCGTAGCTGACCGCAGCTTTGGAATTTCATGGAATGGAATTATAACAAGTAACAGCGGGAGGTATCTGCCAATCACATACTTGGCATTACAGTCAAGTCGCTGTTGAATTTCTTGCCTGAGCATCTCAGTTCACTGACTGCTCCATAGAATACATGCAGCAGTGAAACTGCTTCTTTACAGTTTGGTTGATATTACTGACAGCATGTTTGCTGCCAGCACCCGTCCTTTCAGAAAGGATTTCCATTTGTTATGACCGGGGTTGGAGGAGTGCACAGTCTCCCCCTAGTCCCACCACTTAACTAGTCATATAATAAATTTAAATACAAAACCATATTGGGATAAAAAAGTACATCAAAATGATCAAAATGACAAAATTATTGGTTTAATTTGAAAATATTTTATTCTGCCCGATTATAAGGCCGATCAATGCGCAGTTTGAAACAGTAATTTGAAAGAAAGAACTTTCTTTGCAGAGGTTAACTTTGATAAAACACTTTGGCTAATAATTGTTAGCTCTTGATGGAGCAGAAGGTAAGTTACGAATTGTCCAGGCAACTTTCAAAAAGTGTCCCAGCACAGGTAAATGGATGTCACTAAACACAGGCAGTTGTCACTATGAATTGTGCTGATGCATTTCAACCTGAAATTCTCAAGAATTTTGTAGCTTTTCATGTCAGTGGCATTAGTTATACATGTCTCACGCTGGACTCTCTAAAAAAGGTTTGGCTCAGAATGGCAGTAGGTTAGCTGGTAGTTTCTCTCCCTTAGCAGGCAGTACCCCAATTGAATTATAAACAATATAAAAAGAAATCTTAACTCTTAGTAGCCGTAAACCCATGTATTGATTTCCAGTAAATGAGTCTAAGAAATAAGCTTAAACTATGTGACTTCCAAGAAATGTCTTTAAAAATACTATTCCAATGATCTTTTAGTGACACCTTTAAAAGCAAAACAATCCTGGTGAACCACTTCAGCACTCCAAATGAACCATTGTCCATAATCTGGTTAAAAATTACTGTTCAAAAATATGTAGGAATAATGTGTCTCGTAACACACCATGCAGCTGGAATGTGACTAAAAGTGCAAGATCATGGATGTTTCTGCTTGCCACCCTGGCAGTGGTATTGAATAATTAATTTCAGAACAATTTATCACTCCACTATTATTTTAAGGGCCATGAAAACTCAATAAATATTTACGGAGACACTAAGACCATAGCTGTGTACCATAAGGGGAAGGGATATTATCTTTGTACACACTTGATATCTTGAAGATTTAGTTGCTTGCACCAAATTTGGAGCAGTGTTGCAGTACATTCACCAAAGATGTTTCAAATTATATTAGACCATTGTGATTTTAATGATTTCTCCCTATGAGCGGATTTTAGTATGGAAAAAGCTGTGAAAAATACAAAGCATCTACCATTTACAGATGACTTGGATCAACAGCCAGAAGATACATCTGTGCAAATATATGACCAATCAGCCACAGTGATAATGCAGCCTTTTAAAGAAAACACTTTCAATTAACTCCATAATCCAGCTAAACTATTCCAAGTTCTTTCTACATGTGTTTAAGATCCTAATCCAATAAAGTTCAACAACAGTTTAGCTCTGAACCTACCATCAGAACTCTTGAATACAGCAGTATTTTCTGTACAAAAACAGAAAATGCTCAAGAAACTCAGCAGGTCTGGCAGCCTCTGAGTAGAGAAAACAGCATTAATGTTTTCGGTCCAATGACCCTTTTTCAGAACAATATCTTTCTGTTATTGCCTGAATCTACTTTATACTGAAATAACTTGTCCTAATTATTTGTAATGAATATATGTTTAAAGTATATTGTCCTAATACTTTCTGCATCCTTGAAAACCTTCCATTCCTTAACCACCTCTTTGTAAATGCTTGTCACCACCTCTTCCAAGTTCATCTCCAAAAAAAATACAAGAAGCTCACAGATTTCTTTTTCAGTTATGTTGAGATAATCTGATCAGTTGCCTCTACTATTGCTCCACTTACACCAGTATACTAGGCTAAACTTCCTTTATGGCTTTACTGACCAAGCTCTGAGCTCAGATTTCTTTGTTTTCTCTTCAATCTCCTGTCATACTCTCTCCAATTTTGTTCATGAGCCCCACCTCTTGATCTCATTCCCAACAAACTGCCAATTCACCAACTTTCCTTCCTAGTCAGAGAAATTTGTTAGCATAAGAGCATAAGACCTGGAGCAGCCACCATACTCTGGAACAGAGAATTCTACTGATTCATGACTCTTTTAGAAAAGTATTTTTTCCTCATTGCTGTTTTTAAATCTGATCCATTGTCTTAAAACTATGACCTCCCATTCTAGATTGCCCCGAATGAGGAACCATCCTTTCTGTGTCTATTTTTTCAATCCATTTTAGCATCTTATATACCTCAATTACATCTCCTCTCATTCTTCTAAATGCCACAGAATTTCCAGCAAGATTGCACTTGTAGGACATTCCAGCTGGAATTTTATTCTTACTCTGGACTTAGAGTAATTTGAGTACTTTTTACAACTTTGTAGTCCTACTCTAGACCTTTTTTTTGCTCTTTCAATTCTGTAACAAACATTTAAAGTGTCTGCACCTAGGTAACCTGTACCTAAGATGGTGACAAAGCAAAGACATTACAAACTTTTCACTGCACTCACTCAAGTGTAAATGACAATAAAGGTTATTCTATTCTAAGCAGAACATCAGCCTAAACTGCTCAGTGTCTCTTCATAAGACAAACCCTTCATCTCTGGAATCAGTCTAGTGAACCACCTCTGGACTGCCTCCAATACTGCTACATTCCTCTTCCATTAAAGGGATCATACTGTGTGCAATACTCCAAATGTACTCTCACTAATGCCTTGTACATTTGCAGCAACACTTCTCTACTTTCATAGTCCATTCTATTAGAAATAAATATCAAGATAATGTCTTCCTTATTACTTGCTGTATCTATATTCTAGTTTTGCGCAATTCGTGAACGAGGACATTCAGATTTCTGTGCACCAAAGCACTCTGAAGTTCCCCTCTATTTAGATAATAACAGTTCCCTCTTCTTTGCTTCAAATCTACTGTCATAAGCCTTAGCCTAAAAATAAAACTTCATGGCCTTTCCATCCTTGCAAATCTTTGCCTTAGTCACAGCCTCCCTTTTCCCTCCAAAGTCCTTGAACATGGCATCACAACCCAACTTCATGCAGATTTTTCCTTTTGATTAGGTTTCAACCCCTATTACAATGCAGAAGGTGTTCTTACAAAGTCACAATTGGCACCTTGTGTTTCTGTGACAAAGGTAAACTATTATTCCTTGACACCCTAGAACTGCCTTTGCTACAACTGATCACACTATCTCCCTTCACCACCTTGCCACTGTTATCTACTCTCATACCTTTTCCTCTGGTTTCCCCCCCCCCAGCCAAGGATGTCATCTTGGGTCCCCTATGATTTGTCACTACAGCTCCTCCTCAGCCACATCGCCTATAAACACAATGTTGATTCTCCTATTTACTCGAATACCTGCTCTATCTTATTCACCACCTCGCTCAACTCCACCACATCTTTAAAATGATCAGACTGCCTTTCTGACCAGTATCAGATGAGCAGAAATAATTAAGTACTGGGAAAGCTGAAACCATTATTCTCAGTTCCTGGCACAAATTCCACTCACTGGTCATTGACACCTCACTTCATCTTGGCTTGAAGCTGAACAAGACTTTTCACAAATTTGTTGTCATTTTGAGTTGGGAGGGGCTTCCAATCATATACGTGTGTCATCATTATACAGGCTGTTTCCATATCAGCTGACTCAGCCACATGTCATTTGCTGTTGAAACTGGCATCTTTATTATTTTCAAACCATTCCAACACACACAAGGCCAACTTCTACCCTCTGGACCTGAGGAGACTTAAAATTCAACTTGTAACAAGTGTTGTTTACTCGTCTTCCATCTGACACAGACCAGCCTCTTTTGCTAAACAATGGCTGCATTTTAAAATTCTCATAAATTCCTCCATGACCCTCCCTCTCACTAGCTTCGCAACATCCTTCAGACTCACAATCCTCTGAGATATCTGTTTTCTTCTATTTCTGGCCTCTTAAATATCTTTCTGCCATTGGTTGCCTCAAAACTCTCCACCACTGTACCCCAGTTACATGCTTCATGTTATTAGATCAAACCTTCTTCTCTGACCCAGCTTTTGTTTATCCGCCTTAATATTTCTTTATGCGACTTGGTGTCATGTATTGTTTGATTATGTTCCCTACGAGGTTTGTTTATTGCTTTAATTGTGTTATATCAGTATAAGTTGGTGTCACTTTTGCAGTTGTTGCATGTTCCTTTCAAGTGTTGGTGGTTGAAATGCCCCTCGTGATTAAATATTCTAAATCCACTAAGGGTGAAATTGGATAATATCAAAAAATAGACAAGAGAAATCGTGATGAACATTTAACCTGCCTCCAATGATTGCACTGCAGGCCGTAAGTAATCTTCCCGCTGCCTGATTGCTGCAATAGTGCAGCTCCCACTTTTCACATTACTTTGTTGCTACAAGCATCAGCAAGATGTCCAAATTGGTCGAATTAAATCTAGACTACACTTCTTAGAGTGGGTGTGTTATAGTCACAGTTAGAGTTGAGGGCATTCTAAATATAGTTATTCTCATGGGAGAAAGCATGCACCCATGGCTTTTGAACACTCCATTAGAGGCCTTGATTGAATATTTGGGGAGAAGGAACAATCTTGCACTGTTAACAGGGGGTGCAGAGCAAATGTGTGAGTTGAGGGGGGAGTGATTTATTTCATGAAGCTATAATACAGGAATACATGCATACTGAACAGTGAAAACAGAATGAATAGACAGAGCTAAGCGATTCCACAAGCACTGGGTCAGATCAAAGATCTATGTTCCTGCTACATTCAGTTGTGATTAATAGTGGGCAATTAACCAATCACTCAGAGGAGCTCACAGCACAAATTCTGAATGATAGGAGGGCCCAAATCATTAGTGTAAGGGATTAGAAAGAAGCATTTGCAATCAGGTCCAGCAAGAAATGGGTGATTCATTGCAATCTCCTCCTGAGTCCACAATGATATTACCAGTTTTCAGGCAATTTGATGCATTACATGATGTAAAGAAAAAGCTGAAGGAAATGGACAATATAAATAGTGCAGAAGGATGCTGCAGGTTACAGAGGGACGTACGTAAGCTGCAGAGCTGGGCTGAGAGGTGGCAAATGGAGTTTAATGCGGAAAAATGTGAGGTGATTCACTTTGGAAGGAGTAACAGGAATGTAGAGTACGGGTCTAATGGTAAGATTCTTGGTAGTGTGGACGAGCAGAGAGATCTCGGTGTCCATGTGCATAGATCCCTGAAAGTTGCCACCCAGGTTGATAGGGTTGTTAAGAAGGCGTACGGTGTGTTAGGTTTTACTGGTAGAGGGATTGAGTTTCGGAGCCATGACGTCATGTTGCAGCTGTACAAAGCTCTGGTTCGGCTGCATTTGGAGTATTGTGTATGGTTCTGGTCACCGCATTATAGGAAGGATTTGGAAGCATTGGAAAGGGTGCAGAGGAGATTTACCAAGATGTTGCCTGGTATGGAGGGAAGGTCTTATGAGGAAAGGCTGAGGGACTTGAGACTGTTTGCATTAGAGAGAAGAAGGTTAAGAGGTGACTTAATAGAGACATACAAGATGATCAGAGGATTAGATGGGGTGGACAGTGAGAGCCTTTTCCCTCGGATGGTGACAGCTAGCACGAGGGGACATAGCTTTAAATTGAGGGGTGATAGATATAGGACAGATGTCAGAT
>JAHRHZ010000034.1:32784302-32827330 GCA_024137785.1 Ginglymostoma cirratum | reverse complement strand
CTGTTTGCATTAGAGAGAAGAAGGTTAAGAGGTGACTTAATAGAGACATACAAGATGATCAGAGGATTAGATGGGGTGGACAGTGAGAGCCTTTTCCCTCGGATGGTGACAGCTAGCACGAGGGGACATAGCTTTAAATTGAGGGGTGATAGATATAGGACAGATGTCAGAGGTAGGTTCTTCAGTCAGAGAGTAGTAAGGGTGTAGAATGCCCTGCCTGCAACAGTAGTAGACTCGCCAACTTTAAGGGCATTTAAATGGTCATTGGATAAACATATGAATGATAATGGAATAGTGTAGTTAGATGGGCTTCAGATTGGTTTCACAGGTCGGCGCAACATTGAGGGCCGAAGGGCCTGTACTGCGCTGAAATGTTCTATGTTCTATGTTCTATGTTCTAAAGCTTGGACAATATAATACCTGTGCCTTCAGCAAATATATCATTTTTTAGCATTTGTTCTGTAGATTATCTCCACGCCCATAATAAGGTGGTCAGGTGGAGCTTTGCATTAAGGAATATGGAAAAGAGAGTTGGTCAATTGACAGTCTTATTTAAACCTAGTCTTCACTGAGAAGAGATCTGGAGTGGTTCTGTTGATGAGGATCATGGCTTGCTTGTCAACTTGAGTGTTGTTGGAGATGCACCCAACCGGGCAAGTGCAGACTATTTCCATAACTCTTGACGTGTGCCTGGCAGATGATGGACAGTCTTTGCAGAGTCAGGGGGTGAGTTACTCATGATAGGATTCATACCTTCTGACCTGCTCTTGTAGTCACTGTGTTTATGTGGCAAGATCAGCTCAATTTCAAGTCAATGGTAAGCCCTCAGGATGTTGATAGTTGGTAAGTACAGAAATGATGATATCATTGAATGCCAAGGGACAATGGTTAAATTCTCTCTTTTGGAGATGGTTTTTGACTGGTTTTGTGAAGTTGGGTCGGGCTTGGCATTTGGTGCTGTTTCTAGCACTTTTTCTGAACTTCCCAGAGTGAGTTTCATGTCTATGGGCCTCTCAATGGATGAAAATCACACTAAATGTTCAACCTATGCAACTTTTGTCATTGAACTCCAGTATGCAGGTGGCTCTTGTGTTGTCCACTCACAGTGAAACTGAGCTCCGGGTCATTGTTAACTTCAACTGTGAAGCATATGGGAAAATGGGCCTTCCATTACACAGTCAGAAAATTGAAGTGCTCTTCCAATTAGCTACCACAGCACAACATGCACCCGCATCATCCTGGCAACATCCTGGAAAGAACAGACTATTTTCCATACCTTAGGACACACTTCTAAATGAAAGCAGATAGCAATATGCCAATTCAGCCTTTGGTCATCTGAGGAAAAGCAGACAACCAGGGTCTCAAACATGGACAAAGGTCATGGTTTACTGCTGCCTATGTACTTCAGAGACTTGAATAACTTACAGCAGGCACCTCAAACACTGGAGAAGAGCCACCAGTGGTGTCTTCACATTATCCTCCAAATCCAGTGGCAAGAACAACAGCATTGTCCTCTCTTAAACCAGCAAGGCCAGCATTAAGGTGCTAATCCCTCAAACCCAACTCCACTGAATATGATAAGTAGCTCATATGTCTAACACCAGACTCCCAAAGCAACTACTCTAGTGGGTAAATAAAAACCAAAAGAACTGCGGATGCTGTAAATCAGGAACAAAAGCAAAGTTGCTGGAAAAGCTCAGCAGGTCTGGCAGCATCTGTGGAGAAAACAGAGTTAAAGTTTCGAGTCCGGTGACCCTTCCTCAGAGGTACTCTAGTGGGTAATTAGTTGTGAGAAGACACTCCCAGGAGGACAGCAGGGATGGCTTAAGGATGTCCTCAAAGAATCCATGAAAATGTCAAATGTGTGTGTTGACTTATGAGAGTACCTGGCTACAGAAAGACAAAAATGGAGAACGTTCATTTGGGAAGGAAACAAATAAATCAAGGAATGTGGAGAGGCAAAACCAAGGCGCAGACTGAAGGCACAAATCTCTAACCAAAGCATCTACACAACCTTCTGAATATTACCTCCGCTATACGCAGTAGTGTCTGTAGATCACCAATTGGACTTACCAACATTTCAGAACCCATTGAACCAAAGTGGAAGCAAATTGTCCGGGGAGTTATAAAGAAAAGTGTTCTCTTTCTATCACATGTCAACCCATACTTGTTTGACTAATGTAAAATCAGAAAGTGCTGGAGAAACAGCAGATTCACAGCATTTGTAGACAGAGAAACAAAGTTAACATTTTAATTCCTTTATGACTCTCTTTTGACACCAGTCTGACTAATGTTTGATGTCCAGCAAGCCAGAATGTTGTGCAAGACTGTTGTTGGTCATATTGTAATCTCATGAATTTCCTTTGCCTGTAGTGAGATGCTGCTGGCCCTGTCCACCTGAAACTGGGTGGTGCTTGGAAATGAAATCTTTATAAATTTCCAATTCCAACTGCTTGATTTACTGCTCCAAAATCCAGGAGCTAATTGTAGAACTGGGCTGGTATCGGCCTCTCAATCTTCCTGTCTTTTTGTGTTTATGTATTTTAAACATTGTGATGAGATCTCATTCAAAGAGCAGATAATCTGCAAAATGTTACTTTCCAGTGACCTTAAGTTCCATTCCATTCCAGTGACCTCATGAACAGGGCAGAGGATACTGAACATCCCTCTCTCTCATCATAATGTCACTGGACTGGAACTTGATGATGTAACTGCATAGGGAACTTTACAAAAATGTGCATTCACATAAATCTGCCTTTAATGAGTAGCTTTAAAGGACTCGAGAGAGAATCAGATGAAAAACACCCAGGAATGATAGCTCCCTTTGTAATATTTTGATTATACAACATTCCAGATGTATTTTAGTTTAATTTAAGTGATTAAATGTTTACACAAAATAACATAGGGTTTAACTGCTATTCAGTGTAGTTGGCTATTTAGAATTGTCATGCTAGCTTTTTGTGTAAAAAGGTAGTTTAATTTTTCTACAAAAATGAAAATATCATTAAGCCAAATAATTCATCTTATTCTGATAAATGAATCAATGGTACTCCGTTTTTACCATATCCCCGATTCCTTCGCTCTCTGTAGGAGGTTCTTTGTAAATGGATTTCTAATTTAACAACAGAGGAAATTTTGCTCCACACTGTTGTCAAGGTTTATTACGATATTAATCTTATTATACTGGGACATTGTCTCTGGAGAAAAATACAATTGTGTGAAACAGGCTACCTCAATTCATTGCAAATGTTAACAAATGAAGTGATGAACCAAGTGGCCTCCTCTCTATTGTTATAGTAGATTATGTAATCTTGAGGGAAGTAATTTCCTTTGCTGGAAAACTGCTTCTGCAAAAATGCGATTGACGAACTGATGGTTAAATATGCCCTTTGTGAAATTATAAATGAGAAAATATTTACTTCACTAGGATTGCAATTATCAGGATTATCATTACGGTGTTGGGTGATGCTATCTTTTTAAAATACCAAAGTTTCGTTCACATTTCTGTGATCTTATTTCCCATACCTTCAATTTACAAGATGCTTTCCAGGGCAGGATCTGGTTTGCAAGGTATTCATCCGTTTAGAAGCAGTAATCAAAATTGAAACCTCCATTGAGGTTCCTCCACAATCCGCTTGCCAATTCATCACTAATATTGTCTAAGTATAATTTTTAATAAAAACCTATGGTGTTGGCATGACAAGATCCCACATGACAGCTTTACAATGCTCCAGAAGTAAATTAAAATGATTGAAATTACTAGTAACAGCTGAGACTGACTGAAGAAAACTTCACGCATGAATTAGAAAAGAGCTTTTGCAGTGGTTTATCTTTGCTGTAAATCTAGATAAAACTGTATATGTCTCTGACAGTCCAAGGGTCTGTGAGACCACAGGATTATTTAAAAAGCTTTGTAGCATTGTAAGCTGCTTGCACTACAGGTTCCCCAAATTATAGATCTTTCATAGACACAGGAAACCTCAATGTGAACTTAGCAGGTTCTCCAATGCAAGTGTCCAGGCAAGTCATTTATTGACAGCTATGCCAAAGTTGTGAGTTAGAAAGTGGTGTCACTTCAATGATATTGCCAAAAAAAAACCTTCTGTGTGAGGTACGATGAGACCAAAATAAAGTACAATTCAACGAGGAAGTACAATGATTATGTTACTGGACGAGTGATGTAAAGCTTGAACTAGTGAACCGGGAACATGAGCTAAATACCTCTCAAATAATAAGCTAATATCAATAATGGCGACAGAGAAACACTGTGCAATTGTGAAACTATATCGGGTTCACTAAAGTTCGTGGCTCCAGACCCAACGTAAAGTGGCTTTTCCCTGTCCTCTGATACGGCCTAGCAAGCTACTTATTGCTATTTAAGTATGTGGCAATTGCCTTCTTTTTAATGACAGTTAGTGAAAACAATAAATGCAGGCATTCCAGTGATCACCACATTCCAAAGAATAAAGAAATTCTGCAAGTGAATAAACATGGACCATGAACCACTACATATTAGGTGCAGAACAATCTGGATCACGTCAGGTACAGAATGAACATGCTTGTGTCATGGAGAAAACAAACACACTCATATCACGTATGGAACAGCTCATCTCCAGCACAAAGCACGCTTGTGTGATGTATGGAATACATACATTCATATCAAGCAGAGAACAAACATGCTTATGTCAAATTTGCCAGCATTTCATAATTTTCTTTAGAGGATCCCAGCCCTATAAGGGTCTTGACTATATGTACCAGTGTGAACCTTTCTATTTATTATATTTGACATCACTAAGAGAAGTCATCAATTTACGATAAATTGACGTATTGTTTTTGTTTGTGAATGCAATCTAAGACCTAGGTTGAGAATGACAAACCTCATTTATGTGGAATATTTCCAAGTGGCTGAGATAGGACAATGTAAAATGTCATTTAGCGCATTTGGGTTCTAGAAAGGTGTGGCCACTTCATCAATGGATTGCATCACTCTGTGCCTTTGTGATTTGAGTGTTACTAATACAGATTTTGCTGTCGCATAGCAATTCATAGTTCTGTCATTAGTTAGACATGTTTTTGCATGTTTAGGTTTCCACATTTTATGTGTGGCAAGTTGCTGGAAGTATGAGCTGGTATGCAGCAATGAATTTTGTTTTTATGATTCACTGTTGGGACATAGGCATCTCTGGTCGGGCCAGCATTTGTTACTCATCCCTAGTTGCCCTTGAAATAATGGAAAGGAACTGAACATTTGGACCTGACTGAGAAACAGAAGTGTTTGTGTATTTTCCTAATCAGTCAGAATGTGGGATACTGAAATAAACAGAGCATGCTGGACAAGAGCATTTAAAGGTGAACTTGAATCAAATCTGATGCAGAAAGTAAAACAGAGAAAGGGAAAGAAAGACTTGACGATACGATGAAAAAGAGACAAAGGAAAAGTAAATAATTTAAATATGTTTAACTTTAACATTCAAAAATCTGCAACAACATTTGGTACATGAAGGACTAGGCACATTACTTTAATAAATAATTTTCGGACTCAACACAGATACTTGATTGTAAGTAACATTTACCAATTTATTAAAAGTATACTTACACTTGTAATGGCAACACTTAACTTTTTGAGGCTTATTTAGCTCCTATCTACCACAAAACTCCTGCAACTTAATAAAATTCACTTTGTTTCAATAATGTGGCAGTGTGGGGTGTCACTTTCATGTAGTTCAGATGGCAACAACTGGATATTTGCAACTATAACAGCTCTAATACCTCAAATGAAGTTCCTGCACTATCTACAAATAAACAGCAAATGCCACATTAGACTTACTGTTATTTTGACAGAAAAATCTGGCCCATTATTTTATGCTATTTCAGTATCTTTTCTGCATTTACTAGTGGAGACTTAAAGAGAGGAAATAGGGATTTTAAAACCTGTCATCCCTGCTTTCCCCATACTCATGTCCAAAAGGGGATGGGGGAACTCGTGGATTTCTATATTGCTAAAATCAAGACCATCTGATCTGCTGCCTCTGTCACTTACCATACTTTCACTAACCTACTGAGCTTGTTGAGTATTCTCAGACTTCTTAATCTCTCCCTAATACTTCTCCAGCCTCATTTTCCGGCAGTCTCGTGTCCATTCTCGCCTCTTTTTATCTTTTATATATATAAAGAAAAACTCTTGCAATCTGCTTTTATATGAATAGCTAGCTTACTCTCATATTTCATCTTATTCCCCCTTTTTGCTTTTTTTTAGGTGTCCTCTGTTGTTTTTTAAAGGCTCTCAAATCATCTGGCTTCCCACTGATCTTCACCAAATTGCATGCTTTTGCTTTTGTTTTTCCACTGTCCCTGACTTCTCTTGTCCTCCCTTGGGTATGTTTCTTCTTCCTTGGGATTAAGTTCTGCTGTGCCCCACACACTACTCCCAGAAACTCATAAACATTCCACAAATGATTTTTATTGGGATCCACTAAAACCTGATATTCCCAGTCCACCTGCGTACTGAAGTGCCCCATTATTAACGTAATAGTGCCTTTCTTACATGCCGTTTCTGTCTCCTTATTTATTTCCTGCCCCACATCCTGACTACTGTTAGAAAGTCTGTTCCTAGCATCGATAGGGATCTTTTCTACTTTGTGGTTCCTCAGCCCGACCCACAAACATTCTACACTTTCTGACTTTATATTGCTTCCTGCTATTGATTTAATTTCATTTCTAACGAACAAGGCAACTCCACCCTGTCTACCCATCTGCTAATCCTTTCAATAGAATGTATATCCTCAGATTTTTAGTTGCCAGCCTTGATCCCCTAGCAGCCATATCTCTGTGATACTAACATCATCGTATCTGCCAATTTAAGCCTGAACTGTAACCTCATTTACCTTGTTTCATAGTGACCTGAACAAAGGATTGGTTGGCTAACAGGAAGCTGAGTGCGTGCATAAATTGTGTGTACATTTGGTGTTGGCAGGCCATGATGAATGGTGTACCACAGTGATTTATATTGGGGGGGGGCCAATTGTTTATAATTTAAATGAATGAATTTGATGAAGGGACTGAATAAATGGTAAATAAATTTGCTGATTACACAAAGAAAGGTTATCAAGAGAATACAGAAATTTACAAAAGATTGTGGACAGTTTACTGAGTGGGAAAAAGTTGGGGGTTGGAGTGCATTGGAGTTAACAAGAACTTGGATATTTTGGCAGGAAATTTAATAAAGTAGCAGATTTTTAAATGGAAAGGCAACTGTGTGTTTTGGTACTATACAGGTACAGCAAGTAGTAAGGAAGTCAAATGGAAAGTTATTTTTTATAAGTTGAATGGAATATAAAAGACAGGACATTTACTGCAGCTGTACAAGGCTTTGGTGAGATTGGAATATTGTGTACAGTTTTGGCATCCAAATTTGAAAGGAAGATATGAAAGCTCTAGAAATAATTCAAGGAATTTTTGCTTGATTCATTCCTGGAACAAAGTGTTTTTCTTCTGAAGTGAGGTTGAATAGGTTGGCTATTTCAATGTACTACTGGCAGATTTTCCATGTTCCAGCTTTTGGTAACTTGAGGTCACCCAGAACTTTGCTGTCCATGCCTTAACTTGCAGCAAGATCCATTCCCCTACCAATTGTTTCTTGCTGATCTACACAAGGCAAAGTCTTGATTTTAAGATTTTCGTCTTTGTCTTCAAAGTCATCCATAACCTTACAAGTCCCAACCTCTGTGATCTCCCCAACTCACATAACACGCTGTGACATCTGTGCTCCTCCACATGTGGTTTCTTGTACCTTCCCAGTTAGAATCACTCTATCTTTGGTGGCCATGCTTTAAGTCACCTCAGCCCTTAGCTCTCTGGAATATATTCCCTACTCTCGTTTCCCTCTCTAACTCACTTTTCTACTTTAAGACCCTTCTAAAAACCAACTTTTTGACTAAGCTTTCAATCATCTCTTACTGGAGATTGTCAGTGCCTATTGCTATGTGGCAAAAATGTAGCGACTTGTCAGCACAAACCTGAATATTGTTCAGTTCTGGCTGCATCTTGCCAGTGACTGAGGAGTCACAAATGGTGCTGAACATTGTGCAATCATCGGTGAACATGCCCACTTCTGACCTTATGCTGGAGAGAAGGTCATTGAAGAAGCAGCTGAAGATGGTTGGGCCTAGGATACTACCCTGAGGAATTCCTGCAGACATGCCATGGAGCTGAGATGACAGATCTCCAACAATTGTAGCCATCTCCCTTTGTGCAGGAATAATTTCAAAAAACAGGCTTTTCTTCTTGATTCCCATTGACTCAAGTTTTTCTTGGGCTCCTTGATGCCACAGTCAGTCAAATGTGGTCTTGATGTCAAGGGCAGACACACACACTTTCCCTCAAGAATTCAGCTTTTTTTTCCATCTTTGGACTAAGGCTGTAATAAGATCAGGATCCGGGTGAAACTGAACATCAGTGTTACTTTTTTGCAAGACCTGCTTGATAGCACTTTTGACGACCTCCTCCATCATTTTACTGATGATTGAAAGCAAACTAATGGCTTT
This sequence comes from Ginglymostoma cirratum, assembly GCA_024137785.1. Taxonomy (NCBI): domain Eukaryota; kingdom Metazoa; phylum Chordata; class Chondrichthyes; order Orectolobiformes; family Ginglymostomatidae; genus Ginglymostoma; species Ginglymostoma cirratum. The sequence goes on along the minus strand of JAHRHZ010000034.1, from coordinate 32,818,787 downwards.
AATTGGCTGGGTTGATTTATCGTACCTCTTGTGTATGAAGTATTTTGTGCAATTTTTTACATTGTCAGGTAGATATTGTAGCCGAAAGAAGAGCTTGGCTAAGAGAATGACAAGTTCTGGAGCACAAATTGTTTGTACTATTGCTGGAATGTTGTCAGGCCTATAGTCTTCGCAGTATCCAATGCCTCCAACCATTTCTTGATGTTATGTAGATTGAACTGAACTGTTTGAAGACTGGTGTCTGTGATGCAGTGTACCATTGGAGGAGGCTGAGATGGATCATCCATTTGGCACTTCCAGCTGAAGATCATTGAGATGCTTCAGCCTTACCTTTTGCACTAATGCATTGGACTTCCCCATCTTTGAGGACAGTAAAGTTTGTACCACTTGGGGGTTAATTAGCTCAGTTGACTGGGTGGTTGTTTTGTCTTGCAGAATGATGCCGACAGCACAGGCTCAATTCATGCACCCCCAAGATCACCATGAAGGTCCTGCCTTCTCAACGCAGCCTCTCACCTGAGGTGTGGTGACCCTTGGGTTAAACTCACTACCAGTTGTCTCTTTGCCATGAGAAAGCAGCACTACGGTCCCCTGAGATTATGGTAATTTTACCTTTACCATTAAGGGTGGGGGTATTTATGGAGCCTCCTCCCCTGTTGTTGACTCAATGTGCAGGGCTGCATTGCTTATAGCTGATCTGTTGATTGTAGAATCCCATAGCTCTGTCTATCACTTGTTGCTTATGCTGTTTGGCACTAAAGCAGCCTTATAATGTAGCTTCATTGGTTCGATACCCACTAAGTACTCATCTGGTGCTGTGCCTAACATGTCCTCCGGTAGTCTTCATTGAACCATCTCCCCTGATGATAATGGAAGAGTGGGTGATATGCCTTTTCATGGTTGTTTTGAAATATGATTCTGTGGCTGCTGATGGCCTAAAGTGGCTCACCGATGTCTATTTTGAATGGCATCACATCCACAAAAATCCACCCCTTCCACCACTGATGCTCAGTAGCAGCAATGTGTACAATCTACTAGAAGCACCACAGAATTTCACCAAAGATCCTAAGATAGCACATTCAAAACTCATGATCATTCTCATCTAGAAGGACCAAGGCAGTAGATGTATAGGAACACCAGCATTTGCAAGTTCTCCTCCAAGTCACTCACTATCCTAAATTGGTAATGTATCATTGTTCTTTCACTATTGCCAGATCAAAATCCTGAAACTCCCTCACTGACAGAATTGTGTGTGCACCTACTCCAAGTAGACTGCAGCTGTCCAAGAAGGCAGCTCACCATAACCTTGAAAAAGAACAAAAATGAAGCATATTATCTTAATGATGCATGATGGTAGAGCTCTGAATTACAGAGGGATCTGAGTGTCCCAGTACATGAATTGGAAAAGGATCGTATACAGGTCCAAAGATTAATTAGGAAAGCTAATATAATGTTATTCTTTATTGCAAGGGGAATTGAATACAAAGTAAGGGGATTATGCTTCAGTCACATAGTACATTGGTGAAAGCATGTCTGAAGCACTGTGTACAGTATTTAACAAAACCAGTCTTCCTTATTTAGGAAAGAATGTACATGCATTGGAAGCAGTTCAAAGAAGGTTGACTGGTCTAATATCTGAACTACATAGATGACTTATGACGAAAGGATAGGGTTGAATCTGCTGTAGTTTAGAAGAGTAATAGATGGTTTTGATTGAAATATATAAAATTCTAAGAAGTCTTGAAAGGGTGCATGTGGAAGCGATCTTTCATCTGTGAAAGAGTTGGGAATTTTCACTGTTTAAAAGTAAGGTGGCACCCATTTGTAAAAAAGTTGAGGAGAATGTTTCCTACACAGGTTTGAGAGTCTTTAGAAATCTCTTCCTTAAAAGGTGTTTTAAAACAAAGTTTTGAAGGCAGAGATGGATTAATTCTTGACATGCAAAGGGAGAGAAAGGTTATTATGGTAGATGGGATACTAAATTCAAAATACAAACACATGTTGCTAAACTTGAAAGGGTGCAGAAAAGATTTACAAAGATGTTGCCGGGTTTGTGGGGTTTGAGCTTTAGGAAGAGGCTGAATAGGCTGGGTCTATTTTTCCTGGAGCATCAGAGGCTGAGGAGTGACCTTACAGAAGTTTATAAAATCATGATGGGCATAGATGGGGTGAATATCCAAAGTCTTTTACCCGGGGTAGGGGAGTTCAAAACTAGAGGGTGTAGGTTTAAGGTGAGAGGGCAAAGATATAATAGGAACCTAAGGGGCAACATTTTCATTCAGAGAATAATGTGTGTATGTAATGAATTGCCAAAAATTTGGTGGAGGCTGGTACAATTACTATGTTTAAAAGGCATCTGTATAAGTACATGAATAGAAAGGGTTTAGAGGGATATGGGCCAAATGCTGGCAAATGGGACCAGATTTATCTAGGATATCTGATTGGCATGAACCAGTTGAACCAAAGGGTCTGTTTCCATTGCTATACAACACTATGACTCTATATGAGTCATGATCTTAGTGAATGGCAGAGCGAGTTTGATGGGCCAAGAAGACTATGTCTGCTCCTAATTTGCATGCTTGTATGGTGATTTACCTTCAGACTCAAAAGCATTTCTTTGTCAACATCTTGAACGCTGGTTTCAAAATCATTTCAGATTTGTTGAATATTATGATGCAAATATAATTCCACACAAGTGACTATTTGGGACACCTGTTACACTCTGCTTGCTTTAGGGTGGAATTATTTTGTAACCATTTAATGTATTCATACTCTCCACAACACAGAAGCAGGAGCTTCTATTTATCTCTTAATCTATCTCAGAACAAAGCAAGAAGCAGGAACCTTACAGAAAAGAACAATGCTTCTGGGACTTTTCCCCCTTATTATAAAGAAATAAATCAATTTATGTTGATCCTTGCTTGCTTTCCCTGCATATTTAAGTATTCATTAGGGAGGCAATAATTGACACTGAAAAATGTCTGTATTGAAGGGAAATGAAGAGAGGAAGACGGATACATGTCATATTGGTATCTGGAGAGTTAGCAAGCAAAGATCCAGTCTTCAATACTTGGAAAGACAAGTTTTAAAGGGAATGTAGATTAAATGACAAGCCTGCTGTCTGCCATGAAAATCCTAAGACTTAGCTTTGACTTGAACCATCAGGAGGGACTGCTATTAATTTAAATGGTGTTTGGCTAAGAAGGTAAACAGGTATTCAGTTTTCAGTCTCCATCAAAGAATCCCTTTCATGCACAACATAGGCAATGACTGAGAGTGACTCACCAACTCACTTCATGTTTGGAAGCATATAGGAACTGAAAATCCGTTCAAGTCCTAATTTTCCATTGGATCTCTAAAATCATATTTTCACTTGCATCTTCAAAATGACAACAACAGTATCTAGGTAATTAAAACTTCAAAAAGTAACCGAAAGACTATTTCACAGATACATATTCATCTGGTAAAATGTGGAAAAGTGATCCTTAATTCTGCTGAATAGACAGGTGACAAATTTGACTACAAACTATTAAAGCTGAGCAACGTAATCCGTTCAGGTGCTATCTAGTTAGTGTGCATAAAGATATTGCGACAAATTCTTTTCCAATTTATGATTTATTCTTGTTATTCATTGGTTGCACAATAATTCTGTGTAGGACAATTAATTACATCTTTGGGGAATAAAGACACATGCAAATAGGTAAATTATTAATGATTCATATGGAATGTTGTCTCTGGACAATCTTAAATATGATCTATTACTTTTGGTATTTTTTGCTGTACTTGTAAACAAATATATTGTTATTATATAACTGTTAATATTTTGAATTATTTATATAATTACTAACTTAACAGGACATGTCATCAGTTTAAAGTCTCCAATGGAAGAAACTACACAAAAATAACAGTAAGGATTTATTCTCACTGGATAAAATTGTAAAAATAAGCTAAGATTGCTTCAGTATATATTTGGCTGGATTGTTGATGAAACGACAATACCATCAAGTTTGAATTGTTGTCATGGAAGCTCGCAAAGACATTTTTTAATGACTATTCAATCACAGTAAAGTAAAGCTAGGAAGAAGGATCTAGAAGAAGGGTCTAGGGTCTGAAGAAGGGTCTAGGCCCGAAAAGTCAGCTTTCCTGCTCCTCTGATGCTGCTTGGCCTGCTGTGTTCATCCAGCTCTACACTTTGTTATCTAAGTGAATCTGTCTTCAGCTTCGTGACCAGAGTTTGTATATTTGGTGTAAGATCATTTCAGTAGCTAAATTCCTACTGGCTTTCTGTCGCAAGATTGATTGCCATCACATTCTTTAACATTTCCTAGTCATCCTACTAAATCCCAAGTGAGCATATTTACATATATTAAAATTTGGGCCGTTGGCGCCACAGTTCCGAGTTCCCACTTTTTTGAGGAGCATACTTTGTGTTAGGCCATGGTGCAGCTGTTGCCAGGATCAGCTGAAATAGACGGAAGTGATCCTGGAAGATGTGGATACATAATGATTTCCACAGCTGGAAATCAGTTTTTGCAACAGCTTTTTTTGGCATTACACTTGCACATAAGCTGGACTAACTCCAGACTGCTTCTGACTGTCCACGGCCATTGGAAGACCTCCAACCACAGGTACAACATTCTCAATGGGCAAACCCTTTGAGTGCCATTATGACAGAGAAGACACAACAGTAAAAGTAAAGAATGAGTCAAAGGATATTTGGTTGTACTAAAGAGGAATGAATTCCCATTAGCTATTAACTGATGGCGGAGATAGGTGTTAAAAGATTGTATTTCACTGAAGAGAAGTTGAGGAGCTCTGATCATGTTCCACAGGATGGTCTGAAGAAATGTTCATTTAATTACATTGTTTTCTCTGTGGAAATTAAATTGGACAGCCCCCAAAACTTGGCACAAGGTTTGAGATGTATAATTGTTCCCAGCCCGTTCAAAGTTCAGTTTGTATGATGCCTCTTACCTCCAATGGTTGCGGCATGCATTCCAACACTGAACATGATGCTAAGTGACTACATACTGCACCAGTGGCCCAAGACTGTGTGAGTTTAGCATCACTTAAAGGTGAATTCCACTACTCAAAACTGATTTCTAAAACTGCTTAACATGAGAAGGAAAGATCGGGAAAAAAAATTACAGAAATGGCAAACCAGGTTAGATGCATGAGATAACAAGGTGTAGAGCTGGATGAACACACCTGCTGTGTTCACCCAAACTACACCTTGTTATCTCTGATTCTCCAGCATCTGCAGTCAGGTTAAATGCATGCCCATTTGACACAGCACTGGAGACCCTTGTGTGGGAGATGGACATGAAAAAAGGGGTCCTTTTTCCTTAGGGTCCAGGAGGTTGTCCACTCTGAGAAAACACTGGGAGCAGGTAACATTAGTGACAAGATCAGCAGTCTGTTCATGAGGACACAGATACAAAAAGAATAGTAGAAAGCCTTGCATTTATATTGGACCTTACATGACCCAACAACAACTCAAAGCATTTTGCAACTATTTTATTTGGTAAGTGTAGTCATTGTTGTAATGCAGGATACATGGGGAAATTCCTGAGCTATTTTCGAGAACTGAAATCATTTTGCTCAGGCCAGCATGGAAATTTACAGAAGAAGTAAATACAATATGGAAACAGCTGAAGAACTATGCGATTCTCATCTATGCATTTACATAACTTAAATGGCACAATAGAAGATCAAATTATCCCTATGAAAGTTAATAATCACTATGGATTTCCATTAGGGAAAACATGATTAAAAGCCACCAAAGAAAATTTAGTGCTGTCATGATATAACTATTGCAAAATAGCTGGCTTGAAAAAAAAAGCAAGTAGATGCTCAAACCAGGTTATAGCTGATTAACAAACTTAATTATTCAGCAACTTTTGATTTTTTTTTTAAAGAGAAGGCCTATTCAAGAGTGAGTTTCTAGGTGCAGATATTTACACTATGGCTAAAATCAATTCATGCCCTTTTCAGTGCAAATAACAATATGACAATAAGTTAATCTTTCTCATTTTATGCTTGAATTGTTTTTGTGTGAATTAAATGCATTGGAGATTATCACCCTGAATCTTTAAGAATCCTACAAGAACTTGATTTTTATTTATCTGAGAAAAAATCTGTTGGTACATTTCAAGTAGAATTGTCAGCTGAAGTGTTTAATTTTGTTTTTGTTTACATTCTAAAATTGTTGTGAAATACTCACCAAAGACAGAGCAATCAAAAGAATCAAAAAGAATATGGTCCTATTCAAATTCCAGCACGATTTTGAGTGTCAGCTTTACATCTTTTATTTATAGAGAAGGTGCAGCTGGAGCAGTTTTAGATTCATTGATGCCAATTTTCTCATATAGATGATATAAGAATTATTTGCAATGGGTATTAGGCTTGTTTCCCATTTTCACCCACTGATGGCCCCCCCATTATAGCAGCTTTTCTTTCTCCCAGGCTGACCTTTAGCAATTCCTTTGTCTGCCCAACTGCTGTTCTCTCTCTCTAGGCTTCATCTCCACCTATTGTTTACTCCTTTTTCCGGCACCTCCCTCATCTTCAGAATATATACCAATTTTTTTCTGACTACAATGAATTCTGAAGGTCACCGGCACCAAAACATTGACTCTGCTTTCTCTCCACAGATGCTGCTAGACCTGCTGAATTTCTCCAGTTGTTCCTGTTTTTGTTTCAGATTTCCAGTATCTGTAGTTCTTTGTTTATTCTTATTTAGTTCTTGCTGGTTTCCATTCTAAATCTGTTATATTTAACCCTATACCAATTACTTAGAACCATCAAACACTGAAAACACTGGGTGGTTTTTAATGTCCCACCCCAGAAAGGGTGACCAGGAACATTTAATCAGGTGGGAGAGTTTCCAGTTTAGACCCTGCTTCTACCTCAACTAAGAAGCTTAATTAATGCCCGCTTAAGAACCTCATCCCATGCTTCTGGTATAAACCCAGCTGCAGGAGGGGTGGGGTGGGGAATGTTGCCATGGAGGGCTGCTTGCAGGCACTTCATTCAATGGAGCTGGCATCAGGAAGGGGGAGGCCAGCTGAGAACCAGACGCTTTGCCCTAACTGCTGACCCGCCACTTCACCCCACTCCTTCACAACTCCCACTCTGCGACTCCACCTGCCCTTCTGCCATGCTTACCCATGGTTTGGGATCTACAAATGATAACTATGCCTCACATGGTCTCAAATTGGCTGCAGCCACATCTTTCCTGATGGCACTGCTAGACTTTGAAATGCTGCCAGCTTTTGGCAGGTGGCGCTTCTGCTTCCTCCCAGCACCCACAGTGGCACTTACTTCAACAGAGCCTCCCTAAAAGATAAGACACAGGGCTCTCTCCAGATCTCCAGGCAGCAGGCAAGACAGCGCTTGCCTCCATTAATACTGTGCACCGTTGGTGGCCAAAACCACACAGGAATGTAGGAACAGGACAATCAACCATATTCTGCTATTCTGTTATTTAATCAGATTATGGTTGTTCTGTGTCACAACTCTACTTACTTGCTTGTCCCTTTGTCAAAGAAAAAGTCTAGTAATTTCAGTCAAGAAATGCTAATGACTCAGCGTCTTCAGTCTTCTGGGGAGAGTGTATACAATGCCCCATGTATGAAAAAAATATTTCTTGCTTTCATTCCTAAACCATTTACCATTAATTTTAACATCATGTTCTTATTCTAACTTCTCTCACACCATGTGGGTGTCACTGGCAGAACCAACATTTGTTGCCTGACCCTAACTGCCCTTGGGAAAGCAGTGAAGCAGCTTTCTTGAACTTCGATAGTAAACCCACAATGCAAAACCTACAGGATTTTGACCCATTGACAGTAACAATGATATATTCCCAGTTCAGGATGGTGTGTGACTTGGAGGGGAATTTGTAGTTGGTGACATTTCCATGAACCTGTTGCTTTTGTCTTTCAAGGTGTCAAGAGGTCATGGGTGTGATCCTGCTAGAGAAATAGTTTAATTTTATTTCCCATCCTTTCTTTCATTTAAATGTCTATCAAATAAAACATTAATTTCCTCTGTACTGATGAAAACAGCTCCAATGTTTTCAACCTCTCTTTCCATTTATATTTTCTCATTGTCATGACAACCCAGTAAAAGAAAGTGTGTATGAGTAAAAGACAGATTGTGCGACCACTTTGCTGGCATTTCCATTCATTTTACAAGCAAGATCTTGTGCTTCCTGTCTCCTTCATTTGCGTTCTCCAACTTGCTCCCACTCTGACCTCTCTTTTCTTGGCCAGCTACAGTGCTCCAATGAAGTTCAATGCGTACTTGAGGAACCAGTCTTTAGATTTTGTCTTGGCCCTCGACAGCCTTTTAGAATCAACATTGAGTCCAACAATTTTAATCATAACCTCTGCCTCCCTTTTGTTTTCTTTTTCTGGTTCAGCTTTATCTTGTTTCTTTATCTATTCCTTCATGTTGCATTCAGACCTTTACAGCTCATTTGGATGTGCTTTTGCTTCACTACTGCACTTATTACTACTCTCTTTGGCCTTTGTATCACAAAACCTTCAGTCATTTAAACTCACGTGCCTTCCATCCGACCACAGGGCTTACTTTTTGTTCTTCTTCACTCTCCTCTTGCCACTTGCTCAATTCCATTATATTTCCACCTTGCCCAGTTCTGATGAAGGGACATCACGAACTGAAATGTTGTGTGGAAATTCCGTGCTCCCTCAGAGCGGTATACAGGATGCCCATTGGATTGTTTTAGAGCTCTGCCCAACCTCCAAAAGTCAAGTGAGACCCTAAGTGGCCCAGAAATGTCTTTGGTGAGCAAACATTTATCAGTCTAAGCTTTAAATTAACAGTTGATCTAAGCCTCAACTGTCATTGGCAGAAGAGAGTTCTAAACATCTCCAACCATTTGTGTCCAGAAATGTTTCTTCAGTTCACTCCCGACAGACCTGGCTCTGTTTTGTTCACCATGCCTTCTCATCCTGGACACCTTGACCAATTAAATAGTTTCTGCTAATCTAACTTATCAGTTCACTTTAATATCTTGAAAAACTTGATCAAATCATCCATTCACCTTCTAACCTTCAGGGTTTATAAGCTTGGTTTGTGTAATTGGTTCTTGTAATATAATACTTAGAATCCAGGTATCAGGCTGTTAAACTAACTTTGCACCCCAACCAAGGCTAATAGAAGGAGGTGTCCCGGTTATATTGCTCACAGGACTCCTGGTATGTATCTAATCCCCACGGCTTTGTATAGCTGAAGCATGACCTCTTTTCTTCAGAATTTTAATTCTCTAGATTAAGGTGTGCATTCGATTAGCTTCTTTGAGTATGTTCTATGCCAGTTCATGACATTTTGTTATTGGGGTTTGAATTAATAGCCACAGGGAAAAATGTGTATTGTTTCCAAAGAGTCAGCATGGGTTTGTTAAGGAAAAAGGTATCTAACTAAGTTATGAGGAAAGACTACAAGTTAGGCCTGTTTTCTCTAGGATTCTGAAGATTAGAGGGTAATCTGTTTGAAATCTTCAAGATATTAACAGGAAATGACAGGGAAGGTAAATATAAACTATTTCCACAGTTAGGAGATTCCAGAACTAGGGGACATCATCTGAGTTTTAGGGCCAGACCATTCTGGAAAGATGTTAGAAGGCACTTCCACACACAAAGGGAGGTAGGTGTTTGTAACTGTCTTCCAGAAATGGATGCAAGATCAGTTGTTAATTTTAAATCTGAGATAGATCATTTTTTGTTAAGCAAAGGTATTAATGGATATGGGCCAAAGGCAGGTATCTGGACTTAGGCCACATCAGCCATGATCTCATTGAATGGTGGAAAAGGCTCAAGGGTCAGAATAGCCTATTCTGATCCCATGTTCCATTGTTCCTCATGTGCTGGAGGTTTATGAAAAGGGTTTATGACAGAAGGCTGTTGATATAGCATACACGGGCTTCCAAAAGGTGCTCAATATGCCACACAACAGGCTAGTAAGGAATGTTAAAGGTAAAAGGTACAGTAACAATGTGGATACAAAATTAGCTGAGGGATAGGAAACAGAAAGTATTAGTTTGTGCATATTTTCAGACTGGAAGAAGGTTTGTAGTGGAGCTCCCCAGGAGTTGATATTGGTATGCTGGCTTTTCTTGATCTCGGTGTGCAGGAGACAATACCAAACTTTGAGGATGACACAAAACTTTGGGGAACTGTAAACTTTGAAAAGACAGTGTGTATTGGCAAAAAGGACATTGGCACACTGTGCACTGGCCAAGTAGGTGGCAGACAAAACTCGATGTAGAGTAGTGTGAGGTGCTCTTCCGTACAAACAACGTGGGAAAACAGTATGAAACAAAGGATATAATTCTAAAGGAACAGAGAGACCTGAGTGTACCTGAACGCAAACTGCTAAATGTAGCAGGACAAATAGAAAGACCCATAAATAAGGCATACAGTATTCTAAGCTTCTTAAGTAGGGATAGAGAGTACAAGATCAGGCAGGTTATGCTGAACTTATATAAGACACTGGTTGGACATCAGATGGTGTATTATGGACAGTTCTGACTGAATGTTTTGGAGAAAGTGCACAAAGAGGTTGACGAGTATGGTTCCAGTGATGAGGCACTTCAGTTATGAGGAAAGATTGAAGAATTTTGGATCTGGTGCCTTGGAAAGGAGGGCGCTGAGGGGAAATTTTGAAGTAGTTTTCAAAATTATGGGATTGCGGATAGAGTGGACAGGGAGAAACTTTACCCACTCTTAAATGGAATGCGAACTAGAGAGTGCAGTTTTGATCTGTTTTGTTAAAGAAGCAAATGTAAGGTAGAAAAAACATGTTCACTCAGTGAGCAGTTAGGGCCTCAAAGGCAGTGCCTGGAACTATGATGGAGACAGGTTTAAGTGAGGCATTCAATAGGGCATTGATTATTTAAATAGAAACAAAGTGCAGTGTTACAAGGAAAAGGCAGGAGATTTGCAGTAAGATTATAAACTCAAAGAGCCAGTGCAGACATGGTGGGCCAAATGGCCTCATTCTGCATTGTAACACTTTTGTGATTCTCAGCAACTGGAGCCTCAAGTTCAATGTCCCATTTGTTTGTTTTTGTTACCTTTTTAGCTGCAGGTCAAAATACTTTAATAAAGCCAAAATACTGTAGATGCTGGACATCTGAAACAAACACAGAAAATTCTGCAAAAACTCAGCAGGTCTGGCAGTATGTGTGGAAAGGGAAACAGAATAGATGTTTTGAGTCTGGTATAACTCTTCTTCATCACCCCAAAATAATCTGTTCTGCTTACTTCAAATAAAATCTTACTTTATTTCTCCATATCAGTTCAAAATAACATTATTACACATGTTTTTCCAGAGTCAATAACATTTGCCATGCTTTTGCCCATGTTATTACCCTCCCTGTGTCTTTCTGGTATATTCCAAAATTGCTACAATATTAGATAAATCACGATTGTTCAGGAGTACAGTGGCTTCTTAAAGACAAAACAAACTTACAATGAACTGTATCAGCAAATATGATTCATAACTTTCAATATGCATGGCATCTGCAGGGATATTGCCAACAGAGAAATATTAATTTTATCTGAATTAACTTAATCATTAGGTATGGAATTTGGCATAAACTGACTATGTCCTGATACTTATGCCAGGCCACATCAGAGATGCTGAATGAAATTAGTACAATTGGATGGGACTTAAATTCTGTAGAGAATTTAATTTTCTTTCTCTCTCCTATTTCACAGGGATAGATTTTTCAACTGAACCAGCACTCTTTAATCAGACTTACAGACATGTTTTTATAAGGTTTATATGACCTCAGGCAGTAATGAATAAGTTGGGAGCCATGCTGTGCACTTATGTTCTGTCATGATTCTTAACAGTGATTTTAAGGAGTTCAATTCTGTTGTTAGTTGATTTTAATCGTTGCATCCTTCAGTTGGCAAGAATAGCTTGTATTTTTCAACCAATAAGCTATTTGTGTTTGAAGGGCTTCAAGCAGCAGAGATTAAGTCACAGAGGAACCTTTATTTTCGAGAAGTGATTTCTCATCCCAAGCCTACAGCATCTGCTGCAAAGTTAGATGGGATTTTAAGTTTGTTGACTTCGAGTCATTAACAGTAAAGAGACAATTTTAATCCAGTTCAGCTAGCTGAAACCAGATGGTCAGGCAGCAAAATTAGGCCAACGACTTATCCTCTCTGATCCCACTAAATTCCCTTGGGATGTTCCCGGTTTTAGCAGGTGAGTGGGACACCACCAAAAAACAGTCGGCTCCTGAATTTATATATGGAGGTTAGGCCTTGGTTTCATTAGCAGGGCCTAGCTGCTTTTTAATAGGAGGCATGTGCAATAATTTATTGCAATTTCTGCCCAGGCCAACATGGAAGTACTCAGGAATGGGACCAGAAAAGACACGAGGGACCTGGTAAATTTATTTTCTTTATTTGTTTTCTTGCGGACCATGAAGTGCAGGATTTAAGCAGTTCAGTCAGGTGCTGACTTCACTCTGAAGATGATTCTTGTCTGCATGACTCACACCAGAGTCAAAATGTAAGTTTAAGGGTGGAAATGAGTAATAGAATAATGCTTCTATATTGATAGTTGTTTCGTAGCACAAAGCCTGCGGAACAAAAATAGCGCGTCAAAATATTTCAATTCAAGATGAAAACCAACATTGATACTGTTTAAGAGGAGACTGTTTATCAACAAATCATTTTAACTTGCAAATGTCAGAGTTTTAAAAATATGTTTTATTCAAATCATGAGTTATTTAATGTCACATATAGCTAGAAAGCTACAGAGAGAAGTGTTTTGTTGCTGCAATACAACACCATTTTGAGTTAGAAAAATAATAAAAAGAAACTGCATAAGTAGAGTTCATTTTCGGTACAAAGGGTCTCCAAACAAAGCTCATTCATGGGATGTGGGTACCACTTTAATGCCCATCCTTTCCTAGCTGTCAACCTGCTCTTGTGGGCAGTATTTATGTTTCTATTCCAATTCAGTTTCTGGTCAATGGTAATTTCCAGGAAGTTCAGTTGTTAGATTCCTTTTTGTTGGAGCTGGTTATTGTGGTAGTTGTATGGCATGAAGGCTACTTGCCACTCATCAGACGCAAGCCTGGATTGCCTAGGTCTTGCTGCATTTAGACATGGGGTGCTTCAGTATCTGGAGGCACAAATTGTGCTGAATATAGTGCAATCGTTGGTGAATAGCATCGCCTCTGACCTGATGATGGAGGGAAGGTTGTCGATGGAACAGTTGAAGATAGTTAGATACAGGCAGTATCCTGAAGAAATCCTAAAGTGATGTCCTTTTTATCTGAGATGATTGTACTCCAACATCTGCTCGCATAGAGTCATGCAGCACAGAAACAGATCTTTCGGTCCAACTCATTCATGCTGACCACATTCCCCGAGCTTAACTCATCTCATTTGCCTGTGTTTGGTCCATATCCCTCTAAATCTTTCCTATCCATGTATCTGTCCAAACATCTTTTAAAACGTTGTAACTGTACCTGCATCTACCACTTCATCTAGCTGTTCATTCCATATACAAACCATCCTCTGTGTGAAACTCTGTGCTGACACTCCGGTCCCTTTCCAATCTTTCTCGTGTCACCTTAACCCTAAGCCTTCTAGTTTTAAACTCCCTTGCCACAGGGAAAAGACCTTTGCTATTCCCTATATCGATGCCCCTCATGATTTTATAAATGTCTACAAGATCACCCCCTAACCTCTTACACTCCAATAAAAAAATGACCCAGCCTCTCATTATAACTCAAACCCTCCAGTCCTGTTAATATCCTTGTAAATCTTTTCTGCACTCTCTCCAATTTGATAAGATCCTTCTTATAGCAGGACAACCAGAACTGTACGCAGTACTCCAAAAGTGGCCTCACCAATGTCCTGTGGAACGTGATTGGTGTGTCTCAAACCAGTGGACAGTTTCCCATGATTCTCATTGACTTAGTTTTTCCACGGCTCGTTTGATGCCACACTTAGTCAAATGTGGCCTTGATGCCAAGGGAGTCACTTTCACCTCACCTTTGGGTTTAGCTCTTTGGACTAAAGCTATAATGAGGTCAAGTACTGAGTGACCCTGGTGAAACCAGAACTGAGCATCAGTGACCTATCTCCTCCCTACCCCCCCTGCCTACACTCACCTTTACTGGCTCCATCCCCGCCTCTTTGACTTGTCTGCCTCCTCTCCACCTATCCTCTCTTCTATCCATCCTCTATCCGCCTCCCCCTCTCTCCCTATTTATTTCAGAACCCTCTTCCCCTCCCCCATGTCTGATGAAGGGTCTAGGCCCGAAACGTCAAGTTTTCCTGCTCCTATGATGCTGCTTGACCTGCTGTGTTCATCCAGCCCCACGCTTGTTATATCAGTGACCATGCTGTTCACTTTAAAAAAACACAGGATGTTGGAGAAATTCAGCAGGTCTGGCAGAATCTGTAGAGAGAGAAACAGTGTTGATGTTTTGAGTCCAATAAGACTCTTCAGATTTTCTGAATGTCCTGATTTCAGAACATTTCAGATTTCCAGCATTCACAGTATTTTGTTTTTATTATTCATTTGCAAGTGCTGCTTAATAGGAATTTTCACAATCACTTTCATCGCTTTACTGATGATGGAGAGTTGACAGTAATTAGCAAGGTTGGATTTGTCCCATTAATGTCCGGGACATACCTGGAAAATTTTCTGCATTGTCAGCTAGATGCCAGTGCTTTAACTGTGCTGGAATAGCTTGGCTAGAGGTGAGGCAAGTTCTTGAGCGCAAATCTTCTCTATTACGATGGAATGTTGTCATGGTCCATTGCTTTTGCAGTGTCCAACAATTCCTTGATATCACATGGGGTGAAATGAATTGGCTGAAGGCTGAAACCTTTGATGCTGGGGCTTCATGAGATGACTGAGTTGTTTATCCACTCGGTACTTTCAGCTGAAAATGGATACAAATGCTTCAGCGTTATCTTTTGCACTGACGTGTTCCTTAGTTTAATTTGAAAGATTGCACTCCAGGAAGTACAACACCCCTTCGGAACTGCATCAAAGTGTCACCCACATTCTGTGCTCAAATCCTGGAGTGAACTCATAACCGTTTAATTTTGAGGTGAATGAACTACCAATTCAGCTAAGTTGAAAAACAAGGTCATGAGCTCTGCAGCTGATGCATTTGCTTTCAGTCAAAAGCTAGCTGGTCATAATGCAGCAATGAAAAGAAGTTTGTGTACTTTAATATATTCTATTTATCTTGGGATTATAAATTTCAATTGCCTGGTTAACTTTAACTTTCTATTATTCAAATATACAGTCAATCAAAGCCTTTTCAGTTTAGGGAATACACTGCAGCCATTTTGTATTAAGCGAGCTCTCTCAAACAGCACTATGATAATGATTAAGTAATCTTTTTAGTTAAAGCTTGCTGAGAGATAACTATCGGCTAGGCCTCTGAGAAGACCATTCCACTCTTGTTCAAAATGGAGCCATGGAATCTTACACATGCACCTGAGACAGATAAAGTATAAATTATAAATGCAACTCTTTATTTTGTTCTTTCATCTTCTAACTCCCTAGTCTATAATCCCACTGGTGTTTGATTGCTCATCATACTTTTGTTCTCCAGTATCCTGTCTGGGAGATTATTTGAAAGTTATCATTTGTTCTAAAGAAATCCTTCACGGTTTCAATTGCATTTTGTCCTATTCTAGACGTATGTCTTCTGCTCTTACCTATATGTCTTACTTTGAAGTCTAGGCTTATCCTAACCAACTGATAAAGACATGACTTCTCAATTCAAAGCCATGTAATTCACTTTAATTCTATAAATTCCTGTGTTTTAGTTCAGTATTTTTGGCACTTATTTCCACATTGCAGTTATGTTTATACTGCTTAATTCAAGCCGCTAGATTTTTAAAAACGTTTTTAGACAAATTCATGATTTCTAATTATCAGATTGTGGTGTCACTGAGGTCATCTCTTGCCCTCAGACTGTCAAGGCGTGAATTTTGCTAATCTTGCTTTGTAGCTCAATTCCTTGACATGTGATCAATTCCTGATGCACTTTTCTGGCTCACTCTGGCAGAAGCATTTCCTTCCAATAGCATGGTGTCTAGAAATAAATAGAATAGGTTTATAGGGGCCGGAGTTACTTGGACTGGGGGTGAGATTTGTGGCAGAACTGGATGAGAAGATCCAGCGCAACATTGTTTTTGAGGTTGCGCAAACCCAGTCTAAGATCCTAATGTGTTCTAGATTTTGGACTTGCAAATTTGAAAGGTGTCTGAAATTAGCATTTAACGTTATATAACGCATGGGCAGCATTTAATTATCCACAGAACTGTCAGTATAATTTATTGTGATTGGAGCAATTTAGTATGATGAATGAACTATCATGCAGGAAAAGCAGCAATTGAGGAAGCAAGATCCCACAAAGAGCAGTGAAGTTGGTAATTAGGTTATCTGTGTAAGTTGTATGTTGAAGGATGAATATTGGAAGGAATATGAGGGAAATTCCTCTGTTTTTCCTTAAAATACTGTTTCCTTAAAATACTGTTTTCCTTAAAATATGTTTCTTTTAATGCCCATTTGAGGGCTCATTTCTCTTTCTTTTAGCCTCTCTGTTGTAAAAATGAAGCAAATTTGTTCACTCACATTTCAACAAGATCAGATATTAGTTTCACAGTTATGACAAAAAAATTTGTTCATGGGAGGTGGATGTTACTGGTTAGGTCAGCACTTATTGTCCATTCTTAATTGAGCTTGAGAATGTGTTGATGAGGTACCTAATGACCTGTTGCAGTTTGTGGGATGCAGATACACCATTGTCCTGCTAGGAATGAATTTCCAAGATTTGGCAATATGTTGGCTTTTGGGGAGATGGGGAGGTGGGAACAAAAGCGACAAGTCAGAAAATAGCAGAAGGCAGAGGTTAATAGGATAAGCAGTCAGGGCCAGTCTAATGATCATGGTGGGGGAAGGAATCACAGAAGATCAAAACGGGAGTTGAAAGTTGGAGCAAATGATAGAGATGAGGCTCGGTGTTATCAGGGATTAATAAAGAAGGATGGAGAGTGTGGAAAGTGTAGTGTACAAGAAAATATTAAAAGAGAAAGAGAAACCAGCAGAACCTGTTTAAAAACTTTGTACCTAAATGTAATTTGGAATAAGTTTGAGCTGAAGGCACAAATAGAGACAAATGGGTAAGACCTAGTGGGATTATGAAATGAGGTTATAGGAAGATCAGGACTGGGAGTTAAATGCCCAAGGGTACTCAGTATTCCAAAAGGATCGACAAGGGGCAGGAGATGGAGTTGCTTTATTGGTTAAGGACGTATTAAGAAATGATATTGGCACTAGGGACCAAAATGTTGAAACAGTCTGGGTGGAAATAGAAGCAAGGAAAGAAACCCCTTGGTGGGAGTAATTTACAAGTCCCCGAACATTACTTCCGAACTGGGGCATAGGATACTCAGAAATATCACCAACTATGATTGGCAGGAGCAGACAACTGACCATAGCCAACCCCAGGACTGTTTGAGGACTGTGCCCATGATTGATGTCACCAGGACTCCCTGGCCATTGTCTGCTCTCACTTGGGTAGATTGAAGACTGACCCAACTTACTTTCTGTCATGAGCATTGTGTTGAATAAATATGGAGTGTGTTTGCTGCTCAGGCAGATGACACATCTGGTAGGTGTTAGATTAACATCTCAGTATGTGTTGTACAGCAAGATGTCCCCTCCTCATATCCTAGACAGACAAATTCATGACAAGCAATCTCTGTGTGTTTGTCCAATAGAGCAGGTCAATATGGTGTATTGATAGCTTTTAAGCTCTGACTGAAGTGCCAACATGCTAACAGGCAGGACAAGACAAAACATAGATGCTGCAAGCATGTGGAGGTAGGCACTAAGTGCAGGAGTGTTAAGAGAGCAAGCAACCAGCCATTAAATACAGCTTGGTTGAATTAATAAGCTGGGTAACTACCCCGAATGCAAAGTGTCCTTGCAGTAGCCTTTCAATGCTAATGGTCCCTGCATTGCATGTCTCAACTTCCTAAGTGCCATGCAAGTGGATCAGAGAGGTACATGAGGATCCTGGGCAGTTATCAGATGCGAATGTCCATTGACAAGGCTTTTGTATGTTTGGTGCCCATGGATCCTGCCCTGAAATTCTTTTTTGTGGTGACCAACATGGAGGCTCTTTGCACCCAGCCATTAAATACAGTTTGGTTGAATTAATAAGCTGGGTAAGATGAAGTCACTAGGTAATCACTTTCACTTTCATGTCAGGGATTCTCAGTGTTAGTCAGCTTGCTGCAAGTTGTAAGGTAAGAACCGGCTTATTAATGAGACAAGCTGTGCAATTAACAAAGTCATTAACAAGCACCAATGGCCCATGAGGTGCAACTTGCCATTGCCTCGTGAGAATCTCACCTTGAAGCAGGGAGTTTAGCTAAAAGTTGCAGTAAGTTGTTCCTGACATTGAGATAGACCTTGCTGGAGTTCTCATGTGATTGTACCACCTAAAGAATATTCCCATGAAGGGTGAAGATAGGGCAAATAAATCCAAAGCTTGCTTACAAAACAAATACAGATTAATTTGAAGCAGAAAAACTGTGCTTATGACAAATGTAATGTGGAAATACCAGGCTGAAAATAAAAAGTTCAGAGTGGAATTACAAAAACTACTAAAAGAAACAAAGGCAGAGTACAAAAAATGCAATCTAAAAGTCTTCCAGAGGCATGGAAATACTAAATGGTGATAAAAGAAGCAATATGGTTGATTAAAGACCAAAAAGATTGAGAAACAGAAGGCACCAATTCAAGGTAATTGGCATTAGATGCAATGTTAAGATGAAGACAATCCTTTTCATGCAGTCAGTGGTTGGGATCAGAAATGAACTACCTGTGAGTGTAGTGGAGACTGGGTTATTTGAGGCTTTTTACAGAGATATAAGTTATTTTAGAAAAAACAAAACAGTAAAGGTCTATGAAGAAAGGGCAGGGTAATGGTAATAGATTTTTTAAATGGGATGTGGCTAGATTAGGCTACCCTTCTCTAGTTGCCTGAAGGAGTTGGTAATGAGCTGCCTGCCTGAATTGCTAAACTCCATGGAGTGCTAGAGCATCCAGAGAGGGAAATCCATGATCTTGACCCTCTAACAGTGAAGAAATATTAGTATTGTTCTAAGACAGGCTAGAACACGGCTTCAAGGAAGTTGCAGGTGATGGTTTTCCCATGCATCTGCTGTTCTTGACCTTGTAGGTTATAGAGGTTGGTGTGTTGGAAGGTGCTGTCTAAGAAGCCTTGGTGAGTTGTTGCCAAGCATCTTCTAGATGGTACGTGTTGTAAGTTGGTGGTGGAGGCAGTGAATGTTGAGGGCTTTAGATGTGACGCCAATCAAGTGGCCTGCTTTATCCTGGACGGTATCAAGCTTCATGAGTGTTGTTGGAGCTGCACTCATCCACGTAAGGGGAGAGTATTCTATCATACTCCTGAATTGGACTTGTGTCTTGTAGATAGTGGAAGTCAGAAGATGAGTTACTCACTGCAGAATTCATAGTCTCTGACCTGCTGTTGTAAGCACAGGAATGATATGGGCAGTCCAGTCAGTTTCTGGTCAATGATAACTCCAGGATGTTGTTGGAAGAGGTTTCAGCGGTGGCTTTGTTATATCAGTAGGATAACAATATCTCTTTGTAAAATCCTAATTTACATTACATATGGATGTATTGCAATTGTATCAAACTTGAACTGTGTGATTTAGAAAATGTTTCCTTGAAAACAAGTAGCAAAAATACTAAGTAGAGAAAAAAAGACTTTTAAAATGTTAATACATGGTCTTGCATTTGGAAACACCATTTGAGATGCAGATAGTATTGGAAATTTTCAGCCCACTTCAAGTGCAAAGTGCTTTTTAAAATCAAAATGTAAACAATTACTTGCTGTCATTAGGTTACAGTGACAGATGTGATAGCAACCATCTTGCTTCTGTCCCTGTAGGTTATGCTGCCTAGGAAACAGGTCAGACTGCAGATGCAGAGAAATGAGTAGCCAAATGAGTAGATCCACCTACAGGCACTAAAAACTGCCCCAGGCAGAGTAAGATTTCTCTTCTGATTTTCATTAATGTTTACTGAAATCCAAAAAGCCTTGATGAGAAAAAACATCAAATATACATTCGATTGACAGATTGTTTGCATTATTAATGATCACATCACTAGCAGATGATTGCAAAGACATGCTGGAAAGGATTACCTATGTATGTAGTTCTTTATATATAGGTATATGATCTATTGAATAGAAAGTTGCTTTCCCTAGTCTAGCCATAGATCATGTTAAATAAGTCACTCCATATCCTGTCCTTGTGGCTGTGGTGGGGAAAGTCAGGCTTCACCAGAAAGTGGGAATAATTAGAAATGCACTTCAATACCACAGTCATTGAGATTTCTACTAATGTAAGATCTTGGATACAACTAGGATTCCAGTGAACAGACAGCAGATTGGGCCTGAGGGAGGCATCAACGCAAGCTATAGCATTTATGGTTAGCCTGGATCACTTCTGAGAAAGGGTTAATTTGAGAGCACAAATAGAAAGTGTGTATAAATTTGTCATTCTGGTCTCATTAATAGAAGAATGAAAATTTATGTTTTCCTCTATCATCTTTCATAATCTCAGGACAGCACAAGCTACTTATTATTGTGTTGTCACAATTATATTTTAGAAATTGTGCCACAGTCAATTTGCAGACAAGAAATTTGTGCAAGCAGCAATGTGATAATGACAATGTTGTTCATTTCTGTGATATCCATTGAGGAATATGTAATAAACAAGACATTGGAGCTAACTCACTTCTTTGAAATAGCACCACAAGATCCTTTATATTCAGACTCTTAATATCTTATCCAAAAGATGGTACCTCTTCAGTGCAGCACTCCCCTAGAACTGTACTAAAGTTTCAACGTTAATGTTTGTGATGATGGCTTGGACTTTTTTGCGACTGATGGTAACTCCAGGATGTTGTTGGAAGAGGTTTCAGCAGTGGCTTCGCTATATCAGTTGGGTTTAATACCTATTTGTAAAATCCTAATTTACATTACATATGGATGTACTGCAATTGTATCAAAATTGAACTGTGCCTACTTACCTGTGCTTCAACATTGCTGTGCATTTGGATTTTTTTTGGATGATTTCTTCAGAAATGTGAAACATACAGTTCCACAAAGAGCTCTGTCACAGCACTGGAGAGTCAGGAGTGAGACTGAACATGTTCCCATTTTTAACGCATTCAGTAAGGTGAGCTTAAATGTCCAATGTCAGTGAAAAGGTGAGTGGATGAATAAGTGAATAGGCAGAGTGGTGGGGTGGATAGGTAGATGAGGTGGAAGTGTGTGGAGTGTCAGATGGGTAGGATGAGAGGTGGGTAGGGCATTGGTGGGTAGGCTGGGTGGTTAGGGTGGCAGATGTGTTGGTAAATTAATGGTTAAGTGGGTATTCAGGGGCAGTCAGGTCAAATAGGCGTGGTTTGTCAGGTTGGGGCTAATTAAACTAGGTTGGGGAATGAAGATTATGGTGTAGTCTGGATATCGGGGATCAATCAGGGGATCAAGGGAGGAATCAGGAGGGGGTGAGTTCAGTGTGAGGATGTGAATTGTATAGTTATCCAGGAATTAAATCTTTCTTTCTAACATTTCTTAGGTAACTTTTCAGGTAAGTACATCAGAGCTGTCGAATGTCTCCATCGCTTCTGTGGAGGGTTGTAAGGTTGGAAGAGATTGCAGAGGTAGGGAGGATTGAGACTATGCAGGTGTTGCCCAAGAGGATTACTCAAACCTTTTACCCAGGTATTCTTCCCTTGTGTGACAGAAAAAGGCAGGGAACCAACAAAGCATTTAATCAACTAAACCCTTCTTTATTTTACACTATAAGTACTAATATTCAATATAAAACATATATTAGTTGCAACATTTACTTCTTACTTCATCTAACTTCAACTTTAGCTCATTTCATCACTTTATTTGACTTAATTCACATTTGACTCTAACTTTAACTTGATAAGTTTGGCTTGAATCAAATGCTACCCTGATTCAAAAGAACTGGCCAGCTTTGCTCTTGGTGTAGATTTTGCCTTGCGGTTCTTTGTCTTCTCTGAAGATACTTCTGGGCATGTACTTCTCAAATGTTGGTCTTGAAAGCTACTCCTGCAAAATCCTATGTTCTGCTAACTTTTATCACAAAAATGGGTGCTCTTCCTCCCAGAAACACCTCTGGCATTTAGTCAATGAATTGACTTAACCCCTTATCATGTTGTTTGATCCCACCCAATGGAGTTTTACTGGGAAACAGCTCCCAAATATTAAACAGCAACATTCCTCGCTCTCTATGAGGTATTATGGTGCCAGGCTGTCTAGCCGACCACATGACACTTGTCTTCATTGGTTAACACAGGAAACTGCATGTTATAGTTTACAGGTCACAACATGTCCTGACTGCAGCTTTAATTGAAGTCAGAATTTAAACTAGCTTGATCAAAATTCTGAGCACGCTTGATTGTAGCTCTTAAGCATTTCTGCTGAAGCAGATGCAAAGTCTGGCAATGGCACATGGGTGTAATAGTCATTCTTAGTGATGGATTGAATATGTGGTTGGAGCTCACCTTGGGATCAAATATCATACTAGCATTTCAAACAGTCTAGTTTAGCATGAAGTAATTGCTAGGAAGAAGGATGGAATTTCGGGCTAGGAGATGGGGTTTGGAGTGGATACAGAAAATAATGCCTTCATTTCCTAATGTTTAATTGGAGAAAATTTCTGCCTATCTAATCCTGGATGTTGGAGAACAGTCCAATAATTGAGCAAGAGTGGGAGAGCTAAGCATTTGAAGATGTTGCCATTTTAAAAGTAATGCTGTGCTTTAAAAAAAATCACTATGAAACAATTAAGTGAGAAGTATTAAACAAACATCAAATAAATATCTCTTCATGGTAGATGACACAATTTACATTCTGGAGATAATGGGGAATTAGTAGTCTAGAAAAAAATCAAGAACATATGAAAAAAAACAGTCTAAGTAAAATGGTATTGGAGAAATTTGTGGGACTAGGTGACATCAGTCTCATGAGCTCAATAACTTACACCCAAAAGTTATAAAAGAGGCAGCTGCAGAGATATAGGAAATACTGACTTTGATTTTCCAGAATTCCATAAATTATAGAACAACTTTCAAGGATTTGAAAACAGTTGACTTATTTCAGAAAGAAGGAGAAAGGAAAATGGAGAACTATAGACCCATTACCCTAGCATCAGTATTACGCACAATACTAGAAATCATTATGATTTGGATGAGGCCCTAAATGATTAGAAAATCATAATATCATTAAGAGTCAACACTGACTTATGAAAGGGAAATTGAGTTTGGCAAATCTATCAGATTTTTTGATAGTCATAATGTCGTACAGCACAGAAACAGACCCTTCAGTTCAACTCGTCCATGCCAAACAGGTTTCCCAAACTAAACTAGTCCCGCTTGCCAGCATTTGGCCCATATCCCTCTATACATTTCCTACCCATGTATCTATCAAAATGTCTTTTAAATATTGTAATTGTACCTGCAGCTACCACTTGCACTGGAAGTTCATTTCACATACGAACCACTCTGTGTGAAAAAGATGACCCTCAGGTCCCTTTTAAATCTTTCTCCTCTCACCTTAAACCTATGGCCTCTAGTTTTGAACTCCCCCACCCTAGAAAAAAGACCTTGGCTATTCACCTTATCTATGACCTTATTATTTTATAAATCTCTATAAGGTCACCCCTCAAACTCCAGTGAAAGAAGTCCCAGCCTATACAGCCTCTCCTTATTACTCAAACAGTCCAGTCCCGATAACATCCTTGTAAATCTTTTCTGTACCCTCTCTAATTTAATAAGATCTTTTCTAAAGCAGGGCAACCAGAACTGTACACAGTACGCCAAAAGTGGCCTCATCAATGTCCTATGCAACTGTAATAAGACATCCCAACTCCCATACTCAATGGTCTGAGCAGTGAAAGCAAGCCTGCTAAAAGCCTTCTTAACCTAAGGTTTTGGAGTATATCTGTAGCTCGGGTTGTGGCTGTTGAGGTTGATTGGCTCGCTGAGCCAACCAACCTTAACAACTTTCTTAACCATCCTACCTACCAGTAAGAGATAGTAAGAACTGCTGATGCTGGAGTCAGATTTAACACAGTGTGGAGCTGGAGGAGCACAGCAGGCCCGGCAGCATTTTTAAGAAGGGTCCCAACCTGAAATGTCAACTTTCCTGCTCCTCTGATGCTGCCTGGCCTGCAGTGCTCCTCCAACTCCACACAATGTTATCTCTACCTACCTTTCAAAAAAACTATATTCCTGAACCCCTAGGTCTCTTTGTTTGACAACACTACCCAGGATGTTACCATTAACTGTATAAGTCCTGCCTTTGTTCATCGTACCAAAATGCAACGCCTCACATTTATCCATATTAAACTTCACCTGCCACTCCTCAGCCCATTGGCCCAATTGATCAAGATCCCTTTGCAGTCTGAGATAACTTTATTCACTGTCCACTGTACCACCACTTTTGGTGTCATCTGCAAACTTACTATCCATGTTTCCTAAATTCCTAAAATCACTTAAATAAATGACAAACAACAGTGGTTGTTTGTCACTGATCCCTAGCAGAACATCACTGGTCGCAGGTCTCCAGTCTGAAAAACAACCAAGATTAAACTGGCAAGATAATAAGGGGAAAACAGTGGATGTGGTGTATTTGGATTTTCATTAAGTATTTGTTAAGGTATCATACCGAGCGTCATTGTAATAAACGGAGACACATGCATGTATTAGCATGGATTGAGGTTTGATTATTGAGAAGGAACTAGGGTCTAGAAATAAACACCACATTTCTTGGTTGTTAAACTGTAAATAAACATATAAAGAAGGGTTAGTTTTTGGACAACTGTATTTACAATTCATATTCATAACTTAAATTAGGCAACTGAATACAATATGTCTAGAGTTATTGCCAATACAAAGTCAAAAAGAACCATTTCTATAGCACCTTTAAAGGCTATCGGACACTTCAAAGAATTTTACAGCTGTATTTCTTTTGAAACATGGTCACTATTATGATACAGGAATCACGGTACTTGATTTGTAAATGTGAAGTTTTCACAAATGTAATAAAATATTTTTGGGATATTGATTGAGAGATAAACATCAGATGGGACACCAGGCATAACTCCTCTGCTCTTCTACATAGGAGCCCCAGGTATATGCACCCAACAGGCCTCAGATGAACATTTTATCTGAAAACCCTGGGGGGAGGCTTGAACCCAAAACCTTGTGCTTGAATGGCAAGAGCACTAGAGCTGACATAGGGAAGTAAGCATTGAGGATGGCACATAGACTGCAGAAGGATATAAAGCACGTAGGCAAAAAATGGCCAACAGTGCAATTTATGACAAAGTGTCAAATTATCCATTTTGTAAGAAAAATAAAAAAGTAGATTTTTTTTGAATGGTGAAATAGGAAATGTTTGTATTCATAGGTTGGTTGCAATTGTACATGAATCACATAATGTTAACTTACAAGTACATTGAAAAATTAGGAAGGTTGAATTTTGTCAGAAAATACTGTGTTAATTTTGGATGGCTTCACGGTGGGAGGGTTTCTTTCTGTGAACTCTAGTGAATTAGCAATTTTATAGAGCTCACCTCATTAAGATTGCACCATGACCCCAAAGCACCACTCTTAGGCTCACCAGCCAAGGAAGTGCTCTCCAATGCTGGAACCTTCCAGGTTTAGCATTACTGCTACTATATTTAAATTTGCCAGAAATTGACCTTCACATGCAAGAATTGCACTGGGAATGGCTGACAGAAGCACGTTGGCATCCTGCATTGTTGACAGGGCCCTGAAGGCCATGGTGGATGACATGGTGGAGAGCAGGCTCATTGTCTTTCCACGAGACAGCCAGAGGAATCCACAATGCAAACCCTGTCAGCCTGGTGTAAAGGTACTAGCCAGCAATGCAGGAATAGGAAGAAGGTTAATGATCCTGTGTGCCACTGGCTTCTCTCTGCTACCTCACACCCACTGTATCTCTGCTACTGCACACACCTCCCACTTTGGCTTATAGTCTACAATTTTCGCCATTGCCTGCAGCATCTTTTCTCACGCGGTGTTATCACCCAATCCTGCAAAACTACTAAGTCTTCCTGACCTCTGAATGTCCAGTCATTCAGTCAGGATAACTCACTACCCTTCCTCCATCTGCACCAACACAGCGGTCAACCACTTTCATCTGACTCAGTCCCTCCTTTTGTCTCATTGTACAAGAAGATTGCCTGTAGTAGGGCTCAGAGTATCAGGATGGGTGGTGGGATACCCAGCACTCATCGCCTCACTCAGTACGAGAAGATCCTTGAACAATGGGAGAAGATTATGTGGTAACACTGGGACCTCAATGTCACAGAAACCAAATAAGATTTATTGATGACTATTGTGTTACTGTCCCATTACCACCACTAGGCATGTTCTTAATAGGCTTCAGCTCCTATTTGGCTACTCATTCCTTCTGTTGCCTTCTGCAGGTACCAGAAGCATCCATACAGTCTCTGTGCTCAGGGGACAAGCTCCATCAGCCAATATCTCCTCCATCATCTTGGAAAAAGTCACTGATCTCTTAGAGGATCTATGCAGCGAGGCTGTATCTTGTACCCTCCACCAGTTCATTTGTTGACACCTTGGTTGGTACTGTATCTAGATTAGAGTCCAGGGCATATTCTGGTGAGCACATCACTGCCACATCTCTGCTGAGGAAGAAATGCCCCAGGTTACTGGCACCCTTGGAGAACTGCTAGAGTCCAAACATCTGCAGGATAGAACCCCATGGTGTTGGTCACTAATAGTTTTGCCAAAATGCACAAGCTGTCATGGGAGCAGCAGACAGATTTGTCAGAGACATTCAGCAACTGGATTAAAGTTGGAGCAGTCCATCAATTTGTACTGTGCTGGCTTTGGCATGCGAGCATTTGGCTTTCTCCAGAGACAGCTTAATGGCTGACACAGAGAGCAGATCCAGCATGCTCAGTGTCTACTGCCTATGTGGACATTCTTATACACCATCTCTGTAGAAGACAATGGGGGTGTGGTGTCGGTGGATGAGGAGCCGACAACATTCTAGATGCTGTTCTTGCAAGGAGTCAGGGTGGTGCCAGTAGGAACCCAGCTGGATGTAGAACTACATTCAGTCTCTTCTCAGCTTCCTTCAGAGGTACCTATCCCTTCCAACCACCCACTGCCAACCCCCACCTACCCAACTAACCTTGCCTACAATTCCCAAAACAATGGAAGTTCAATCTAATCACAATGAGCCCATATCTGGACAGGACTCTCTCAACATGCTTGACCCCTTCAGTCACAAATGCACCTGGGGTCACCCACCCAAAGCACCAAGGCCACCAGGCTCCACTCTCATGAAGGTTCTCTCCGACCCAGCTGTGAACCCAAAGACTACACATAGATTTAATGGGATGTAATGGGAAAAGGAAAATTCATTGTAATTATAATATCACATTTGGAAAATACATGTTCACTGTTCATTATCAGATATGTGAGCAACATCTTAGTTGCAATTGTAAGAATGAAGATAGAGTGGCCTGCCATCCTTAGCAGGGCACAATGTTCTAACCTAGTCTTAGCAAATAGCTGTTCTTTCCCTAGCTCCCATATCAGCATGAAACTGTCATATTTGAATGAAGGCTCATCAGATATTATGAAGACTTTCTGTTCAATAGAAGTTAAGATTACAAACCAATGCAAAAGTGAAAATGAAACAAACCAGTAAGTTTCTTTTTCAATTTGGATTAAACAGGGGATGCTGGCCTCTGCAACATCAGAACATTTATAACAAAAACAGAAGTTGCTGGAAAAGCTCAGCAAGCCTGGCAGCACCTGTGAAGAAAAAATCAGTTAATTTTTTGGGTCCAGTAAACCTTCCTCAGAGCGGATACATTAACTCTGATATTTTTCTTCACAGATGCTGCCAGATCTGCTGAGCTTTTCCAGCAACTTCTCTTTTTGTTCTTGATTTACAGCATCTGCAGTTCTTTCCATTTTTATTAGAACATTTATAGTGTGTTGAAAGTGGTTTACAAAGAAGGCCTGTCTGGGTTGTTTTGTAGGATGGTGAGGGTGGCATTCTTTTAGATGAATGTCTTTATTTTCCTAACCAGTGCAATGTTCTCACAGATCCTCATCACTCATCACCATGTCTTGTTGCATCCTTCAGTTGTCCAGAACTAAACGTCGATGGATAATACAGTGTTTTCTGTTTGTACCATACTTCAATAAATCCCAAGACCTGAGAAGCATGGGAATCTGATGTTGAGGAGATACCTTATGGTCCTTGTTGGCACAAGTGGAAGCTGGGCATTATTAGACTGCATTCTGACTGTTACCTCTAAATGGAGAACAATATCACTATCCCTCTCTTATCTGCATGGCATTCCATCAAGATTAGCAATTTTGGGAATTCTACACCTTCACCACATTGGCAGGAAAGCCTTGGATGAAAAATCTGCATTAGGACGCTGCTCTTTATATACTGGAGTTTGCTGCTGGTTCTGGGATCCAAGGTGGCTGTTTTCCTCATCAACGTCTGTGGCACTCTTGGTGCAACAGGCACAGAGATGACAGCATCTTCCATGTCTAGATCTACTGAGGATGGTTCCATAAGCCTACGTGGGCAATATCAGAAAAAGCTTCTTAGTAATATGTTCGTTCAGCCGTCGCAGTACACAAAAGTGACATTTAAACTCTTAAAACACTTTTACACGGAAGCCTGCAACAAGATGGGCAATGGGATATGTCCATATTAACCTTCACAATGTTAACTTGATTTAGATGCACGCTACACAAACTGTTCGGCACACATACAGTGTGCGATTGTAGTATGTGAGGAAGAATGAGAACTTCTCCCATACGTTCCAAATTGTGCAAAAAAGGCAGATTACAAGGTGCACAATTTATAGTCTAAGGTGTGAGGGGAGCAACTCCTAGATATTACACAGACCTTAGAATGTTTGTGAATTATGGAACTTTGGTGAAACTTTATATCTTGCTTGACATTATTCTGTTCCACATGATATACGGATTAATTTAAGCTGTTCAATGACATTGTCAAGATTGCTTGTAGACAGGACTTTTAGTTGACATAGTTGGTCAATGCATGAGGTTCATCTCCAGAATTCTGATAACAAATGTCTTTAATCTGTATTATATGAGTGTTTATTCAATGTTACTGCCCTCTTGAAGGGCCTCATATTGCTCACAAGTAGGTCCCCCTATCACAGTTAAAAAAATCTTAATCTCCAACTCTTGGTGTTGAGACAGTCATTTTCATTTTGATACATAGAACAGTAAATTATGAAAATGACAAAGGGAAGTTGCACCAAGGTATAGATGGGCTGTAAAGTTGCTACAGGACATAGATAGGTTAAGTAATTGGGCAAAGTTGTGGCAAATGGACTATAATGTGGGAAAATATGAAGCTGTTCATTTTGGCAGGAAGAATTAAAAATGCATACCATCTAAATGGCGAGAGGTTGCAGACCTCTGAGATAGAGAGAGATCTGGGTGTCCTTGTGTATGAACCGTAAAAGGTCAGTATACTGGTACACCAAGTAATTACGAAAATTAATATAAATGTTATCATTTATCACAAGGAATCAAATGCTAAAATATCTGGGGTATTGTGCATTGTATTTGTCACTTCATTTAATGAAAGATTCAAATACATTGGATGCAATTCAGAGAAGGTTTGTTAGAGGTTTAATGGGTAGGTTGTCTCGTGAGGAAACGTTGAACAGGCTAGGCTTGTATCCACTCGAGTTTAATAGACTAAGAGGCAACTTGAATGAAACACGAAATCCTGTAGGGTCTTGACAGGGTAGATGTGGTCAGGAAATTTCTTGTAATGAAAGGATCTACACCTAATCACAGTTCAAAAATCATGGAACAATTATTTAAAGCACAGATTCGGCAACATTTTGATCTCTGAAAGGGTCGTCTTTGGAACACTCTTCCTGAAAAGGTGGAAGCAGAGTTCTTCAATATTTTTAATACTGAGATAGATAAATTCTTGTTAAGCAAAGGCATGAGCAGTTATTGGGGGTTGGCAAAATGTTGATTTAAAGTTACTATCAAATCAGCCATGATCTTATTGAGTGATAGAGCGGACACAAGGGGTTGAATGGCCTTCTGTTCCTGCTTCGTAATGTTCCTATCAGGCATATTGGGTAGCGGAGCTGAGTTAGAAAATCATCCACAACTTTGTTGAACAGTAAAACAGACTTGAAGGATCAAGCAGCATATTTCAGCTTCTATTTCTTACACTGAACTGTCGGGCTAGATTTTGTACTCAAGTTATTGGATGATGACATGAACTCCCAACCTTCCCAGACAAAGGGAAGAACAATACTTGCTGAGCTGCAGCTAACATCCAGCATATTAAATTTTCAAGCATCCTTTGGGAAATCTAGCTATAACTGCTTTTATTTCTAATTTACTTCAGTCTTTGTGTCAAAAATAACATTGTCTCTAACATAATGCATTCTATTTTCATCTTCTGCAGCTATTTTGTTCCAAAGCTTCCTTATATACTCAAGTTTTATCATTTAAGCATAGATAAGGACTCAGACAAGGTCATCATAATAAGGGTAATTACCTTCTTCAATTCTCTGGTTTGCTATCATGATATATGTCATTTAATTGTACTGAAGTCCTTTCTTTGTAAATTTATTGTGCAAGTGCGATGTCAATATTTTCTGTATGTCCATTATGGCCTGTGCTGTAATGTTACAGGAATGCTTTTACTTTGGTATTGCTGAAAAAATACTCTGTTGAAATTCTTCATCTTGCACTCATCAGGGCAACATGCAAAAATTCCAGTTCAAGTGGAAAAACAACATTCACACTATGAGAGAAAAGAGTACCAGTTGGTTAACAAGTGGACTCTGATTAATAGAGGTGTTGCCATAGACAGCGTGCTGATAAATGCTGATGTACAGTAAACTGAGATAACAAGCATGGGGCTGGATGAACACAGCAGGTCAAGCAGCTTCATAGGAGCAGGAAAACTTGACGTTTCGGGCCTAAACCCTTCATCAGAAATGATGTACAGTAAACTGTCAGGTTTTCCTTACATGTTAAACTAGGCAGGTAGACTGTGGTCACTGCCCTTAGCAGTGAACAAACAAAGGCATGCCACTTTGTAGACACAAAGAACATGAACACGTGTTGCACCTGGTTCAATTCATAAGACTGGGTGATAGACATGGCTGGATCTGTGAACCAACTGAACAACACTGC
Source organism: Ginglymostoma cirratum (assembly GCA_024137785.1). Classification (NCBI taxonomy): domain Eukaryota; kingdom Metazoa; phylum Chordata; class Chondrichthyes; order Orectolobiformes; family Ginglymostomatidae; genus Ginglymostoma; species Ginglymostoma cirratum. Next base: position 32,787,383 of record JAHRHZ010000034.1, on the reverse strand, counting down.
TCATAATATAACTGTTGGCTTATCTCTTGCATTGGCCTGATGAGTGCAAGATGAAAAACTTCAACAAAATTTTTTTTCAGCAATACTCAAGTTTAGTACTTCCAAATAACTATTCTTGCTTTACTTTCGTGATACTTTTTCTGCAAGTTCCTTTGAACAATGAACACCAAGTCCACTTTCTCTCATACATGTTGCACTATTAAAGTTGATCAATAAGTTGGTGACTTTTGTTGCTCAGTTAGTTGAGCATGCCATATCAAAACCTTGCTTCTCTAAATGCAAAACCAGTGACAGTTTCTCAGAATAAACCAATGTTATTGATATACAATGAATATTTAACATTTGTACAATACATTGTCATTTATAACAATTTGTTGTCAAATGAAGTAAAAGGAAAATCTTGTGATAATAAATGTAAATTGCAACTTTGTTGTCGACGTCACAAATTCTTCATTTTTGTGCTAACATAAGTGTATCCTTTAAGTATGAAATATGTAGAAATTTTACTTGCACAACTACTAGGATCAAAAATGGAACAACATTTGCACAATAATATTTTTTTTAGAAAAACTAAGATCCAATTAGCTTATAATTGAGAAAACAACATTATCTTGGGCTTTAGTTTCGTGGAATGTAGATGAATTTATGTTTCTCAAGCATGTCAATGTCTTGTTCTAGTTTTTTCATTTTGGCCTCAAGTAGTTCCTTGTGCATTTGCTTCGAATGAGTGTCTATCAAAATGGAAAGACTTTGATAGGCATGATTCAGCTCTGCCCAATTCTTCTTGAGTCCCTAAAATAGAACCAGAGACAGAAAAACAAACTAATCAACACTTTGATTAAACTTAGAATGAAATTTGTTTAACAGTTAAGTTAGTTTAACTATTTTAATGTTGATTTATTCAACCTTTAAAAGCAGGGATGATTATCTATGACTCTTTAAACCATCCTTTCTTGAAATCATTCACAGGATGTCGGCACTAGTGGCTAAGTCAACGTTTATTAATATAGAACATAGAACACTACAGCACAGTACAGGCCCTTCGGCCATGATGTTGTGCCGACCTATTATCCTACTCTAAGATCAAACTAACCAGCATACCCTACATTTTACTATCATCCATGTGCCTATCCAAGAGTCGCTTTAATTTCCCTAATGTATCTGCCTCTACGACCACCGCTGGCAGTGCATATCACACACCCACCACTGGCGGTGTAAAGAACCTACCTCTGACATCTCCCCTATACCTTCCTCCAATCACCTTAAAATTATGTCCCCTCGTGATAGCCATTTCTGCCCTGGGAAAAAGTCTCTGGCTATCTACTCTATGTATGTCTCTTATCATCTTGTACACCTCTACCAAGTCACCGCTCATCCTTCTTTGCTCCAATGAGAAAATCCCTAGCTCCCTCAATCTTTCCTCATAAGACCTGCCCTCCAGTCCAGGCAGCATCCTGGTAAATCTCCTCTGCACCCTCTCTAAAGCTTCCACATCTTTCCTGTAATGAGGTGACCAGAACTGAACACAATATTCCAAGTGTGGTCTGACCAGGGTTTTACAGAGCTGCAGCATAATCTCGCGGCTCTTAAACTCAATCTCCCGGCTAATGAAAGTCAACACCTTCTTAACAACCCTATCAACTAGGGTAGCAACTTTGAGGGATCTATGGTTGTGGACCCCAAGATTCCTCTGTTCCTCCACACTGCCAAGAATCCTGCCATTAACCCTGTATTCTGCATTCAAATTCGACCTTCCAAAATGAATCACTTCACACTTTTCCAGGTTGAGTTCCATCTGCCACTTCTTTGCCCAGCTCTGCATCCTGTCAGTGTCCCGTTGCAACCTACAACAGCCCTCCACGCTATCCACAACTTCACCAACCTTCGTGTCATCAGCAAACTTACTAACCACCCTTCCGCTTCCTCATCCAAGTCATTTATAAAGATCACAAAGAGCACAGGTCCCAGAACAGATCCCTACAAAAAACCGCTGGTCACCGAGCTCCAGGCTGATTACTTTCCATCTAGTGCCACCCTCTGTCTTCTAATGGACAGATAATTCTGTATCCAGACAGCCAAATTTCCCTGAATCCCATGCCTCCTTACTTTCTGAATGAGCCTACCATGGGGAACCTTATGAAACGCCTTGCTAAAATCCATACATACCACATCCACTGCTCTACCTTCATCAATGTGTTTTGCCACATCCTCAAGTAGTTTTCAATTCAATAAGCCTTGTGAGGCATGACTTGACCCTCACAAAGCCATGTTGTCTCTCATTAAACTATGCTTTACCAAATAATCATAAATACTATCTCTTAGAATCCTGTCTAATAATTTGCCCACCACAGAAGTAAGATTGACTGGTCTGTAATTCCCGGGGTTATCCCTATTCCCTTTCTTGAACAAGGGAATGACATTTGCCACCCTCCAATCACCTGGTACCAATCCAGTGGACAGTGAGGACGCAAAGATCAAAGATAATCGCCAAAGCCGCAGCAATCTCTTCCCTCACTTCCCATAGTAACCTTTGGCATATTCCGTCAGGCCCAGTGGACTTATCTATCCTAATGTTTTTCAAAATTTCTAGCACATCCTCCTTCCTAACATCAGCCTGTTTGAGTACATCAGCCTCTTTCATGCTGTCCTCACAAACGACGAGGTCCCTCTCATTCGTGACTAGTGAAGCAAAGTACTCATTAAGGACCTGCCCTACCTCCTTGTAATTCCCCCTCGCCCAATCAAATACTTTCTCATACCATCTGCTCCTATCCCTGTCCATGACTGACTATAGTAAAGATCAGGGAGTTGTGATCACTCTCACCGAAATGTTCTCCCACCGAGATCTGACACCTGGCCTGGTTCATTGCCAAGCACTAAATCCAATATGGCCTTCCCGCTAGTCAGCCTATCTACATATTGAGTCAGAAATACTTCCTGGACACATCTGACAAAATCTGCTCCATCCAAACCATTTGCACTTAGGAGATTCCAGTCTACATTAGGGAAGTTGAAGTCACCCAGGATAACAACCCTATTACTTCTGCACCTTTCCAAAATCTGTCTCCCAATCTGTTCCTC
>JAHRHZ010000034.1:32756078-32783902 GCA_024137785.1 Ginglymostoma cirratum | reverse complement strand
GCTGCTTGACCTGCTGTGTTCATCCAGCCCCATGCTTGTTATCTCGGATTCTCCAGCATCTGCAGTACCTTTTATCTCTGTTCCTCAGTGTCTCTGTTGCTATTGGGGGGTCTATAGAAAATTTGTAATAAAGTGATTGCTCTTTTCCTGTTTCTGACTTCCACCCATACTGACTCAATAGATAAACCCTCCTCAACGATCTCCCTTTCTGCAGCTGTGATACCATCCCTGATTAGCAATGCCACTCCCCCACCTCCTTTACTTCCCTCCCTATTTCAATTGAAACGTCTAAACACCGGAACATCCAACAACCGTTCCTGCCTTTGTGATATCCAAGTCTCCGTAATGGCCACAACATCATAGCTTCAAGTACTGATCCATGCTGTAAGTTCATCACCCTTATTCCTGACAGTTTTTGCGTTAAAATAGACAAACTTCAACCCATCAAACTGACTGCAACTTTGCCCTATCAACCGTCTATCCTTCCTCACAGACTCTCTGCATTCTGTATATGCCTGTACACCAGCTACCCCATCCTCCAATTGGTAGCTCCGGTTCCCATCCCCCTGCCAAACTAGTTTAAACCCTCCTGAAGAGCTCTAGCAAAGCTCCTGCCCAGGATATTGGTGCCCCTCCAGTTCAGATGCAGTCCGTCCTTCCAGTACAGGTACCACCTTCTCCAGAAAGTATCCCAATGATCCACATATCTGAAGCCTTCCCTCCTACACCAGCTCTGTAACCACATGTTCAGCCTCACTAGCCCAAGGCACCAGTAGTAATCCTGAGATTACTATTCTGCTCAGCCTGCCTTTTAGCTTCAAACCTAACTCCTTATATTCACTTTTCAGGTCCTCATCCCCTTTCCAAGTTATGTCATTGGAACCAATGTTTACCACGACTTCAGGCTGCTCACTCTTCCCCTTAAGAATCCTGTAGACTTGATCTGAGACATCCCTGACCATGGCACCTGGGAGGCAATATACCATCTGGGAGTCCCGTTCACAATAACAGAATCTCCTGTCTGTTCGTTGAATCACCTACCATTATCGCTCTCCTATCTGCCCAATTGCCTTTTGAGTCACAGAGTCAGGCTCAATGCCAGAGACCTGACCGCTATGGCTTTCCCCGGTAGGTTCCACCTCTCAACAGTATCCAAAGCAGTATACTTATTATTGAGGAGAATGGCCGCAGGGGATCCCTGCACTGTCTGCCTATTCTCTTTCCCTCTCCTGACAGTCACCCAGCCACATTTATCCTGTTACTTAGGTGTGACTACCTCTCTATAATTCATCTCTATCACCCCCTCAGCGTCCCGAATGATCCGGAGTTCATCCAGCTAGTGCTCCAGTTCCCTAATGCGGCCTGTGAGGAACTGGAGTTGGGTGCACTTCTTGCAGGTAAAGTCAGCAGGGACACTAGTGGTGACTCTTACCTCCCACATCCTACAAGAGGAGCATGCAACTGCCCTAGCTTCCATCCATAATAGCTTCCATAGTAGTGCAGTGACATTACCAATACTCCATCACCTTTCCCCCTCCTACTTAGGAGAATAGTTTGTGGTAATGTTATAAATATACAAATACATTGCTAAATTAGACAATTAATGTTTTGAATATATAAAGAAATTGCACTGATTTTCCATTTCTTCACAGATCTTGCTTCATGTTCTTCTTTTCAGATCTTTAATTTCATTTACTCAAAATCTATTTGCCCCCAGCCTGATAAAAGGGAGAACGTAAGGAAGAACTGTTTTGCAGCATATGGTAATGACTTGGAACATGCGGTCTTTGAAATGTGATTGATTCAGAAATGTTGAATGATACCAAAAGGAAATTGGATAACAAACTAGCAGGGCTACATGAACAGCATCTGAGAATTGGACTGACTGGATTGCAGAGCAAAGAGGCAGCGTGAATTCGGAGGGCCAAATATCCTCTTTCTGTGCCAAAATGACACTATGAGCTGTGATTTCAAGTTATGAATGCACTGGCTATGGTCTAAAAGCATGAATTGGGAAGTTGTGGGAGGTGCTGACATGATGCTAGACCATAAAAAGATTGTCAACATGAACTGGGAAGGAGGTTGGGACGAAATAAATCGGAGGTAATGGAAAAATATACCATTCTGAATTCATAGATAGATAGAGAAGACAGTGAGTATAAGCTACATTGGGAGAATTACAAGATAACAGAATGGTGAAAAAGGCTTGATGGTCTCTTGGCTTATTCCTTTTCATATGTTTTCTTCTGTTTTGAAATTTTAGCCAGACGTCTGATTTTTCCATTATACCATAAAGTGATAATCATTGCTAACCGATAACACGTTGTTCCGCTCCTCTTCAGTCAACATTTTCATGGAACCTTGCTGTATACGCTCTTTTACATAGGCATCATATTCTTCTTGTGCTTTCTTCTCCTCTTCAGACTGCTTGATTAGATAATCTGGGATTTTACCAAAATCCTGCAAATGAAATTAACCCACTGAGTACGAAGTATCCATTTTAATGCTGAATTAATATTTAATATATATTTGGATATTGGAATCATAGATGTACGATTCTGGAATATGTCTGTTGACTTTAAACACAAGTAAACATTAATGCATGGTATGCAATTCCTATCTACAAACTTTTACTTCATGTTAAAAGTTAAAAAATGTGAAATGATAGTTAAACATTTCAAATTAGCATTTCAATGTTAAACATTCACTTACCTGTCACACTTATAACAACTACCTGTCAGATCACTATGAGATGCTGTAATAGGACTACCAAACTAAATCACACTTGTGATAATTACTTGTTATAGCACTAGGTGGCATTGTAAATCACTCAACTACTTTGAAAGAAAGTTTTTGGCACTTCTTTTCATCAGTAACTAAAAGTTTTAGTATCCAAAATATGAAACCTGGTCTTTAAAATTTCAAATAATTTCATATCTCACATTAATGGTTTAATGTATCCATTGATATTTTGTCATTTTTAATGTCTGCATTACAATTTTTAGTTGAAAGCCTCAGCCTCTCCTAAATGATTAGACTTTGAATAAATTTTTCTTTTGCTTAATCAAAGTTCCAAGATCCAAGTTCCCCTCCAAGCCACTCACCATCCTGACTTGGAAATATATCACCGCTCCTTCACTGTCGCTGGGTGAAAACCCTGGAATTCCCTCCCTAATAACACTGTGGGTCAACCCACAGCAGGAGGACTGCAGCGATTCAAGAAGGCAGCTCACCGCTACCTTCTCAAGGGCAACTAGGGATCAGCAAGAAATGCTGGCTGCCCGCATCCCACAAATGAATAGAAAATCCTTTGGCTTAGTCAGCTAAAGGTAAAGTTTGAATATTAAACGGGTGCAGTGTACTAAACATTCTAGAATGCATCAGCAACAAGTCAATTTGCTGGAACATTTTCTACAACTTTTAGTTGCTTTCATCCACTTGTTTTTCACAATATTTGAAGAAAAACTACAGGTCATATTTGAAAGCTTGATTCAGATTCAGTTTGTACAAATGTAAGAGAAAGAGTGAAGGATGAAGAGGGAATGATAAATAGCAGACTGAACCGATTACATGTATATTTTGTTACATGTTCCATAAATTTCAGAAGATATATTCACCTTGGAGCTAGAGTTTGAGCAATAATTGCAATGGTTGAACTAGATGTAAAATAAATACAGTCAGTATGGCTGAAGCCCAATACTTTCTGAAGAAATGATGGAGTTATCGGTGCAGAATTTTAACAGCCAAGTGGATGTCAGTTTAGGTATTAGTGGAGCTAGGGATTAGTGAATTAAAAAGCGGCACTGAGTCAGGAACCTGACAAGATCCCATTGCTGGAGTTGAACCAGGGTACACTTGTAATACAAACAGGGTAACCCTGTGGAGCTATTAAGTAAAGAAATTTAAATATTGTAAGATGCAGTTAACTTTATCAGCCAATAAATAGGTTTCCTGAGTATTTTCTATCACGGGTTCACAAGATGAGAGCATAGTAGTGATTAATTGAACTGTGAAACTAACTAGCAGGGAGCCTTTTAAAGAATGAAACCTCAAAATGTGTGCTATCTTCAGTGCAAGGCTTTATTCAGATAGTTCCGAGTTACATTCAAGTCAAAATTTAATTCTGTCTCTCTGCACACAGATGCTGCCAGTCCAGCTGGGCATTTTCAGCACTTTCTGCTTTTATTTCAGTGAAAGGCTTTTTTGTGCTTGAAGGTTTAGTTGTGTGAGTTCGATTTTACTATTTTGAGGGTCATCTCCTACATTTTGGAAACAATTTGAATTACCTTGGAGTTTACACATCTTCATCTAACTTCCCTGCTGTGAACCTGCACTACATATGGGAGTAACAAATTAATGCAGCAGTAACCTGGATCTGTGATGAGAAGCAGCAGGAGGAATAACAGCAGTAACAGCAAGAAACTGCAAAAAATGCAAGAGTGCCAACTGTGGGAGAATTCTCTGCCACCAGCTACCACCCCATAAGACAGCAGGGATGGAGGATGGCTGTTGACAGTGTTCCAGTTCGAAGGAGGTGATACTCCCAGCACAGAGTGTACAAACAATAAGCATCCTCAACATGATGGAACAACAGTGCCTCATCAATAGGTCATTGTTGACATCTGCAGTCTCATGGAAGGAGACCTGCTTCCAAGAAGGCCAGGTGGGTGAGCATTCCAGTTACCAACAAGGTTATCAATGCCTTGAATGTCTTGCTGCTAATTCTCCAGTTCTTGCTAGAGATGTGCTAGTATCTTCTGTAGAATCTCACATTCTGTTGCCTATAAATGTATCTCTCATGATATCAATGTCTTATTTCTGAAAGCCACCACTTAAGTACATTTTGATGTGGATACCACTAACAAAATATGGTTGTCAGCTTCACTGCATTGGTAGGTTTTTCACAGGTTCATAGACAACTATTGGCTGAACACATGTGGGATCCAAGGTATCTCAGCTCAGCCAGGAGTCCTTATCAATTGCAAGAGATTGCATTTCTTCAATTTGCAATAGTTTTGGCAACCAAAAATTTATCATGTGCCTGCTTTAGATATCCAGGGAGCTACTGCTATTCATTCATTCTCGAAGAGTCACATCTTGCACAGTATTTTGATCTGCCACACAGTATCAGTGGCAGTGTCCTGAGGGGGGAGACCTGGCCAAAGACTCCAATAAAGGAATTGTTTGTGAAATGAACAGCCAGAGGATGTGGTAGATGCAAGTGCAGTTATGGCATTTAAAAAACATTTGGACAGGAACTCAAATAGGAATGGTTTAGAAGGATATGGGCCAAATCCAGGCAAATGGGACTAATTTAGTTTGGGAAACTTGGTCAGCATGGATGAGTTGGAATGAAGGGTCTGTTTTCATGCTGTTTGACTCTATTTAGGAAGCCTACTGGTGAAACTAAGCAGAGAAACAACAGCACTTACGTGGACCAAGTGTAGTAATGGAGCAACAGATCTATAAGTGCCATTTACTATACCCTATTAAAGGCTTCCAACAATTGTGGTCAACATCACCTTGTAAAACTGCAGCTAAAGCAAAAGGTACAGAACGATTGCCATCCTCCTCCAAGAAGCCAGCTGTGACCATAATGCCTGAAACCACTGGCAGAGAAGCCTTATAACATCATGAAGGCATGCTTTCCCTATCTGTGTACATAAGGAGGTCTGATAGTCCCATCAGAAATGTTGTGCTCACCCTTTAATTCAAATAATTCCTACAGTCAATAATCCAACCATCAACCTCTTACCCTTTCATCCTTAAAATGAGATCATAACCATTCACCATACCATACATGCTATGAAGAGTCAATAATAATGCAACAGAGAGAGGTCAGAAGAATGAGAATTTCAAACAAAATGTTATGATGTAGAGGGAGGCCACTTGGGCCATCGTGTCTGCACCACCTATCCAGCAAGACTTTGTGCTAATCTTCTGCCTTTTCTTTTTTTTAAAAATATTCACTTGTGGGATTTGTACTTCGCTGGCTGGCCAGCATTTTATTGCCCATCCCTAGTTGCCCTTGAGAAGGTGGTGGCGAGCTGTTGCCCTGCACTGCTATAGTACACTCGTGTAGATCATTTCTTTTTAAATAATAATCCAATGCCCTCTTGAATGCCTCGATTGAACCTCCAATACAATTCCAGGAAGTGCATTCTAGTCCCAAACAACTCATAAAATGGAAAGGTTTTCATTCCTCACCTCTCATTTGCTCTCTTGCAAATCACTTTAATTACCTGCCCTCTTGTTCTTGATCCTTTTATCTGCAGGAACAGTTTCTCTCTTATCCACTCTGCTCATCTCTCTCATGATTTTGAAAACTTCAATAATGAGATGTCCTCTTAGCCTTCTCGCCGAGGAGCACAGTCCTAACCTCTCCAATCTACCTTCATGAGTGAAGTTTCTCATCCCTGGTATCATTCTTATAAATATTTTCTGCACTCTTCTCAACACGTTTACATCCTCCCTACAACTTGATGCTCAGAACTGTACAAAACTAGGCACAAGTTAGGAATATGATTGAATACTTTCCACATTACTGGATGACTGCTGCTCCAATAACATTCAAAGAGCTCAAAATCATCCAGGACAAAGCAGCCACTTCGTTGGCACCACAACAACCACTTAATACAGTCACTATCTGCATTACCAACAACAGTGGTATCACTGCATACCATCTACAGGACAAACTGGAACAACTCCCAAGAGTTCCTTATACAGCACTTTCTAAACTCATGTCTTTTCCCACCGAGAGTACAAGGCAGCAGATATGAGAACACCAACACCTGCAAGTTCCCCTTTGAGTCATACACCATCATAACTTGGAACTATATCAATTTTAGGTGGCATAGTGGTGCAATTGTCAGCACTGCTGCCTCACAGTAGCAGGGACCTGGGTTCGATCTAAGCCTGGGGTCAATAACTGTGTGGAATTTGCATATTTTCCCCATGTCTGCATGGGTTTCCACTGGGTACTCTGGTTTCTGCCTACAGTCCAAATGCATTCAGGTTAGGTGGGTTGGCCATGCTTAATTGCTCCATAGTATCAAAGGACATGCAGGGTGGGTGGATTAGCCATGGCAGAAACAACAGAACTGAGGAAGGGTCACCGGACCCAAAACATTAACTCTGATTTTTTCTTCACAGATGCTGCCAGACCTGCTGAACTTTTCCAGCAACTTCTGTTTGTGCTCCTCATTTACAGCATCCACAGTTCTTTTGGTATTTAGCCACGGCAAATGCAGTGTTAAGGTAGGATGCTGTTTGGGGGGTTGGCACAAAATTGATGGGCAGAATGGTCTCCTTCTGTGATTTCCTTACTACTGTTAGGTCAAAATTCTGGAACTCCCTCTCTAACAGCACTGTGGGGGTCTCCACACCTTATGGTTCAACAAGGCAACACATCACCATTTTCTTAAGAACAATTAGGGATGTGCCAGAAATGCTAGTCTAGTCCAGTGTGCACTACATCCCATTCGTTAATGAATGAAAGAAACCTGGCTATGGTTACAAAATAGTATTTCTGCCTGCACAGATGCTGGGAGCTAAAGTTGTATTGACACATAACAGGACCACAAAGTGCACAAATGAAGAATGGAACCATTGTCAACGAAATGAAGATAAATGTTACATTTATTTACTGTCTCACAATCTCAGGACATTCTAATTAATTATTTTTTAAGTGCGGCGACTACCATAATATAGGGAAAATTGACAACTAATTTGCATTCAGCAAGGCTCTATAGATTATTGATATAAATACCAGATTATCCAGTTAAATGACGTGGATTGAACGTTAAATGCTTGCCAGAGTAATTTCTTCTTTGAAAAGTCATGAGGAATTTTTTGCATCCATGATGGCAAATCTGACTTAGCAGTTATTTACTACTGTACTGAGGCGTCAGCATAGGTTAAGCGTTCAACGCTCTGAAATGAGGTTTGAATCCATGACCTTCTGGTTTAAGCATGTCACATTGACAGCCTTATCTCCCCATCAGCAACACATCTCCCTTCCACAATTCCATTGTCTCATATCATATTTTCTGTAATATTTCTGGAAAGTGAAGTTGTTGCATTATCTGCATTTGAAAGAAATTACCAAAAACAGAATATTTGCTAGTTAATAGTACATCTAAATCAGTATTTTCTGGAGGACAGACTAACATGCACAGAGGAAAATGGGTGCCATTTTGGGAAAAAACAGGCAACATCAGAGCTGAACAGACATGAGCTGGAAGCTCTATTATTCCTAACAGTCAAGTCAGAGATAAAAGATTGGAAGAGAACTGCCAGTTCAAGATGGTAATGAGATAAATTGCATAGGGTGCTGAGAGTTTAGTTTTCTGATATTCTAGTTATTTGAAATATCACCCATCATTACTCAGTCACACATTCTTCACAATTTAGAGTACACACTCCTAAAATAAACATTTCTTGTATAGCTCATTAAGAAATTTGACAGCTCCATAATATCCATTGTGGTTTCTGACTCAGTGACTCTGGCATGACACCTTACTTAAGTCCCAGCCCACACACATCCACTTAGGAGGAGGTAAAAAATGAGATCAAAAGCATAGACACGGATCTGCTTATGAAAATATCTTCTGCTATGAACATTAGTAAAAGGACCTTTTGTAAGGTTGAGTATTGATGATTATTATTACACAGTTTTTGAAAATTATTAATACTTCGTATACATTTTCAGGTTCTGCATTGTGCAAACGATCACAATTTTAGTAGATTTTTTGATAATAGGACATCCAGTCATATGAATTACATTAGTGAGACAGGTTTACAAACCCAAAACTGCACCATAGATTTTTCAAAGTCAGTTCATTTCAGCCTGTTGTATAAATACCTATAAGTTCTTACCTTGGGTCGCATGCTAGCTGTGATATTGATCAGTTCAGTCCCTCCTGTGCTGCTTCAGTTTCATCTCCAAGATATACCAGGTACAAGCTATTTCCTTTCATGGTTTGCTAGCTGTCAGTTTCCTTTATAAACTTTCTAACTAACATTGGAAAAACATGGACTTATTAGAGATAGACAGCATGGCTTTGCGCAGGGAGATCGTGTCTCACAAACCTGATTGAGATTTTTGAGGAAGTGACAAAGATTATTTATGAGGACAGCAGGACAGTGAATGTAGTCTACATGGACTTTAGCAAGGCCTTTGACAAGGTTCTTAATTGTAGACTGGTCCAGAAGGTGAAGTCACATAAGACTCATGGTGAGTTGGTAAGATGGATACAGAATTGGTTTGGTTATAACAGACAGAGTAGTGGGGGAAGGTTGTTTTTCGGTCTGGAGATCTGTGATCAGTGGTGTTCTGCAGGGATTAATGCTGGGACACCTGTTGTTTATAATACATATAAATGACTTGGAGATGAAGGTAGGTGGTGTAATTAGGAGATTTGTAGATCACACAAAGACTGGGGTTGCTGCAGATAGTGAGGAAGACTGCCAGAGGACACAGTGGGATGTAGTTAGGCTGGAGACTTGGCAGAAAAATGGCAAATGGAATTCAATTTGAGGTGATGCATTTTAAAAGGTCCAATAGAGGAGAGAAGTATACAGTAAATGGCAGAACCTATAGAATCATTAACATACAGAGGGATCTAGGCATCCAGGTCCACAGTTTCCTGAAAGTGGCAACACAAATGGACATGGTGGTGAAGAAGGCTTATGGTATGCTTGCCTTCATTGGTTGGGATGTAGAATATAAAAACTGGCAAGTAATGTTGCAGCCATATAGAATTTTAGTTGGGCCACATTTGGAATATTGTGTACATCTGGTCACCACAATATCAGAAGAACATGGAGGCTTTGGAAAAGATACAGAAAAGGTTTACCAGAATATTTGGAGAGTATTAGCTTTGAGGAGAGATTGGACAAATTTGGTTTGTCCTCATTTGAATGTTGGAGATTGAGGGGCAACCTGATAGAGATTTACAAAATTACGAGAGATATAGAAAGAATATAGTCGGAGTCTTTTTCCAGGGCAAGTTTATTTTTAAACACAGCAGGTGGTAACTGCTGGAATGCGCCACCAGATAGGTGATAGAAGCAAATTCAATAGCAACATTTAAGAGATACCTTGACAGATACACGAATAGGCAGGAAATAGAGGAACACAGACCATGTAGAGGAAAAAAATTTTTGGTTTAGAAAGGCATCACGTGTCGGCACAGGCTTGGTGGGCCGAAGGGTCTGTTCCTCTGCTGTACTGTTCTTAGCACTTTGTATTACCTAAATTTACTTGATCCTTTAAAAACTAATTCTACCGAGGTAACATTTGGAGGCCAATTTACATTTTTTAACTTGTATGTTGATTTAAATAAATTAGTCTTTCAAAAAAATTTCTTAAAGCTCTTAATTCATAAAGCTGTTTTTTCATGAGCTTCTCTTAACTTCTAATTTAAGTGAATAACGCGTAATTTGTACCTTAAGGTATTAGAGTTCAATATCACGTCGGGTAATCTGACCAAACACAGACAATCTGTGGAAGCCATTGGTTGTCTGGAAAAAGATGCAGTGGTTTTTGTCGAGGTTTGTCCCATGACATAGGACTCAGTGCTCTACGGTCTGTTCTGCAGAATGCACACCAGGACAAACATCTCCTGCGCCCAAAGGACCATCAACTTGTTGAAAGATGCTTTTTGATCTGCCCAAAACTTGTCAGACTTGCAGAACAAGGACTTGACCTTGACCAAGTGTTGCAGATTAGCATGTTTTAAGGTCCAGAACTATGCGCGGAGGGCCACACTAAAGTTTAGGACATCTGCTGCCAAGGCACAGTGGGAAAAGACCACTATCTGAGGTTTTTCTTCTGAAGTTAAATGGAGGTCTGTTCAGTTGTCAGACCCTCCTGGTATCTCAAGTGCATGTAAATATAATCTTGTTCAAGTAAGAAATGCCTTTGGTTTATTTGAATAAAGTCAAATTCTAGTGTTTGTTTGTCTTATTGATATGCTGCTGTACAGAACAGACTGTGTTTGTGACTTTGTGTTATATAAATACATATTTGCAAAAAATATCTTTTTATATAAAAGTATAAAAAAAGTTACATTAAAAAAATCATTGTGTAGCCTTTCCAACAGGAATCCTGGACTTGTAAAGTGTGGGAATCTTAGTATAATGGGTACCCACAATAATACATTTGTCTTAATCATCTTTATATATTAAGCTGTCAGTCTGAACAAAAGAGATAGAGAAAAAAAACCTCTGTGTTAATCCTGCTGCTTGTTGATGATTTGTGTTACCGTAGAATCAGCATGGTGCACCAATATCAACTAAGAGTATGTACTTTTTGCTTTACAGTCCAGCTGAATTTCCTACATAAAATTGCAGTTATCCGTTTTCCCTTGCATTTTCCCCCTCCATTTTCCCCATCCAATTCATGCTGTCCCAAGATTTCTGCAGCTTTTCCCTACTGAATTGGGCATCTGCTTCACCAACAGGTATGGACTAAGGATAGCTGTTTAATATGGCAGAATGGGCAGTTCCTCACAGTCACCCTCTGCTTGATGGTGAGGAGTGCCCAGCTGGGTTCTGAGATGCAGTGTCCTGCACCTCTAATTAGACATTCAGAAACGATAAGATAGCACACTTACAGAGGCATCAATAACGCACATATTTTTTGTGGCTTTACAGGATAATCTCTGGTACTGGACAGCAACGAGAAAGACCTCACATTAGTAACCATTTGTATTACTTTAGTCCTGTTCCACTTGTATGTGCAATAGTGCTGACAGGATGCAAACCTGCAAAATGGATATGTGTGTAATTTCAACAACCTCAATTTCTTCAGAAATATTGCTTCTACAGAAATCCATGGAGAGAAAGCAGAGTTAATGTTTTGGGTCCAGTGACCCTTCATCAGAACTGTTTCTAGCTAGGAAAAAAGGTTGGTATGTGTGCTTAAGATGGGGTGGGCGAAGGAGTAAGTGGAAATGGAGCCGAGAGAGAGAACAGGAGTTGGACAGACAAAGGAATGGATAATGGTCAGCCTGGGAGAATCAATAGCTGCTAATAGGGGCCATTAATAGCTGATATTGGTTGGTTGTAGTAGCAGCCCATGTGATGACAAAGCCTGGTGGGTAGGGTTGGGGTAAGGACTCCCGCCTCCTTATAACACCAATGGGATTCCTCATGTCTTCGTTAACACTCCACCAGCATCCACATGCAAAAGATCATTAGCCACCATTTCTGCCACCTCCATCACCAGACACATATTCCTTTCCTCTCCCCTCCCCTCTCAGCTTCCGCGCGACCACTCCCTCCAGGACACACTGGTTCACTCCTCCTCTACTTTCAATGCCTCCCCATAACCCCATAGTACCTTGCCAAACTATCGCAAGAAGGTGTAACAACAGCACCATTTACTTCCTCCCTCCTCACTATACAAGGTTCCAGACACACTTTCCAGATGTAGCAGCAATTTACCTGGGCTTCACTCAATCTAGTCTACTGTAATCGCTGATCACAACACGCTCTCCTCTACATTAGGGACAAAATTGCAGACCGCTTTTGGGTGCCCGCTGTGCGGAACACTTGCTTTCTGACTGCAGAAATGACTCTGAGCTGTCAGTTGCCTGCCACTTTAATAGATCACCATATTCCCTGACCAACATCTCAATCTAGGGCTTGCTTCAGAGCTTCAGCACTTTAGCAAAGCTCAGAGCAAGCTGGAAAAACAACACGGCATTTTCCTCTTGGGAATCTTACAGCCTTCAAGACTTAACATCAAGTTCAATAATTTTAGGGCCTAAGCACCTTCTCCCAAGACCTCACCCCACCCCACACACCAGGCCTTGTCATCATATGGACTACTATCCATTGTCAGCAACTAATGGACCCCATTAAAAGCCGTTGATTCTCCCAGGCTGACTATTAGCTATTCTTTGCCTCCCCAAATAGTGTTCTCTCTCAGGGCCTCATCGCCACCAATCATTTACTTCTTACTCCTTCTCCATCTTCAGCATGTACCAATCTTTCCTTGCTACTATCAGTTCTGAAGAAGGATCATTGAGCCCGAAACATTAACTCTGCTTTCTCTCTACAGATGTGCCAGGTCTGCTGAGTTTTTCCAATAGTTTCTGTTTTTGTATCACATGTCATTTGGCTTCAGAATATTCCGTTCTAAGAAACCAGCTGAAAATATGCTATGAACTTCTTTTTTAGGCTGCCTTTGTTCCTTATGATTATTGCCTGCCATTCTGAAAATCTTTCATTATTTCTTCCTTTATGCTCCACCCTACCAAGTTAGGGGGCTGTGCATCACTTCCAGAAGTGACTTCTTGCCTTTATTATTTTTCATCCCTATCGAAATAATTTTGAAATCCTGGTTTCATGAAATTAGGTCATCCCTTTCTATTCTGCTAATTATTCACTAGCAAAGCCACCCCTCTACATTGTTCCTAGCTTAATGTCCTGCCTAAATTTCCTGCAACTTCAAGATTCGGGTCTTAGGCCGGTTCAGGTACGGCAAGTCCCGGAGAGAAGGCAAGGCCTCTGTGGACTGGAAGTGAGGCCTTGAAGTCCAAAGCCCAGCATGGTCTAGAGACTTGGCCCCGGCGGTTTGGAGCTCGGTGCTGGAACTGACTTGGTGAAATGACTAAAATTCAAGTACTTTTAAAAAAATTCTTTATTCTTATGCTGAATTTTATTTATTATTCTTTCAAGTCTGTAACACATGCTTAAGTATTTGTACCTAGGTAACCTGTACCCAAGTAGGTACCAAAGCAGCAACATTACAAACTTTTCACTGTATTCATTTGAGTGCACGTGACAATAAAGCTAATTCAGTCCATAAAATTCTGTAGCCTGTCTCTGTAATAACTAGCAGATCTTAAGTATCTGTGCTTTAGTACAGTGGCAATTTCCAGCATGATCTTTCTGAAAAGTAATCTGGCTTTTAGGGGAAGAAATTATTTCTCAACATGATCATTTGAAATATATTAAAGGGAGTGGTAACATGGGGTGGTATATAGGGGCGGTTCAGTGATTAGCGCTGCTGTCTCATAGCGCCAGAGACCTTGGTTCAATTCTACCCGTAAGTGATTGTGTGTGCGTGGAGTTTGCACATTCTCCCCATATCTGCATGGGTCTGCTCCAGGTGTTCCGGTTTCCTCCCGCAGTTCAAAAGATGTGCAGGTTAGGTGAATTGGCCATACTAAATTGCCCATAGTGTCCGAGGATGTGCAGCTTAGGTGCATTAGCCACAGGAGATGGAGGGTCACAAGTAGGGTGTTTAGGTCTGGGTGGGGTGCTCTTCAGAGGGTCAGTATGGAGTCGATCGGCAGAATGGCTTGCTTACACACTTTAGGGATTCTATGATAAGATAAATTGAATATTGAAAGAGATACTTTTGTACAAGGGATGGAAAATATTTGGTAAGTGAGAAGTATGTAAAAAGAGTCATTGAAGTGAAGGATTTAAAAGATTATACAAGAAAGGTAAAAAAAACCACAGCAAATATTCATTCTAATGTATTAACACACAAATACTGGTATCTACCTTTCTGTAGAGTTGAGTTGGAAGAAGCCCTGATGGTTCCAAAAAGATTTTATTTCCTTTTCTAGTATCAACAATGATTGGCACAGGTTTCTTGGGGACTGACATCTGAATGTCAACTATGTTGGCTTCAACAAAGTTTTTCTTGGTGCGAAGTCCCATTAGTGGTTTGTCAGATGGGATGGAGGATTTAATTCCTTCTACAGGAACTTTGTAAGGTTTCCCTGTGAAATTAAACAGATTATGTTCCTGAAATAATGCAGATTGCAGCCTTATTTCATGACCACTGATGTTCAGCAATGGCTCAAAATGAGATGTGATGTTTCTCCACCCAAAGGCTGGCTGGGAACTGACACATCACAAGTACCTGTGGAAATAGATGAATTTACAAAAAAATTCTGCGAGCTCTGATTATTTTCTAACAAGTGTAGACACTGCCTCATGTAGTGCTAAGCAATATAAAATTCTTAGTCTATACTAAATTAACGGATCTCAGCTATTGCCCTGGATCATCTTTCTTGATTCCAATACCCTTTAAGTAGAGGGAATGAGTTAGTAAAAAAGCATAAGAGTGGGAGGAATCTTGACTTCATCAGGAAAAGTAGCTCACTGAAATTGCACAATTTATTAATAATACTGAAATTTCCCTCAAAACCAAAATTCATAGAATAACTTGACAATTTATATGAAATTGGCTGTAACATGTAAAATGCCCCATTATTCAGCTATAACTGGCAAAAAAAAATCTTTATCAGCTACTAGCCAGGGTTCACCTTTACTACACAAGGTTTGAACTCAAGCTTGTGTGAAGATGACAATTATAAACTGGTGGCTCTCAATCACACATTAATACGTGCCAGTGCAGACCAACCTGAATAAAACAAAGGGATTGCACAAAGAACAAGAGGCTCAGCATTTGGCTTTCTTCTCAGAAGGCACATAATTACAAACTCAGCTCAGCACCAGTCATTCCAGAGCTTGGACTCAATAAAATGACATTTTGCAGAATGATAAATATTACAGAACAGGGGAAAGCTCTTTAGCCACAATACTGATACTTCTGTAATTTTGTTCCGCTTCAGACCTTTACATATACTTCCCATTCAAATATTTACTCCAATCCCTTTTAAATGATATTCTAGAGTCTATCTCAATAGCCACTATGGTATAACATCTTCTGGTCTAATTGTCCTCAGTGGTAAAAGCAACTTTGTCCCTTGGTTCTTCCAATTAGATCCTCAGTTTCCATCCTCTTGCTCCATTTGTCACATGGGAGAGGAATCTATTTATGCATAATAAAGGCTCCAGGTGTTATTCACCTTTGGTTGCCCTCCTCTTGGTATTATTCATACTCATTATGGTGCTGCCACTGCTTCTACCTCAGCAAAAAATTCCTGGTTTCGACATCAACCTCATTTCGCTGTTGCATCTCTCTTCAGTCCTCCCAGTTTGAATTCCAAACCTTCTGTTATTCGATCTTCTGAACCATTGTCTCTATTTCCCTCAAATCAACTTCTAAGCTTTGCTCTTTCCTCACCTGAGCGCCACGCAGTTCTTCACGTACCTCTCCATTCGCTCTTGAGAAATAAGCCCAATCACATTTCAGTCACCCTCCTGTCCACCCTAATCTCTTGAAGGCAACCCTCCTTCTTCCTGTTCTATGCTCCAATTCGCCAGACACCCTCTTCCCCACTCTCTCATGTGAGTCCTCATCTACTTTTTAAGAGGTGGGGTAAATGAGTTAGGTCACAGATCATTGACCTCACTTAACAGAATAAAAGCCTCAAGTGGCTAAATGATTGATTTGTTGTCTTTGCTCCTCTCAATAACCATGTTCCCACACTTACATCCTTTCGCCATTTTCGCCTCTATTGACTGCAAGCTCCAACAATCGCTGCAATTTTTTCTCCTGGCTCCATATATCTACACCCTGGCTCCAGGTCTCCCTGATCTTTAATTCATTTTTCCTTTCTTCACTCGTCCCTATTCCCAGAGTCTTTCTTCCGTCATCCCATTCCCTTCTCTTCAATGGTAAATCCCATTCTGCAGTCATTCTCACACCTTTTCCCATTTTTCTTCTCTCCTTCAAACAGTTTCCATTCGCCCTCACTATTCCAAATTCCTGAGCCTTTGCCCTGTGTCCAGAATGTAAACGCCACAGATAGGAATAGTATCAGAGTTTATTTGATATCCTGCAAGAATAATAACACGGAGAAGAAAATCAGCTTGTGCATACAATGTAAATGCAATATGCCCAGTAAAAATTGAAAGCTGTCATCATGCTGTCCAGACTGAGTAATGAAGAACAACACTTCAACAAATACTGACAGTCAAAGTGGGCATTAATTTCTAGCCTCAGTTGTTTTACCATGAATGAATGAAATTAAATGTCAGCCAACTCTGTAGCTTGTGGACTAAATCCATGCTGACACTACTAATAAAGGGTAGAATACAGTCTGTGGTTTTCCAACTATTAAAATTGATCGGTGAAAACAGCATGCTGTGGGTCAGCTCATGGAGAAATTACCAATCTGTGGTTTAGAATCCCACGAAAGCAATTCTCTACTTCAAAGTGAATGACCCTTCTAAAAAGAATATTAATTTTAGTTTACAGTTAAGATATTGGAAACAAGGAAACATTTTGCAAAGACTTACTTTCTGGTAGCTTTTGTTCCTTGGAATGCTTCAACAGATGGTGCTTTGGACAAGGAGGCTCAACTTTTGGCAAACCCATTGTTTTGTGTGCTGATTTCTTACTATCCCAGTCTTTCTGTACAACTTTCCGCTGTTTTGAATGATAACTGACAACAGGGAAGAAAAATTCTAAATATTTTTGAGCATTTTCACGTGAATAAACAACCAGCTGTAATTTTGACACAACACCAGAAGGAAAAATTTATTTATAAAGTAAAACCCAGTTGAGACATATAGCAACAATTAATTCCAACCAAGGAACCTTGACCGACTAAAATAGCATGTTGCAGTGCAGAGATAGTTATGTTTAAATTACAAAGTATTTTCTATTAGATTACTTTACACAGACATCATGTATGGCACTATCTCCATACTAAAAGTTAAGACTTTGAACAGAACTTACAACTCTAGACTAGGAAATCATGAGGCTGCTGTCAAATTGTATTCCAACACAACTGCAACCTCACGATCCAGCATATTCCATATCCTAGCATTACCATCATGCCAAGATTTCAATGGTTCAATGAAGAGTAGAGAAGGGCATGTCAAGAACAGTACAAGGCATATCTTAAAGAAAAATGTGTTAACCTGGCATAGCTAAAAAACAGGACTACTCGCATGCCAAATAGCATAAGCAGCAAGTGATGCAAGAACAAAATGATTCATAGCCAACGGATCAGATATAAGCTTTGCACTCCTGCCACGTCTAGTTGTGAAAAGTGGTGGACAATAAAACAACTCGCTGGAAGAGGTGGTTCCACAAATACCCCATCAATAATACACATCAAATGGAAAAGAAAAGGCTGAAGCATAAGCAATTCTGGCTGAACATTTTTGCAAAGTAGACTATCTCTCTCAACCTCCTCCAGTGGTCCCTAGCATTAAAAATTCACAGATGCCAGTCTTTAGCCAGTTGGATTCACGCTATATGATATCAAGAAATGTTTAGAGGCATTGACTACTGCAAAGGTTACGGACCCTGCCAATATTCTGGCAATAGTACCGAGGACTTTTGATCCAGAACTTGCCACACACCTAGCCAAGCTGTTCCTGTACAGCTACAACACTGGCATCTACTTGACAAAGTGGAAAACTGCCCAAGTATGTCCTGCACAAAAATAAACAGGATAAATCGAACTCAACACATCACCATCCCAACAGTCTACTCTCAGTCATTGGTAAAGCAATAGAAAGTGTCAACAGCAGTGCTATCAAGCAGCATCTGCTCAAAATAACTTTGTTTTGCCCGAGTTATTCAGCTCCTGACCTCATGAGAACATTGGTTCAAACATGGACAAGAGAGCTGAATTCCAGATATGAAGTGAGAGTAACAACCTTTGATATCAAGGCTGCATTTGGCCAAGCATGGCATCATGCAGCCATAGCAAAACTGGAGTCATTAGGAATCAGGGAAGACTGTCTGCTGTTTCGAGTCATATCTGGCACATTGGAAGATAGTTGTGGTCAGTGAAGGTTAGATATCTCAGTTTCAGGACATCTCTGCAGGAGTTCCTCAGGGTAGAGTCTGAGGTCCAACCATCTTCAGCTACTTCATCAATGACCCTCCCTCCAGCATGAGTGAGGATGTTTGCCAATGAGTGCACAATGTTCAGCTCCATTCACAACTTCTTAGCTACTGAAACTGTGCATATAAAAATGTAACAAGACCTTGACAATATTCAGGTTGCACTGAAAATTGGCGTGTAACATTCGTGCCACACAAATTTCAGGTAATCGCCACCACCAGTAAGAGACAATCTAATCACTGCCCCTTGACAATCAATGGCATTACCATCACTGAATCACTCACTATCAACGTCCTGGGGTTACAATTGAACAGAAACTCAGCTGGGCGTGTCACATAAATACAGTGCTACAAGAGTAAGTCAGAGGCTAGTTAGGAATGTTGCAGCGAGTAAATCACCCCCTGACTGCCTTTGGGCAGACTGCCTGTCTACCATCTGCAAGGCACAGGTGAGGAGTATGATGGAATACTCCCAAATTGCTAAGATGACTGCAGCTCCAACAATATGCAAGAAGCTTGACACCACTCGGGACAAGGCAGCCTGCTTGACTGGCACTAAACCTTCAATCACTTCACCACCGTCATTCAGTGCATACTGCTATTACTATCTCCAAGATACACTGCAGAAATTTGCCAAGGATACTCAGACTGCACCTTCCAATCCCAAGCTCAGTTCCATCTAGAAGGACAAGGGTAGCAGATAGATGAGGACACCACCACAACATAGTTCCCCTCCGAGCCAATTGCCATCCTGACTTGGAAACATATCACTTTTCCTTCACTGTCACTTGGATCCTAGAATTCCCTGCCTAAAGGCATAGTAGGTTTACCTGCAGCTCATGGCTGCTTTGGTGCAAGAAGGCAGCTCATCACCACCTTCTCAAGGGCAACTAGGGATGAGCAATAAATGCTTGCCTAGCCAGTGATATGCATGTCCCCCAAGTAAACCAAAGAAAAAAACATCCTTGTCAATCTCTTCTGTAGTTCCTCCAGTGCAATCTCAGTCTACCTTTAGTGTAGCAACCAAAATTGCACACAGTATCATACAGTCATAGAGTAATACAGCATGGAAACAGGCCCTTCAGCCCAAACTGGCCCATGCTGAACATGGTGCTCACTCAGCTAGTTGCAACTGCCTGCATTTGGATGATATCACCCTCTAAACCCTTCCCATCCATGGACCTATCCAAATATATTTTTTAAATATTGCTATTGTACCTGCCTCAACCACTTTCTCTGGCATGCCATTCTATATATGCACCACTCTCTGTGTGAAGAAGTTGCCCCTCAGGTCCTTCTTAAATCATTCCCCTCTCACCTTAAACCTATGCCTTCTAGTTTTCAATTCTCCATCCCTGGGGAAAACATTATATGCATTCATCCTATCTATGCCCCTCATGATTTTAAATACCTCAACAGGTTCACCCGTCATTCTCCCACGTTCCAAGGAATAAAGTTCTATCCTGGCCGACCTCTCCCTATAACTCAGGCCTACTTTTCCTGGCAACATCCTCATAAATTTTCTTTGCGCACTTTCCAGTTTAACTGTGTCTTTCCTATAAAAGGGTGACCAAAACTGTACACAATACTCCAAGTGCGGCCTCACCAATGACTTATACAACTGTAACATAATGTCCCGACTCCTATAGTCAATGCCTCGACCGATGAAGGCTAGCATGCTAAATGCCTTCTTTACCACCCTGTCTACCTGTGACACTGCTTTCAACAAACTATGTACTTGAGCTCCTAGGTCCCTCTGTTCGATAACACTCCTCAGGACCTTACCATTTACTGTATAAGTCCTACCTTGGTTTTACTTTCCAAAGTGCAACACTTCACACTTATCTGTATTGAACTGTATTTGCCAATCCTCAGCCCACTTCTCCATCTGTTCAAGATCCCTCTAATTTTTGATAACCTTCCTTGCTATCAACGATACCTCCTAATTTTGTATTATCATCCTCAAACTTACTAATCATGCCTTGTACATTCACATCCAGGTCATTTATGTAAATAACAAATAACAAAGGTCCCAGCACTGACCCCTCTGGCACACCAATAGTCACAGGCTTCCAGCCCGAGAAACAACCTTCAACCATCATCCGCTGCCTCCTACCATCGAGCCAATTTTGAATCCAATTAGCTAGCTCTCCCCGAATCCCACGTGATCTAACCTTCATGAACAGCCTGCCACGCAGGACCTTATCAAAGGTCACACTAAAGTCTACACAGACAACATCCACTGCCCTACCCTCATCTATCCTTTTGGTTACCTCTTCAAAAAACTCTAAAAGATTTGTCAGAGATGATTTCCCGTGCATAAATCCATGCCTACTATCCCTAATCAGATCTTGACAATCCAAATGTTGGTTGATCCTGTCCCTTAGTATCCTCTCCAATAACTTGCCTACCACTGATGTCAGGCTCACTGGCCTGTAGTTCCCTGGTTTGTCTTTGCTACCTTACTTAAACAAAGAAAAAAAACACTAGCCGCCCTCCAGTCTTCTGGAACTTCGCCAGTGGCTAAAGGGGAAACAAAAATCTCGACAAGGGCCTCTGCAATTTCTTCCCTAGCCTCCCACAACGTCCGAGGATGGACTTGGTCAGGCCCTGGGAATTTATCCACCTTAATGCACTTTGAAGCTGAAAACACCTCCTCTCTGGTCATATGTATGTGGTCCAAAACATGCCCACTTGTTTCTCTTATTTCCTTAGCATCCATGATTCTTTCCTCAGTGAACACTGAGGAGAAATATTCATTAAAAATCTCCCCCATCTCCTGTGGCTCCACACACAGATGGCCATACTGACCTTTAAGGGGACCTTTTCTTCCCTTAGCCACCCTTTTACTCTTAATTTAGCTATAGAACCTCTTGGAATTATCTTTAACATTATCTGCTAGATCCATCTTACACCCTCTTTTTGCTCTTCTGACTTCCCTCTTAAGTGTGCTCTTACACTTTTTATAGTCATCTAGGGATTCACTCGTGCCCGATAGCTTAAACCCAATGTGTATCTTCTTCTTTTTCCTGACCAGAGCTTCAATATCCCTCGTCAGCCCAGGTTACCTAAACCTGCCAGCTTTTCCCATCACCCTAATAGGGACACGCTGTCCCCGGACTCTTGGTATCACACTCTTAAAAGCCTCCCATTTGCTAGTCATTCCATTATCCTTCAAACAGACTCACCCAATCGACCTCTGCTAGATCCTGCCTAATGGTCCCAAAATTGGCCCTGCTCCAGTTCAGTACCTTAATCTGTGGAGCTGTCCTATCTTTTTCCATAACTATGTTAAAACTAAGAGAGTTATAGTTACTGGACCCAAAGTGCTCTTTGACTGACACTTCAGTCACTTGCCTGATCTCATTTCCTAAGAGGAGGTCCAGTGTTGCACCGTCCAGAGTCAAGCCCTCTACATATTGATTTAGGAATCTTTCTTGGACACATTTGACAAATTCCACCCCGTCTGGGCCTTTTACATTCTGGGTGGTCCAGTCAACACAGGGGAAATTAAAATCTCCAACCAATACTACTCTACTATTCCTACAGGTATCTGCAATCTCTCTACACATCTGCTCCTCTCATACCCGCTGGCTATTTGCAGGTCTATAATACAGTCCCAGAGTGACCATCCCATTCTTGTTTCTAAGTTCTAATCAAATGGCCTCATTTGACGGCCCCTTAAGAATATCCTCTCTAAGCACTGTCGTTATGTCCTCCCTTTTCAAAAGGGCAACTCCCCTCTTTGCATACTTGTACTTCTGTCACTTCCCAGAACAGTGAGCTACCAGTCTTGCCCTTCTCTCAGCCATGTTTTTGTTATGGCTATAATAGCCCAGTTCCCAGAGCCAATCCATGCTCTGAGCTCATCTGCCTTACCAGTCAGGCCTTGTGCGTGGAAATAAATGCAGTTTAAGCCAGAAGTCTCTTCCCTCCCTTTACCGTGCCCCTGGCTATCCTGAATAGTAAACTTGCCCTCGATGCCAAATATATTTTTCCCTGACTTCTTGATGGTCCCTCTCTCAATCAGAGTCCCACCCCCGTGCTCACAACTATGCCTTAAGCAAAGTCCTGTTCAGCTTCTACATAACCTCCTTCTCTCATAATCTATGCCATAACTGATGAAGGACAGCGTTCTGTATTCCTTCTTAACCACCCTATTAACCTGCCCTAAGATAACAAGGTGTAGAGCTGGATGAACACAGCAGGTCAAGCAGCATCATAGCAGCAGGAAAGCTTGACATTTCGGGCCTAGACCCTTCTTAACCTGCCAAGCTGCTTTCAGTCATATGTGGACAAGCCCCTAAGATCCATCTATTTCTCTGAGCTTCTTAGTGTCCTGCCATTCACTGAGCATTTCCTTGTGTTGTTACTTCTTCCGAAGTGCATCATCCCACACTTTTCAGGGTTAAGTTACATTTTTCACTGATCTGCCCATGTGGGCAAGCATCCTTCTACATCGGGAAGAATAAAGGCCCCAGCACTGATCCTTGTCCAGTCACATAAACAGCCTCTGCTACAATTCCCTATCTCTCACCACTAAGCCAATTTTGGATCTAACTTGTTTCAGAGATAGTAGGAACTGCAGATGTGCTCATGTGGCCTGCTGCGTTCATCCAGCTCTACACCTTGTTATCTTTGGATCTAACTTGCCAAGTTACCCTGGATCCCTTATGTTTTAACCTTCTTTCATGTAGGATCTTGTGAAAGGCTTTGCTGCAATCTGCATAAAGTACATCAACAGCTCTACCCTCATGTAAACATCTGATCATCTTCTCGAAAGATTCTATCAAATTTGTTGGGTATGACTTCCCTCTGAGAAAGCCATGCTGACTATCTGTGACCAAACCTTGCCTCTCAAAGTGGAGATTAATTGTCTCCTTCAGAGTTTTCTCCAATAGTTTCCTTACCATTGACAAAAGACTCTCTGGTCTGTAAATTCTTGGTTTATCCCTACAATCCTTAAAATCCAACCAGCGTCCTCTAGTCCTCTGGCACCACCCCTGTGGCCAGAGAGGAATAAAAAATTTGGGTCAGAGCCCCAGTAATTTTCTCCCTCACCTCCCTCAGCTGTCTAGGAGATAATACATACAGACCTGGGATTTGTCCATTTTTAAGCACACCAAAACCTCCAATAGGTCCTTAAGTTCTATGACAATCTGCTCAAGAAACTAATACTTGCTCTCCCCGAATTCTGTATCTACAGATATTTCTTAATAAACCTTTTCAGAAGTGTTATGATACACCTCCAAAGCAGGTGGGACTTGAGCCTGTGTCTTCTGGCTCAGAGACACAGGTAGTACCACTGCGCCACAACAGTCCTAAGTCTGTATCTACATCCTCCTTCTCCTGATTGATGACAGATGTAAAGTACTCATTTAATACCCTAACAATGTCCCCTGGCTCCATGCACAAACGGCCGTCTTTGTCCTTAATGGGCCTTACTCCTGCCTCTAATGTAGAATGGACTATCTTGGGATTTCCCCCATTTTAACCTGGCAGTGTTTTTTTTCTTAATGCCCCCTTTACTCTCGTAATTGCTTTCTTAAGATCCCCTTTGCATTTTCAGGAACTAACTAGGGCCTCCATTCAGTTTCTCCTTTTCTACCTGGCAAAAGCATCTCCTTTTCTTCTTATCCAGTCATCAATATTCCTAGGCATCTAGGATTCTCTGGGCTTGTTGCTCCAACATTTCACCCTATAGGGAACATGTTGGTCCTGTCCTCTCCCCATTCCATTTTGAATACACCCCACTGTTATATTGTACATTTTCCCACAAATAGCAGTTTCAGTCTACTTTGGCCAGATCCTGCCTTCGCCCAATTCAAAATCATTTTATGCAGACCATCATTTTCCTTTCCCATAACAAACTTTAATCACACTGATAGTAGGAACTGCTGATGCTGGAGAATCTGAGATAAAACATTGTGGAGCTGGATGAACACAGCAGGCCGAGCAGCATCAGAGGAGCAGGAAAGTTGTCGTTTCGGGTCGAGACCCTTCTTCAGAAATCACACTGTTAATGTTTCTGAGGAACTGTTCTGTTCTGTCACCAGACCCGAAACGTTAACTCTGTTTTTTCCTTCACAGATGCTGCCAGACTTGCTGAGCTTTTCCAGCAACTTTGTTTTTGTTCCTGATTTACAGCATCCGCAGGTTTTTCAGTTTTTAAATCACACTGCATTGTGGTTGCTCTCACTAAATCCTTTTTCACTGCCACCTTAATCATCTGTCTGACTTTGTTCCCCAGAATTAGGTCCAGCACTGTGCCGTCCCTTGTTCGATCTTCTACAGGTTGACACAAAAAGCTTTCCTGAATACATTTCAAGAGATCTGTCCTCTCTAAAATCTTTACACTATGAAAATCCCAATTAATGTTGGGCAAGTTGAAATACCCTAATACAATACAGTTACTCTTTTATTATTCTTACACACCTCAGTGAATATCTGCTTCTCCCTTGTCTGCTTTTTCTTTGGGGGTGGGGGGTATCCATAATATATTCCCAGCAATGTGAGTCCCCTTTTTATTCCTAAACTCTATCCACAATGCCTCATTTGAAAACCCTTCCAAAAATTCATTCCTCCCTATTGGAGTAACTAACTTCTTAATTAATAGTCCAATACCACCTCTTCTTTTACATCCTCCCCACCTCTCCTGAAGATCCTAAACACCAGAATGCTGCATTGACAGTCCTGTTCCTTCCTCAACCACATTTCTGCGATGGCAACAATATCAGAATTCCATGTGTCAATCTGCACCCTTAACTCATCTGCTTTACCTATGATACTCCTTACACCCTTGCAATTCAATGTAGCTGAACTCCATCTGTCTTGGCTCCTTTATTATAGTAAGTTGTGTCCTTAGTGTCCTAATACTCTGTGTCCCACCCTCCTGCTGAACTAGCTTAAACTCCTCCCAACAGCACTAGCAAACCAATGCACAAGGATTTTGGTCCCATTTTGGTTCAGGTGCACACTGTTTCACTTGTGCTGGTTCAACCTTTCCCAGAAGTGGTCCCAGTAATCCAGGAATCCCTCCTGCCTGCACCATCTCTATTGCCATGTATTCTTCTGCCCTATCCTCCTATCTATACTTGCTAGTACTCATGTTAAGCAAATCATCTAAGTCAGTGACTGGGAATTTAAATATCATCTAAAAGATTGTTAGCCTCCAAGGGGATTGCAACAGCTGGTGGTTGCACCATATTCCATCCAGTTTCCTTCACTATTACTCTGATAATGATGTATATGAATAGCAAGCCCTGGACAGCATCCAGACTTAGGCTGATAAACATTTAGTATTACAATCCCCGGAGACACTGAAAACATTTTAAAAGAGATTTTCAAGTGACTAATAGGTGGAACAGAAAAATAAGGTTCCACATTTTAAAACTTTTACTGTAAACTTCCTAACAAATCTGTCTCTAAAATTGTCTGAGGGGTAGAAGTAGCCACATTGTCTTTCCTGTGAATACAACACAAAGAAATGTGAAATCTTCTTTGTTTAAATGATGGAAAATTCCAAGGTATCTATTTCAAAACCACTGAGATCTATCTCGTAACAGTCTCTTGTTTGTTACAATTCCCGTAAAGTCTGTAAATTTTGTAAAGAGATGAATTTCCCCTGCAACTGACAGGAAGAACCAAAAGGACAAGATGTTAAGAATTGTTCTTTGCCAGAAAACTAAATATTAACAGAGATCAAACATTACTGAGTGGCAACTAATACATTAATCTGAAGGAAGCATGTTTTTCCATTTACAAAATACGTTTCACTGTGCGCCATACTTAGAACAGATTTGTAGCATTTCAAGAACAGTCCCACAGTCACTCCTAGCTCGCCAATGGAATTTCACTTCTCCCTACCACATCAGCTTCCAGTTCAAACAGCAGCTGTCTTTTTAACATTTTTTCACGCTCACCTCAACAGATTTCTGTTCACGCCTCTCCTCGTATGACAACCAGATCATATGGGTATGTGTCTGAGCTGAGGTGTTTATCCAGAATTCCATGTTTCATTTTGAGTGAAAAGTATATTTCATAAAATAAGCAATATTTACCCCTCAAATGCCAAACAATAACCATCTCCAATAAAAAGGGACATAAATTATATCTGCTTGACATTCAATAGCATTATCATCAGCAAATCCAGAAGAATTACTTTCCTAATGGTTATTATTGATCAGAAAACTTAACTGGACCAGCTGCATAAATAAATAGTCAAGATAAGGTATCCTGCACCAAGTGACTCACCTTAGCCCCAAATGTCTGTTCACTACTTCTTCACAGCATTAAGGAGATTCAAGACCAGGCTGGACAAAGCTTTACACTTGACTGCAAACCATTCTACACATTAAAGATTCAAAAATTCTAAAACCATGCTTCTTATCTCTCCATTATTTGTTCTTCTCAGACACATCCTTTTTCATTATCTCGTTCTTTATGCTTTCTGCTTTTGACTCAGTTTCTCTCATTCTGTTCCTTGAGAGTCTCCTTTCCATTCATTCCTTCTCCTCATCTCACTCTCTGTGCGTTTATATCACTTTCCTGTCCCCTTACCTTTTGGTAAATTCTGTCTCCCTCGGTCCTCCATATCAAAGCAAAGTCTCTCCCTCCATACTCTATCTCCTTGTTGACTCTCTCTCCAAACCATGCCTCCGTTCCCTTATACCCTCTCTCCAAACCTTCACCTTCACTCTATCCTTCCTCCCCTGTTCCCTCTTTCCAAACACACACTCGAAGATCCAGATTCCCTCTACCAAATCCCTCTGACCCCACACTCTCTCTCCTTCCCTCTCTCCAAATCCCCTCATTGTCCTCCCCTGCACTCATTCGCTTTTTTGTCATTCTCTCTGTCCTCCCTCCTCTCCTTCCCTCTCTCCAAGCCCCCTGTCCGTCTTCCGTCCTCTCCAAACCCTCTGTCCCTCTTCCCTCCCCTCCTTCCCCCTCTCCAAACCCTCTGTCCCTCTTCCCTCCCCTCCTTCCCCCTCTCCAAACCCTCTGTCCCTCTTCCCTCCCCTACTTCCCCCTCTCCAAACCCTCTGTCCCTCTTCCCTCCCCTCCTTCCCCCTCTCCAAACCCTCTG
>JAHRHZ010000034.1:32732878-32755271 GCA_024137785.1 Ginglymostoma cirratum | reverse complement strand
ACCCTCTGTCCCTCTTCCCTCCCCTCCTTCCCCCTCTCCAAACCCTCGGTCCCTCGTCCCTCCCCTCCTTCCCCCTCTCCAAACCCTCTGTCCCTCTTCCCTCCCCTCCTTCCCCCTCTCCAAACCGTCTGTCCCTCTTCCCTCCCCTCCTTCCCCCTCTCCAAACCCTCTGTCTGTCTTCCCTCCTCTCCTTCCCCCTCTCCAAACCCTCTGTCTGTCTTCCCCCTCTCCAAACCCTCCGTCCGTCTTCTCTCCTCTCCTTCCCCCTCTCCAAACCCTCCGTCCGTCTTCTCTCCTCTCCTTCCCCCTCTCCAAACCCACTGTCTGTCTTCTCTCCTCTCCTTCCCCCTCTCCAAACCCACTGTCTGTCTTCCATCCTCTCACTCCCTTTCTCCAAACCCACTGTCTGTCTTCCACCCTCTCACTCCTTTTCTCTAAACCCTACCTTTTT
The DNA here is from genome assembly GCA_024137785.1 of Ginglymostoma cirratum. Classification (NCBI taxonomy): domain Eukaryota; kingdom Metazoa; phylum Chordata; class Chondrichthyes; order Orectolobiformes; family Ginglymostomatidae; genus Ginglymostoma; species Ginglymostoma cirratum. Next base: position 32,754,820 of record JAHRHZ010000034.1, on the reverse strand, counting down.
TTTCCATTCACTCATTCCCTCTCTCGAAACCCCCCCATCTTTCTCTTCCCTCTATTCGTTCCATCTCTCCACTCCCCACATTCCCTTTCTCCAGTTCACCCCCTTCTTCTCTTCTCTTCCCTCATTCTCATTCTCATTCTCATTCTCATTCTCTCTCTCTCTCTCTCTCTCTCTCTCTCTCCAAACCCCCTATCTTTCGATGGGTCTCCCTCTCCCTGGACGACACCTGGCGGGTTCAGTTCCCTCTGATGGAAACCAGCGGTCCGGCCGGAAACTCACTTGAGGCGGTGACGAGGCGGAGGCTGAGGCCGGGGCAGCAGGTTATAGATACACTCACTCGGAGACTCGTCGTCCATCGCGGAGATCCGTCAAACCGTTTGAAGCTGGTGGAACCAGAGAGGCCACGAAACCACGTTGCCATGGGGACCGTTGCCACCAACAGACTTAGGCCAGCGTACGTCATTTCCGTCCCGCTGCTCTTTCTGTGAATGGTCAAAACATTGACCAAAAGCTGTCCCCACCTGTCGAAAGGGAAAACCAGAAAGACAAGGTAGATTCCATGCATTTGTGGGATGTGGGCTTCTCTGGCTGGGCCAGCATTTCTTGACCATCCCTAATTGCCCTTGAGAAGGAGGTGGTGAGCTGCCTTCTTGAACCGCTGCAGTCCAGCTGCTGTAGGTTGACCCACAATGCTATTAGGGAGGGAATTCCAGGATCTGACCCTGCAACAGTGAAGGAACCGAGATATATTTCAAGTGGGGATTCTATAAACTTCATCACCCAAAAGGTCGTGAATCTGTGGAATTCTCTGCCCAGTGAAGCAGTTGAGACTGCCTTATTGAATGTTATTAAGGCAAAGATTGATTTTTGAACAATAAAGGAATTAAGGGTTACGACGAGCAGGTAGATAAGTAGAGCTGAGTCCACAAAAGATCAGCCATGATCTTACTGAACGGCAGAGCAGGCTCAAGGGCTTAAATGGCCTACTTCTACTCTTATTTCTTATGTTCTTAAATCTTTCCCTCTCACTTTGCACCTATGTCCTCCTTTGCGAAGACAGAAGTGATATATATGTCAAGATGATGAGTGGCTTTGAGGGGAACTTGAAGGTGGTGCTGTTCCCATACGTCTGCTGCCCTTGTCCTTCTAGATGGAAGTGGTCGTGGGTTTGGATGGTGCTGTCTGAGGATCTTTAGTGAAGAAAGTAGAAAGAAAGATAGAAAGTAGGTGTTGGCTGTGATGAATTGGGAAATATTACTGAAGGGAATGACAGTGGATAGGTAATGGCAAACATTCAAAGAGTGAATGGGTGAACTACAAAAAAATGTTTATTTCTGTCTGGTGCAAGAGTGCAAAGAGAACAGTGGCTAAACTATGGGGTACAATGGAAATTAGTTATAATACTAAATGCAAACAAGAGGCATACAAATTGACAAGAAAAACACCATAGTCGTGAGGATTGGGAACAGTTTAGAAGTCAGCAAAGGAGGACCAAATAATTGATTAAGAAGAGGGAAATAGAGTAGAGAGTAGGCTTGCGGGAAGATAACTGTCAAAGTTCTGTAGGTATGGTAAAGAGAAAAAGATTGGTGAAAACTGTTGTAATTCCCTTACAGTCATTAATGCAGGAGTTTATAATGTGGAACAAGGAAAAGGCTGACAACCTAAATTCATACTTCACTTCTGTCTTTGCAAAGGAGGACATAGGTTCAAAGTGAGAGGGAAAGATTTAAGAACATAAGAAATAAGAGTAGGAGCAGGCCATTTGACTCCTTGAGCCTGCTCTGCCATTCAGTAAGATCGTGGCTGATCTTTTTGTGGACTCAGCTCTACTTATCTACTGGCTCATCGTAACCCTTAATTCCTTTATTGTTCAAAAATCAATCTTTGCCTTAATAACATTGAACTAGGTAGTCTCAACTACTTCACTGGGCAGAGAATTCCATAGATTCACAACCCTTTGGGTGAAGAAGTTTATAGCATTCCTACAGCATGGAAACAGGCCATTCAGTCCAACAAGTCTGCACCAACCCACTGAAGAGCATGCACCCAGACCCATTCCCCTATTCTGTATTTCCCAGAGCTAATGCACCAAACCTACACATCCCTGAACACCACAATCCACCTAAGTTGCACATCTAAGTTCCTTCTCAACTCTGTCCTAAAGTTGCCCCCTTATTTTGAGGCCATGTCCACTAGTCCTAGTTTTACCTGCCAGTGGGAACAACCTCCCTGCTTCTATCTTATCTATTCCCTCATAATTTTATGCATTTCTGTAAGATGCCCTCTCATTCTTCTAAATGCCAATGAATATAATCCCAGTCTACTTAGTCTGTCCTCATAAGACAACCTTCTCAACTCTGGAATCAGCCTAGTGAATCTCCTCTGCACCCCTCCAGTGCCAGTATATTGTTTCCCAAGTAAGGAGATGAAAACTGTACAAAGTACTCCACATGTGGCCTCACCAGCACCCTATACAGCTGCAGCATAACCTCTCTATTTTTAAACACCATCTTCCTAGCAATGAAGGACAATATTCCATTTGCCTTCTTAATTACCTGCTGCACCTGCAAACCAATTCATGCACAAGGACACCCAGGTCCCTCTGTACATCAGCATGCCACAATTTTTCACCATTTAAATGATAGTCCATTTTGCTGTTATTCCTACCAAAATGGATGACCTCACATTTACCAATATTGTACTCTATTTGCCAGACCCTTGCTCGCTCACTAAACCTATGTTCCTCTGTAGACTTTCAGTGTCCTCTGCATACTTCGCTCTACAGCCCTCATCTTAGTGTCATCTTTGACACACTACACTCAGTCCCCAACTCCAAAGCATCTATGTAAATTGTAAACAATTTCAGTCTCAACACTGATCCCTGAGGCACTCCCACTAGTCGCTGATTGCTAACCAGAAAAACACCTACTTATCCCCACTAGTTGCTGTCTGTTAGTTAACCAATCCTCTATCCATGCTAATACATTACCTGTTACAGCATGCACCTTTATTGTAAACGCTCATAGTGTCCTCAAAGTATTCCAATAAAATAATTAAACATGACCTGCCTTTCATTAATCCATGCTGCGTCTGCAGGATGGGACAATTTCTATTCAGATGTCTCACAATTTCTTCCTTGATTATTGATTCAAGTATTTTCTCCACAACAGAAATCAAGCCAATGGGCCTATAGTTACTTGCCTTTTGTCTACCTCCTTTATTAAACAGTGACATCACATTTGCTGTTTTCCAATCTGTTGGAACAACCCCAGAGTCCACCGAATTTTGGGAAATTACCATGAATGTATTTGCTATTTCCCCTGCCATCTCTTTTGGCCCCGTGGGATGCCTTCCATCAGGACCAGGAGACTTGTCTACCTTTAGCTCCATTAGCTTGCCCAACCCTTTAGTGATGACGAACATTTCTCATTTGACATTTAAAGATTTCCCAAGCTTCTAGCTTCCCACTAACCTTTGCCACTTTGTATGCATTAGCTTTAAAATCGATACTCTCTATTACCTTTAATATCCATGGCTAATTACCTCTTTTCCTACAGTCCTACCTCTTCATTGGTATATACTTCCTCTGAGCACTGCAAAAATCACTTTGAAAGTCCTTCACAGTTGCTCACCATATAGTCTTTACTCCCAGTCTATCTTAGCCAACTTATCCCTCATCCCATTGTAGTCTGCTTTGTTTAAGCACGAGACACTGGTATTGGATTTCACCTTCTCAACCTATTTCAAATTCAACTGTACTGTGATCACTTGAACAGTATGTAATGGAACCTATGAGGGAGCAAGCTATCCTAGATCTAGTCCTGTGTAATGAGACAGGAATAATTAATGATCTCAAAGTTAGGGATCCTCTCAGAAGGAGCGATCACATATGGTCGAATTTAAAATACAGATGGAGCGTGAGAAGGTTAAATCCAGTACCAATGTCCCGTGCTCAAACAAAGGAGACTATGAAGGGATGAGGGAGGAGTTAGATAAGGTAAAATGGGAGCAAAAAGTTTATAGTGGGTCAATTGAGGAACAGTGGAGGACTTTCAAAATGATTTTTCACAGTGCTCAGCTGAAGAATATTCCAGTGATAAAGAAAAACTGTAGGAAAACAGAGAGCCAGCCATGGATGTCTAAGGAAATAAAGGAAAGTATCAGATTGAAAAAAAACATACAAAAAAGCAAAGAGTAGTGGGAAACTAGTAGACTGGGAAGTCTTTAAAGGCCAACAGAAAGCCACAAAAAATAGTTATAAAGAAAAGTAAGATAGATTATGAGAGTAAACTAGCTCAAAATATAAAAACAGGCAGCAAAAGCTTCTATAAATATGTAAATCATAAAAGTGTGGCAAAGGTAAACATTGGTCCTTTAGAGGATGAGAAGGCCAATTTAATAACTGGGAATGAGGAAATAGCCGAGGCATTAAACAGTTATTTTGTGTCAGTCTTCACAGTGGAAGACACAAATAACATGCCGAAAAATGGTGGCAAGAAAGTTATAGCAGGTGAGGACCTAGAAACTATCATTATCACTAAGGAGGCAGTGCTGGGCAAGCTAATGGGGCTAAAGGTAGACAAATCTCCCGGCCTTGATGAAATACATCCCGGGTACTAAAAGAGGTGATGGGGAAATAGCAAATGCACAAGTAATTATTTACCAAAATTCACTGGACTCTGGGGTGGTTCCCGCAGATTGGAAGACAGCCAATGTGACGCCACTGTTTTAAAAAGGAAGTAGACAAAAAGCATTTGACTATAGGCCAGTTAGCTTAACTTCGGTAGTGGGGAAAATGCTTGAATCTATCATTAAGGAAGAAATAGCAAGACATCTGGATATAAATTGTCCCATTGGGAACACCCAGCATGGGTTCATGAACGGTAGGTCATGTTGACTAATTTGGTGTAATTCTTTGAGGACATTGCTTGCATGGTGGACAATGGGGAACCTGTGGATGTGGTGTATCTGGATTTCCAGAAGGCATTTGATAAGGTGCCACACCAAAGGCTGCTACATAAGATAAAGATGCACGGTATTACAGGTAATGTATTGGCATGGATAAAGGATTGGTTGACCAATAGAAAGCAAAGAGTAGGAGTAAATGGGTGTTTTTCTGGTTGGCGGTCAGTGGCTAGTGGTGTGCCTCAGAGATCAGTGTTGGGACCTCAATTGTTTACAATTTACATAGATGATTTGGAGTTGGGGACTAAGTGTGGTGTGTCAAAACTTGCAGATGACACTCAGGTGAGTGGTAGAGCAAAGTGTGCAGAAGACACTGAAAGTCTGCAGAGGGATATAGATAGTCTGAGTGAGTGGGCAAAGGTCTGGCAGACGGACTACAATGTTGATAAGTGTGAAGTCATCCATTTTGGTAGGAATAACAGCAAAATGGACTATATTTTAAATGGTAAAAAATTGCAGCACGCTGCTGTGCAGAGGGACTTGGGTGTCCTTGTTCATGAATCGCTGAAGGTGGGATTGCAAGTGCAGCAGGTAATTAAAAAGGCAAATGGAATTTTGTCTGCCATTGCTCGAGGGATGGAGTTTAAAAACAGGGATGCTATGCTGCAGCTGTACAGGGTCCTGGTGAGGCCACACCTGGAGTACTGTGTGCAGTTTTGGTCTCCTTACTTGAGAAGGGATATACTAGCACTGGGGGGGGTGCAGAGGAGATTCACTCAGTTGATTCCAGAGTCGAGAGGGTTGGATTATGAGGAGAGATTGAGTAGGCTGGGATTATACTCATTGGAATTCAGAAGAATGAGGGGAGATCTTATAAAAGATATAAGATTATGAAGGGAATAGATAAAGTGGAGGCAGGGAGGTTGTTTCCGCTAGCAGGTGAAACAAGGACTAGAGGGCATCGCCTCAAAATAAAAGGAAGCAGATGTAGGATTGAGGTCAGGAGGAACTTCTTCACCCAAAGGGTTGTGAATCTGTGGAATTCCCTGCCCAGTGAAGCGGTTGAAGCTACCTCACTGAATGTGTTTAAGGCAAGGCTAGATAAATTTTTGAACAGTAAAGGAATTAAGGGTTATGGTGTGTGAGTGGGTAAGTGGAGCTGAGTCTCAAAAAGATCAGCCATGATCTTATGAAATGGCGGGACAGGCTGAACGGGCCAGATGGCCTACTCCTGCTCCTAGTTCTTATGCTCTTATGTTCTTATCTTCTTATGATTTGTTCAGTCAAGATTGTGGAACTCCAACCACCCTAAAGTGCTGGGTCCACTGCTTTTCATCATTAATATAAATGATTTGGATATGAACATCGGAGGTATGCTTAGTAAGTTTGCAGATGAGACCAAAATTGGAGATGTAGTGGACAGTGAAGAAGGTTACCTCAGAGTACAACAGGATCTTGATCAGATGGGCTAATGGGCTGAGGAGTGGCAGATGGAGTTTAAGTTAGATTGATGTGAGGTGTTGCATTTTGATAAGGCAAATCAGGACAGGACTTATACACTTAAACGTGAGGTCCTGGGAGTGTTGCTGAACAAAGAGAACTTGGAGTGCAGGTTCATAGTTCTTTGAAAATGGAGTTGCAGATAGATAGGATAGTGAAGAAGGCATTTGCTATCCTTTCCTTTATTGGTCAGTGTGTTGAGTATAGGAGTTGTTAGGCCATGTTGCAGCTGTACAGGAGATTGGTTCGGCCACTTTTGGAATACTGCGTGCAATCCTGGTCTCCCTACTATAGGAATGATTTTGTGAAACTTGAAAGGGTTCAGAAAAGATTTACAAGGATGTTGCCAGGGTTGGGGGGTTTGAGCTATAGGGGGAGACTGGGGCTATTTTCCCTCGAGTGCTGGAGGCCGAGGGGGTGACCTTATAGAAGTTTATAAAATCATGAGGAGCATGGATAGAGTAAATAAACAAGGTTTTTCCCAGAGTGGGTTATAAAATGATGAGGAGCATGGATAGCGTAAATAAACAAGGTTTTTCCCAGAGTGGGGGAGTCCAAAACTAGAGGGCATGGGTTTAAGGTGTGAGGGGAAAGATTTTAAAGTGATCTGACAGGCAACATTTTCATGCAGAGGGTGGTACAGGTATGGAATGAGCTACCAGAGGAAGTGTTGGAGACTAGTACAATTACAACATTTAAAAGGTGTCTGGATGAGTATATGTATAGGAGGGTTTAGCGGGATATGGGCCAAATGCTGGCAAATGGGACTAGATTAATTTAAGATATCTGGTCGGCACGGTCAAGTTGGATTGAAGAGTCTGTTTTCATGCTGTACGTCTCTATGACTTTATGACTCTGTGGCCTTAATATCAAATAATGGTCATTCTCACTTCACCTCTGGAACTCAGCTCTTTTGTCCATGGTTGAACCAAGGCTGTAATGTGTTCCGAAGCTGAGTGGCTCTACAGGAACCCAAACTGAGCATCATTGAACAGGTTATTGCCAAGTAAGTGCTCCTTGATGACACCACTGATGACCTCTTTCATCACTTTACTGTTGATTGAGAGTGGACTGATGGTGCAAGTAATTACTCAGGTTGTATTTGTCGTGTTCTTTGTGTATAGAACTCACCTTCTGGTGTGCATATATTTATATATATATATATATATATGTATATATATATGTTCCCCATGGTACCTGAGATGTTGGTCCCTTGTGTTAAACATGAAGATACTTTGGAACAAACAGTGAATTGAAGTCACAAGCGACCTGCTCTGACCTCTATGGTGAGATTTTTATATGTTGGACACCTTCCAAGCTGGAGTAGGTGACAACTGCAACACCTCCTGGTTGCCGTACAGAGAGAGAGCATTTATTGCATGTCCTTAGTTGCCTTTGAGAACGTGATGATGAGTTGCCTTCTTGAACCGCTGCAGTCTCCAAGTGCTGTAGATTGACCTCCAATGCCATTTAGGTTTGATTTACAGGATTTTGACCCAAAAACACTGGAGGAATGACAATATATTTGCAAGTCAGGATGACCAGTGGCTTGGATGGGAACATGCAGGTGTGACATTCCCATGTAACTATGGTGTTTTTGTGAGGGTTCCCATGTTACATTGTTATCATTGACTGCACACATGCTAGTTTACGGCCAGTACTGCCACAACTCTGAGAAGAACCACAAAAATGTATTCAACTTCTTCAATGATATGATTGAGGAGGGTAAACATGGATTTATGAAAGCAAAATCACATTCGACAAATCTGTTGACATTTTTTGAAGATCTTACTTAAAGCACAGATAGTGGATGTGGTATTTTTGGATTTTCAAAATGCTTCCAAGAAAGCTCCACATGGGAGATTAGCAAACAAAATTACAGCACATGGTATTGAGGGCAATACACTAGTATGGACCGACAATTGAATAACAAACTGTAAATCGAGAACAGGAACGAATGGATCATTCTCAGGATGGCAGAATGTTACTATGAGGGTATCAGAAGAATCACGGTTGCGGTCACAGCTGTTCGCAAGACATATAAATGATTTGGATGTGGAGATCAAATTCAATGTCTCCATATGTGGTGATAACATTAAAGTAGGTGGTAGTACGAATTGACAGGAGGATGCAAGGAGACTTTAAGTAGACTTGTAGAGGAGATGAATGGGCAAGACCAAGTCAGATGGAAGATAATGTAAATGAGAAAGAAACAGAAATGGGAAATACTTTCTTAAATGATGAGAGGTTGGGAAGCTTTGACAAACAAAGGTTCATGGTTGTCCATGTTCATGAGTCATTAAAAACTGGGATGCAGATGGAGGAGTAATTAGGAAGGCAAGTGTCATGTTGAGCTTCATCGCAAGGGGATTGAAGTACAGCAGCAAAAAATATCTTCCTACCATAATATAGATGCTTGGTGAGATGGCACCTGAGGGGATCCAGCAGCGAGATTTTTTTTTTCACTTGTTGTTGGGTGTGGGGGTCATGAGCAATAGGATTCAGGGAATCTGAGGCATGGACAGATGAGTGACTTTCAGAGACCACATTCTTGCCTGCCATCTGTGTCTCCAAATTGGCAGGCAGGTCACCTGGTTTCCCAGTCAAGAAACTAGCTACTTTCTCATCTGCTAGGACAGCAGGTAATCTGGGAGGTAGCAAATTCACGGTGTTAAGTGGCCACTAAATCACAATTTAAGGGTCATAATTGGTGTTAAGTTACTAAAGGACCTTTTGCCCATAATTTAATTGGTGAGTTGGCAAGAAATGAGGGACTATCTGGCCAGGGCCAAATCACCCAATTATTTACCCTTCTGTTGGGGCTGCTGTGGTGCAGTGGCAGTGTTCCATCTACTCCAGTGTTGTGCCATAATATTTATAAATTCTTTTTTACCTTTCTTGCTACTCCTTTCACCATTTCAAGGAAGGGGAATACCGTGCAGTTTCAGGTTAATGACCTTTCATCATATAATTCAGGCTCTGTCTCATTAAATTCAACTGCCTCTCTATCCCACATTGAATATTGTAGATATTCAATTGACACTTCCCTTTCTGAGACTTCTCCAGAACAAATTTCTACTCAATTAATTTTTATCTGGGCTGTACCTTGTAGTTTACTACTTCAGCTGAAAAACAATCTTCCTGTAGAACTTGTGAACATTTGCTTAAAGATCTAAGCACATAAAAATATGGGTTAGTTACAGCTCACCAAGGAGGTTACATAAGCAGGATTTTCTCTTTCAGCTTGCTATTTACTAATTTAGTAGTGTACAAGTTACCCTAAAGTTTACACCTATCAATTAGTTTCTGCAATACACCTATTATTAAAGTGAGACTAATGATCAATTCAAACACCCAATGAGGAAACAGGTATGTGAATGAAATGAACACAGCAATTGGACCAAGTCATAATATTAGTACTTAATTCATTACAAACATTTTATGAGTTGGATATCATTAGTTTCGCTCAGAAATATGGGCACAATTTGCAATCCATTTCACTTGAAATTGTAAAGCTTGAAAGTTCTTTGGCATTAGTGCCTAAATGTCATTGCTTTTAAACTAATGGTGAAAATGAATAATAGGAAAGAATAAAACAATGGTCCCCTTTTAATGTCTGCTATGAGAGTCATGTATATTTATTAAAAATGTATATGTACTATGAATAAAATATATTAAAGCATAATTTGCTGCAACATAAAGTTCAATTTCTCTACTACATATGGTATGGGGGTTGGTGGGCTCCGGAAACCAGTGTGATTACCCAAAATACGTGAAATCTTGGCACTGCATTCAATCTCTAAGCGTCTGTTTTACCGGGTTACTTATTTATTCACATTCACATTCTTTATATGATTCAAATAGAATATAAAAACTGGGAAATCACAACGTCCATGACTCTGTGCACATGATAAATATCATGAAAGAATGTTCTTAATATCTCAAATTTTATGTGTATGTTTGAATGTATGTGTGATTAAATACAAAAGCTGAATGCTTTGGCTTTAAAATTTCAGGCTTTCGTTGCTGGCAGGCTTGGTGATGTGTTAAATTCTGCATCTGATCACGTTGAATTCCATTTTAAATGGAAAATATAAATTTATCTTCAAATGATATTGGCTTACAGACTCCAAGTAGTCTTATACATCTCACAGTTCAAGGGATTTATATTTTCTTAAACATATTCCCCCACATGATTAAAATGTGGCATGTTGAAATATCACTGGCATGGCAATTGCCTTGGCCCCATTAGATGTGCATTTTGCCTTATGTAACAGACATACTTCGTGCAGGGTATCAGGCTCTAATTCAAGGTTGGTGGTGACCTAATTGATTGGCAAAAGTTAAAATATGATGGTATAATTTAGACCATAGTCTGTGGCTGACCTCCCTGTGGAAACATGGCACTAATGTGCAACAAGCTCAGACGTGGGCTGAGAAGGTGGCTTATTCTTTTTTTCACGTTTCTTGTGGACTGAGACGAACGGGAGGACCAGAGCTCGTGTCTAAAACTTAGGCTTCCTCAGTCCTGGATCTCCACTCCCCTCCTTGAGCCAGATTGCCTTCATTCCTGAGACCTTTCCTATGTATCCTCAGCAGACCTTATATGTGTCATTCTTAATGCATTTTTGGATATCTCATGTTATTGAGTTTAGGTTCAAGTCATTAATGTATTTGATGTATTTAACTGAGGCCAGGGATCAATATGGTATTTTAATCAAATCAGTGGGGTATGACAAGCCTCATGTTTGCCCAACTTGCTCCTGCTTTGCTGACAGTCTTGATTTTAAATTGGTAATGAAGTTCATACTATATTCTAAATTTGTTTCAGTTGTTTGGATATTGCTAACATTGCTAGTCCATGGCACAACTTTGACAGACTGGGAAGTCATTTGGGTGAGTTACATCCCAGTTTTTGTCAATCCTGGTATTCCAAGAGAAGCCCTGAGACCCTCTGAAATATCCTTCACCCTACAGGGAGACAACTGACCATAACTTCACACTTTCAGCAGTTAGGAAAACATGATTTGTGGAATTGAACCAGCACACAGCCACTCTGTTTCTGATGTTGGAGTCACTCCTGGAAACATTATTACACAGTGCAAAACCTAAACTGGGAAAAAATAAATTAAATAGTAACAGGCAGCCAATTTAAGCATATTAATCCCTGTTAAGTGCTAAAAGGTTAGTTATTTGGAAACCCATGCTTGATGATTATATGAAGAAAAAAGATAAAATTAAAATAAACTTCACTTCTTAACTGATAATGATATTACAGATGTAGGACCTGTGATAAGTGATCACATCTTTCACTTACTTAAAGCTTTTGTACATTTTCTGTATTATTTGAATTCATATAACTGCATGTTAACAATCTTCTAATCATGTCAGGGAATTCATTTGCTAAGGAACAATTGTTAGTTACAATTTTTATTGAATGGTGTCTAAAATTTGAAGCAAAATTAACTCAATTGGATGTTTTAAAATAAATGTAGTTAACAGCAGTAAAAGAAGCTGGTGATCTACAAAAAGAAAGCTTGCTTTTGTTTGTGATACAAATGCTCTGTGAAATAAGAATTCCCATTTTCAACATTCTCGGAATAGTTTAAAAGGCTTTCTATACTACTGAATAAAAACAAAAATCCTTTGAAGGTTTTCCACCTTTGATACATCTGCCAAATTATAATCAAAGATTTACAACAAAAGTGGTCTGAGGTCAAGCTGACGTGTTATAGCTCCTTCAGTTTTGCCATGAATACACAGAATAAATAATTACTTATAATTCAGCCAGATTTTGTTACATTTTATTTTACACTGATTTATTCAAATACAAAGAATTCTCACAAATTCACACATACAAATTATCACGGTGGTTAAAATATCTACTTTCTATCCGTTAATATTCATCGGTCAAATGCATTTCTAAAATGTTCACATAATTTTGTTCTGAACTAATCCACACTGACGTGGACGTGGGTGCAGGTGACAGTCAAAAACTGCAGGAGTGTAAACTCGTATGTCGGCAGCCTACGTCAGCATTGACATTAAATATTCATGAAAATAGATTCATATATAGCTTTGCGTTTTGCACACTCCTCAGACTTCACTTGTACTTCCAGTAGCATAATTAGTTTGGTGCATTATTTCCTCACACCTGAACATTATTTTTAAACAGTATGCATAGAATTACACAAATGTTACGAAGCAGAAAGAAATGTAATCAGTCCACATCGATACTTATTGTCCACTTAAGTAGTGGTTCTCAAGCTATGTGCTTGCTATGGTCTAATATCTCTTTATTTCTCCTGCTCTTAAAATATATATTTTTTTCTATTCATTTTGTGGGATGTGGGCATCGCTGGCTGGCCACATTTCTTGACCATCTTGCTTTCTTGAACTGCTGCAGTCCTCCTGCCGCGGGTTAACCCACAATGCTAGTAGGGAGGGAATTTCAGGATTTTGACCCGGCGACAGTGAAGGAACAGCAATGTATTTCCAAGTCAAGATGGTGAGTGACTTGGAGGGGAAATTGGAGATGGTGGTGTTCCCATATACCTGCTGCCCTTATCCTTCTAGATGGAAGTGGTGGTGGGTTTGGAAGGTGCTGTCTGAGGATCTTTGATGAATTTCTGCAAGGCATCTTGTAGATAGTACACACTGCTGCTACTGAGCATCAGCGGTGGAGGGAGTGAATGCTTGTGGATGTAGTGCCAATCAAGCGGGCTGCTTTGTCCTGGGTGGTGTCAAGCTTTTGAGTATTGTTGGGGCTGCACTCATCCACGCAAGTGGGGAGTATTCCATCACACTCCTGACTTGTGCCTTGTAGATGGTGGACAGGCTTTGAGGAGTCAGGAGATGAGTTACTCGCCGCAGTATTCCCAGCTTCTGCCCTGTTCTTGTAGCCACTCTGTTAATGTGGTGAGTCCAGTTGAGTTCTTAGTAAATGGTAACCCCTAGGATGTTGATAGTGGGAGATTCAGTGATGGTAACACCATTGAATGTCAAAGGGGCGGTGGTTAGATTGTCTCTTATTGGTGATGGTCATAGTCTGGCATTTGCGTGGCACGAATATCACTTCCCACTTGTCAGCCCAAGTCTGGATATTGTCCAGATCTTGTTGCAGTTGTACATGGACTGCTTCAGTATCTGAGGAGTCATGAATGGTGCTGAACATTGTGTAATCATCGGCGAACATCCCCACCTCTGACCTTATGATGGAGGGAAGGTCATTGATGAAGCAGCTGAAGACGGTTGGGCCTAGGATATTACCCTGAGGAATTCCTGCAGAGATGTCCTGGAGCTGAGATGATTGACCTCCCACAACCACAACCATCTTCCTATGTGTCAGGTATGACTCCAGGGGAGCGTTTGCCCCCTATACCCATTGATTCCAGTTTTGCTAGGATTCCTTGATGCCACACTTGGTTGATTGCAGCCTATATATCAATGGCTGTCACTCTCACCTCACTGATCTATTCTTAAATGTTGATTTGGGCCAGAGTTTTAATTCTGTGCAAGTGAAACTAACATGTTATCCCACAAACAAGGCAGAGTATAATTCCCTACCAACATTTAGGAGGTACCATTGACCAGAAACTGACTTGAGCTATACATACAAATACAATGGCTGCAAGAGCATGTCAGAGACCAAGAATCCTGTGTGAAGTGACTCACCTTCTGATTCCCCTTCCATAGCCAGTATAACATCCACAGGGCACAAGTCAAGAGTCTGATGCAATATTCCCCACTTGCCTCCATGAGTGCAGTTCCAACAACACTCAAGAAATGTGACTCCATCCAGGAGAAAACAGACCATTTGATTGGCATCACATTTATAAAGATTCATTCCCTCTACCACCAATGCTCAGTAGCAGCAGTGAGTACCATCTACAAGGTGCACTTCAGATATTCATGAAGGCTCTTAGACAGCACCTCCCTAACCTATGACCATTACCAACTAGAAGAACAAGGACAATAGATAACATGAGAACTCTACCACCTGCAAGATCCCCTCCAAGACATTTACCATTCCGATTTGGAAATATATCATCTTTCCTTCAGTGTCAGTGGGTCAAATTGCTGAAATGTTTTCCTTATCAACCTACAGCAAATGAAACTGCAGTGATGTGTTCATCACATGAATGAATTTTTTAAAAAAACTCATTAGAAGCCACAAACATTTCTAACTGATACCTTCCTAAATATGTATAAAAAAAATTGCTTAGCTTCTGTTACATCTGTTAATCTATGGTCTTTTAATCTTTTTTCTGTTTCTCTAGGTCCTTCTCAACATCACAATGAAAGAAAACACCTTAGAAATGGTTAGTGCTTCAAAGGAACACAACTATGTTCTGTCAAAAGCAACTATCACCACTCCCAAACACAAGCAAGGCAATTGGTTTTCCAGCTGAGTTAGAAAGTGAAATAGAGAAGTCTCCAAGTGATGAATCATCCAGCACTGGTGAGCAGCAGTGGGTACTCAAAGCAGGAACGGGATGGGAAACAATTTACTAATGTGCTTTGCCATCTCTGCTAAGTAGACTTGGAATGAGGACTTAAAGGTCTCATACACCAAAGCTAAATTACAGCTCCAGGTAAGTAGCTACATCAGGGGTTGAAAGTCATGTAAGGCATTTAACCATCTTAGCGGTAAGACTACTTCAGTTTGTTTGGTGTTTGGTTCCTAGTACATCAGCATTCTGCAATCTACCTTTTTTGCTTTGATTTATTATTGTCACATGTTCCGAGATACAGTGAAAAGTAGTGTTTTGCATGCTATCCAGACAAATCATACCTTACATAAGTACAACAGGGTAATAGAACAGAATGCAGAATATAATATTACAGCTGCAGAGAAGGTACAGAGAAAGACTTAAAATTGAGACTTAAGAGACTAGAACAGTTATAAGAAATGTGAGGAGTTAATCTGCTGGGGACAGCTTGCAAAAGAATTGCCACGCTCCAGTGCCATCTTCTTAGATTACAATAGGAGTCAATGTTTACGTCTGTAGCTGGAGGCTCAAACTTTTGTCCAGCAGGTTCAGGGTTCAAGTCTGCCTTGAACTTGGACAATCAAGTAACTAGTTTAGAGAAATTGGTGGAATACAATGATAGTGAATTTGAAAACATCAAAATCTTCTTCATACAGCCTTTCATCAAATCAGCGGGAGTGATCGGTTGTAGGCCTAAGGGAGCAGCAGTGGTGCAATGGGAAGGAATCCTCTCTGGTCTGGTGGAATTATCACTGCACTATTAATCCAGAGACCCACGTAATGTTCTGAGGACCCAGGTTTGAATCTCGCCACAGCAGATGGTGGAATGTGAATTCAATAAAAATTGGGATTTGAATTTAACAATGACCATGAATCGATTGTTGGAAAAACACATTTGGTTCACTAATGTTCTTTAGAGAAGGAAACTACTATCCTTATCTGGTCTGGCCTACACATGACTCCAGACCCACAGCAATATGATTGACTCTTAGCTGCCCTCTAGGCAATTAGGGTTGGGCCCTTAAATGCTGGCCTAACTATCCTATGAATGAACAATAAAACAAGTGTGCACACATGTGCTCCTTCACGTCTCTCTCACATCACTTTCAATAATGAACAGGATGGCAAGTAGGTCACGCCATCCAACAGCAGATGAAGAACAGTCTAAGAAGTGCCTGGGTTGATCATTATTGCATTTCAGCCAAAAATAAAATAAAATCTTTATCACATCTGGAATTTTGATCATCAGTCTCTTTCTTTACATCTCTTTAGTCTGCACTTCAAGAAATCATTAACATTGAGGTTGGCTTAATGGTTTTAAAGGTGACTGAGGACAATATTGAAGGTTTCATGGTCTCAGCTATTTGTTGCCCTGCCTGGTTGCAATGTGTGTGTTACCCCAACTTCTTATGATTCATTATTCAGCTGATGCTGCTTCCAATTGTCACTATGCCTTCTTCAATTCCAATTCAGGTTGGCAGGTCATGCAAAATGGGGCAACTACAATGATAAAGTTTAAATAAAGACAAAATACTGTTGATGCTGGAAAATAGCCAATGTAATACCCTTATTTAAGAAAGGAAGGAGGCAGAAGATAGAAACTGTAGGTCAGTTAGCCTGACCTACCTCGGTCGTTGGTAAGATTTTATAGTCTACTGGTAAGGATTAGATTGTGGATATTTGGGAGTTCATGGCAAAATAGGGCAGAGTTAGCATGGCTTCATTAAAGGGAGGTCATGCCTGACAAATCTGTAAGAATTCTTCCAGAAGGTAATGAGCAAGTTAAACACAGGAGAGCCAGTGAACAAGATCTATTTGGATTTCCAGAAGGCCTTTGACAAGGTGCTGCACAGGAGGCTGCTAAGTAAACTAAGAGCTCATGGTGTTAGGGGCAAGGGACCAGCACGGATAGAGGATTAGCTGACTGGCTGACTGGCAGAAGACAGAGTGTGGAGACAGAGGGACCTTTCTCAGGATGGCAGTAACTAGTGGAGTTCCACAGGGGTCGGTGTTGGGACCACAATTATTCATGTTATACATTAACGATCTGGATGAACGAACTGAGGGCATTGTTGCAAATTTTGCAGATAAGACAAAGGTAGGTGGAGGGACAAGTAGTATTGAGGAGGTGGGAAGGCTGCAGAAGGACTTGAACAGGCTAAGAGAGTGGACAACGAAATGGCAGATGGAATACAATGTCGGAAAGTGAAGTTACGCCCTTGAGTAAGACAGATTGAGACATAGACTACTTTTTAAATGGGGAAAGTCTTTGGAAATCTGAGGCACAAAAGAACTTGGGTGTTCTAGTTCAGGATTTTCTTAAGTTTAACATGCAGATTCAGTTGGCAATTAGGAAGGCGAACGTAATGATTTCAAGAGGGCTGGCATACAAGAACCGAGGTGTCCTACTGAGGCTGTATAAGGCTCCGGTCAGATGACATTTAGAATATGTGAGCAGTTTTGGGCCTAGTATCTGAGGATGGATGTGCTGGCATTGGAGTGGGTCCAGAGAAGGTTTACAAGAATGACCCCAGGGATGAAGGGCTTGTCATATGAGGAGTGGTTGAGGACTCTGCGGTCTGTACATGATGGAGTTTAGAATGATGAGGTGGTATCTCATTGAAACTTACAGAATACTGAAAGGCCTGGATCGAGTGAATGTGGAGCTGTTTCTACTAGTAGAAGAGATTAGGACCTGAAGGCACACCTCAGTGTGAAGGGATGGCCCTTTAGAACTGAGACAAAGAGGAATTCCTTCAGCCAAAGTGTCGTGAAATTGGAACGCATTGCCACAGAAGGTTATGGAGGCCAAATCAATTTGTGCATTTAAGATAGGGATGGATAGGTTCTAGATTAGTAAGGAGTTCAAGGGGTATGGGGAAAGGGCAGGAGAATGGAGTTGAGAAACATGTCAGCCAAGATTGAATGGTGCAGCAGATTCGATGGGTCGATTGGCCTAATTCTACTCACATCTTATAGTTTATGCTCTGACCGTAAATAGATAGATTTTAGTGATCTGAGTTCCTGAAGGTTAGTGAACCTTTAAATAGAGCTTGCAGTCACACAGTCATACAGCATGGAAATAGACCTTTCAGTCCAGCTTGTCCACACCAATCAGACATCCTAATCTGACCTTGGTTAGTAAGAGGATAAAGTTACGGGAAGAAGAATGGAGTTGAGAAACATATCAGCCAGGATCGCTTAGATGGACTGATTGGCCTAGTTCTGCTCCTCCACCTTATGGTCTTATGATGATAACTAGCTCTCTATTTAACCAGAGACATAAAAACAAAACTTCATGGCATCATACTTGCTCTGGATCTTGGCAGCTTCTTCGCTCCCATCATTGTTTGAGTGAGAACCGCAAGGATGCCTGCATCACCCACCATGACAGAGCTGATGATTGCTGGACTGACTGTTGCCTAACTGAATCTACTATTTCCATTAACCTGGTGAGAGAAAAAAAATGGCAGCAGCAGCAGAAGTGCTGCCACTAGAAATTCAATGTCTTGACCTACTTAGTCAGTGCCTCAATGTCAAGCCGGCAACTTGAGGTTGGTTGGCTCGCCGAGCTGGTTTGTTGTTCCGCAGATGTTTCATTACCCTGCTGGGTAACATCATCAGTGCAGCCTTCGATGAAGCGTCGGTGTGTTTTCCCGCCTGGTTTTTAAACTCTGGAGTCCGTTGAGCTGGATTGCCTTACTTCCAGTTTTTCTTTGTAGTGGAGTGTATATGGGGTTGAGTTCTATGTGTTTATTGATAGCAACACCAAAATCCTGAGACAAGCTAAGCAGAGACAGGCACGGGAATTCCTAGAAGCCTGGCACTCCACGAAGAAAGCCATCAACACATAGAACTCAACCCCATATACACTCCACTACGAGGAAGTCAACGGATTCCAGAGTTTAAAAATCAGGCGGGAAAACACACCGACGCTTCATTGGAGGCTGCACTGATGATGCTACCCAGCAGGGTAATGAAACATCTGTGGAAAAACAAACCAGCTCGGTGAGCGAGCCAACCATAACATCCACAACCTGAGCTACAAATCTACTCCAAAGTCAAGCTGGCAACGTTCAATCAACAGGAACCACAGAACATCCACAGTGCCTTGTCTGCCCTTAAGTCCCTCATAAACAGCAGCTATGGGGAAACTCTATATTTTAATGCCAGAAATATGGTGGAGAAGCACTCCTGACATGAATACTTGAACTCAACTTCCTTATCTGGAAGGAGGGAAGCATGCCTGTGAATGCTGTAATTGCGAACACCTTCAAAGAAGGAGGTAAGATGGATCATGGTAACTACATAAGGGTCTCCCTGCTGTCCATCACATATGAAGGTCATTGCAAACATTCTCCCCAATCACCTTCTCACAGTCGCTGAAGAGCTCCAACTGGAGTCACATTATGGATCCATCAAGAAACACTGTATGTAGTTGCTATTGCAGATTGCATTAGCAAACGGATTTTTTTTTTTGAAAAGTAATCATTTTGTTCATGATTATTGGCCTGACATTTTTTAGATTTCTGCCCTGCAGCTCCAGTTATCTGATGGAAACATCACAGTTACCTTCTTTGATCTCACAAAATCCTTCAATTATTAACTGGGAGAGACTGTGGAGCCTCCTTTCCAAATTTGGTTGCCCACAAAAATGAGTCAGTATCCTCTGTTTATTGTATGACATGTAGCAAATAATGATCCTCAATGACTGATCCATCACAGACTCAATATGAGTGCAAACTGGTGTCAAGCAAGGCTGTGTCATCACATCAATACTCTTCCTCCGTGTCTTACTCTATCCTATAAGGAAACTTCCAACTAGTATGCAGCTAATCGGCAGGATAACTGGGAAACTATTTAATCTGTGGCATTCTCAGTCCAGAACTGGGACAATGCATCCTCAATTGTGAAACTCATGGCACTCAGTTTCTGAAGCCAATCCTGTTAGGCATTATTTGGTGGATTTTATGCTCAGTGGGCTGTCTGGCCCAGAGATTAAAACAGCATTTGGGTCCTAGCGACCTGATTTGAACTTAATGTTAAGGGATTTGTCTGTTTCTGGCAGGAACTTTTGCTATCAAAATCAACTCTAATGTAAATGATAGTGGTGGGCTTTTGTTGGGAAAACAGTGGCCTGATGTAGATGGTTTTCACTGCTTGCTGAGTGATGATTTAAAATTGGCTTCTATCACCAAAAGCCTGCCAACTTTTCTGCCAACATTCCAAGTATGAATTCTCCTTGTTAAATGTTAAATGGCACAGCCATTATTTACTCATTTTCCTGCCCTGGCATTCTCCAGCATATCTATCAAAGTATTCATTGATTTATATTTAAGTGGCCACAAATGGAATCCTATGTTTCACTGCCACTAACACTGTCACAGAGAATGTAAAAAGAAATGGAGCAGCAAAGAGCCAAGGACAAGTGAACTCTTCAAGAGGACTGAGTAAATGAATGGCCTCTAGTGGCTGTCAGTGCATACCAGCAGCACTGACTAGGGAACAGAGAAGTATGGAGTAATGCATCAGATTGCAAAGACCAATAGTATGGGTAATTGTGAATGCAGAGAAGTATAAAACCCATATTCAGGAGAGTAGTACTGCTAAAAAAGATATTCCAAGGTCAGCAAAAACACACAAAGTAATTGCAGAAATTCTTGGGATTAGTTGCAGATCTCATATTGCATCAACCCATCTCTTAGCCAGATTCCTGTCACACTGAGGTATGTGGTCAAACTAACTCTGAAGCATTACAGATTTGTGGAAGGAGTTGTGGTTAAATTATGTATGGAGGCTACTTGATGTCATTGTTAAAGTCTGCACCTTTCATCAGAATTCCTCATCCATCCACAAAATATACAGAAATTTCAAGAAAATGAGGCAGATTATTGAATTGCCCAATTTCTATTATTCACTTGGCCTCAGGTAAAATAGTGCAGCTGAGTGCAGATCCAGGCAAATCTCTGTTTTGTACAAACATGTTACAGGGACAGTTGTACATTGAAAAGGCCAGCAGCAATTTTTTTTGTCATTGTAGGCGTGGAGGAAAACAGGCAGACATCATTAGCCATTAAGGTTAGCGTCAGTCATATTGTTTTCTCACTGGACTTAACTTCTAGTGTGCTGTAGTTTGTAGTGGTACTAACCTGCAGGTGTTAAAAATAAGACACTTACTGTAACAAAAATTAATTATGCTCCCATGTTTTAAAGATTTGCTAATTTAATACTAGAATAAGGCAGTGACTTAGCTATCAAGTGCTATTGTCCAAATCAGTTTAACTGATCATTGCATTGGTTAACGACTGGGAATCATGCTTCTGAGGTTTGAGTTCTATTAAATCCCATTCACTGCCATTGTTAATGTGCATATAGTTTATTTCACTTCACTTAGAATATTCTTATTCACTGTAGCATTGCATTTTATTAATGTATGCTGTTTTATGCTTTTGATTGCTTTGAAATATGTGGTATGTTGTGGACAGGAAGGGAGGAGTTGCTAATAAACTGGTTACATATGTGCAGCTGGCTTCAGGGATCAGGATAATGGAATTATTCCATTGGCTCAGAGTGAGGGAAAGAAAATGTTGATCCTTGCCTTGCAGTCAGAGGAACATAGCAGGGGTGGGATGGAGAGGTATGATAACCTCTATCATAAATATTTTTTGGCAGGAAAGTCTGTACAAAGATGCAAGTCTGTGAAACAGTCCTATGGTGAGTGCCTGCTGGAATAGAGCCTTTCTTCAGTTATCCCAAATATATCTTCTACATAATCCCTGTTATGCTCAAGATAAAGTAGAATGTCATAATTATTGCTAGGAAGTGAGGCAAATGGTGCACATATTACATAATTTTGTTTCTCATACATGAGGTGGGATGTGTTTAAAAGTGATTAAGGACATTGTGCTGAGATAGTAGGAACTACAGATGCTGGAGAATCTGAGATAACAAGGTGTAGAGCTGGATGAACACAGCAGGCCAAGCAGCATCATAGCAGCAGGAAAGCTTGACATTTCGGGCCTAGACCCTTCTTCAGAAGAAG